>JARFJB010001685.1:322500-432500 GCA_036346205.1 Vesta saturnalis | reverse complement strand
ACGCAACGCACACGCAACGACAGCACACGCACAAACGCACACAACGACACGCACACGCACACGCACACGCACACGAACGCACACGACACGCAACGCAACGCACACGCACACGCACACGACACCAACACAACAGCACACACAGAACGAACGATACCAAGACAGTAAGAAACACGATAGTAAGACACAACGAAGCTAACCATACATACATAAAAAATATAAATAGCACACACAAGCAACACACAAGCACACACACAGCACAACACACACAAGCACACAAGCACACACACACACACACAACAACACAAAGCACACACAAGCACACACAGCACACAACACACACACACAACACACAAGCACAAACGCACAAACGCACACAAGCACACAAGCACAAACGCACAAACGCACAAACGCACAAACACCAACACAAACACAAACACAAACACAAACACAAACACAACCAACACACACACACCCACACATCTACACATACACACAGACATCCAGACATCTTAAGGAAACTTGACCAAAAGAGTAGATTTAGGATAGTGAAAAAATCGATTGCTTAACCTTCTATACTATATATATATATATATATATATATATATATATATATATATATATATATATATATATATATATATATATATATATATATATTATATAATATATATATATATATATATATATATATATATATATATATATATATATATATATATATATGTATATATAGTTGGAAGGTGACCGGAGGGGACCGGAAAGTAATGTCGTTTCTGCGCATGTCGATATTCCTTTGTCATTTATCAGCTGACTGTGCACTTCAAGTCGTGACAAAGACATTTTAAGGTTAGAGTGACTTGTTTACTCGTAAATAATAATTTAAATTTTTTGCAATTTATGGTGGAATGGCCAAATACCAGAAGAGGTACATATTCGGCATTGTATGGTTTTTTGAGTTTCACAAGGGTAATAACGCAAGAGTTGCTACCAAAAACATTTTTGATGTTTACCCAAATACATTAGATGATCGTAAATGCCAAAGGTGGTTTTTAAGTTCAAATCCGGGAATTTTGATCTTTCTGACTCGTATCGATCAGGAAAACCAACAACTTTAGGCAATGACATGTTAAGGGCGGAAGTGGAAGCATCCGTGTTAGACAATCGAGGAGCTGTCAGACACTCTTAACCAACCTTGGTCGACCATTCAAGAACATTTGCAGTAGATTGGCAAAGTAATCAGAGCAGGTGTTTGGGTCCCGCATAATCTGTCTGAAGAAAACAGCTAACCGATCCACCACATGCAACTTATTGTTAAAAAACGACGGCCCCCTTATACTTATGGGTAATTTGTGCACATATTTGTATATCTATGAATGACTAGATTAGATTTGTTTATGTATTATGCACTATTAACAAACTGTCAATTCACTGTCAAAGGATACTGGAAAATTTACCAGAACAAGGAATTTATTAAAATATCTTAAGCTTACGTATTTAACAACTTTTACATTTCAAACCAAAGTAAGTGATAAACGTTAGCTACTGTCGTTTTTTTTGTATCCCTTCTCTAATTCTTCATTAACTTTAAGAAAGAATTGTAATAAAATCGCCGGGTGCTGTAAGAGTTGCTTAATCATACTTATTATCTAACGTTACTTGTACTGTGCTTAATTGTAATACGTCGATAAATAAATAAACAAAACAATTTAATTTTTCTTGTGTGTAATATTTGAATTACGGCCTTTATATCTAGTTTAAAATTCCCGCCTTGGAATTAGTTTTCCCTACATCCAGTTCGGAGTCATAATTCACAAAATATTTTTGAAAACAGTTGATATTAATACAGTTTACTAAAAAAATATACCTAATTTATATAAAAAAACCAACCCATAATGAAATAATACATACTCATATTTATATATTTCACTCGATATCTTGTTTTAAGTAACTGTTTTTTTAAGAATATATATTTATTTAACAATCTCTATCCTATCAACGTCCGATATTTGAAGTGGCTCACATCCGAGCATTTGTATGGGCCTATAAAATATGTTTTTTGTTGGTAAGATCTACATAATCTGTTTTAGCTCTTTTAATTTAGAAGTCTTGTAGCTGATACTAATCAATCTTTAAACATTTGAAGACAGCTGGAATTATTAAATGATATCTGGTCACTACTTTCGTTTACCATCAAAAAAGTTTGACGTATGATCCCTCGATAATTTCCAGTTGTGCAATATACATGTTTTGTTTAAAATCCTACACTACAACTCCAATCGCCACAAAAGCGTGAAGTAAGGCGTAGCAAGATGCTTGTACGACAGAGCGAAAAAATATGCTCGACACAAGAGGTCTGAAAAAAAACGAAATATCCCTAAAACACTTAAAGGATTTGGCTACCCCGATCTAACACCTAACCTAAACGGGAAAGGGGAACCGAAAAAGAAGATCCTCGATATACAGCGGTAATACCATATATAAAAGGTGCCTCAGACAAAACACGAAGGATAGGCGGCAAATACAAGATACACACTGCCTTCAAATCGACCAGAACGCTCAGGGGGAATAGTAACCAAAACCAAACCATACAATGAAGATTAGAATTCCAAGAATGGTGTATACAACCTACCATGCGAATGCGGTAGAGCATACATAGAAGAAAGCAGTAGACCTCTGAAAATGAGAACACAAGAACAACATCCGCAAGGCAGAAAGATCTAGAATCGCCGAACAAGTCATATCTTTCCCACTAACAAACAAATGGATTATTTTTAACACCCGACGAAAAAAGAAGAGAGTTATAAGTTTAACGCGTGTTTCTGTCTGTGGCATCGTAGCTCCCAAATAGAGAAACCGACTTTGACCTAGTTTTTGTTTTTGTTTGCATGGTGAGTTGATCGAGAGTGTTCTTAGCTATAATTCAAGAATTTTGTATATTTTTGTGTAGTTATTGACGTACCTTAGACCAATGTTTTAGGTGACATAAATCAAATATTATTCAGTGAGATAAAGTAATCACAAATGAGTAAGTGTGATAGCTGGCAGTTGTAATTAAAAATCATTTTTATTAATTTCGTACAAATTAATTGTATAAAAAATAATGCATTGTTTATTTCATAACTATAACAACCGTTGGTAAGATAAAATGTCGTATATCACACTTAAGCGAAATGCTATTATGAAATTCTTGTGCAGTGTCCCACTCGCGTGCTAATGCTCGTTCATGGGTCAAACTTCTCACTCACGTACAAAGATGCGTTTCTCTCACTTATAATGTAATAAACTATTTACTTTTTATTTTTTTTTGTGTCGGGGTTTTTCAAATTTTGAATCTAATGTTGGAGTTCCTATTGTGTGGTCATAGAAACTGACTTTTGCTCTTGCGAATGCAAAAAAAAAACGCATAAACGTGAAATGATATGTATTATTCATGTAATAAAATATATAAATTAAGTCAGGGTAGTTACAAAATAAAATAAATAAACAATACGCTATTATTCTAGGTACACACATTTGTCATTACTATTACGTACTTACTTTGTTTAGTGTAACAGATGCACAAAAGTCTTACCTGGAATTTGCATGTAGAAGTATTATTAGATCGATAGATTTTTTGATAGAGGTCGAAAACCGCCGGTCCAAAAATCTTTCAAATGAAGATCATCTTTTATACACTCCGAGACATCCTAATTGTCTTTCCAAAGATCGTTGCAATACACAAAAAAAGAAAACGCAACGTATTTCATTCCCTCCCCAAGGAGGATGGCGGGCTGCTCGAGCTTTCCACGCCCTCAGCCATTGCGATGGATTTCGAACATACATATATACATTATGTATACATTGATGGTGAGATTAAAGATGAGTATGGTCAGGATATGATCGGAAGAAATGCAGAGATAGGGTTCGGGGGTCGCCTAAACAGCCACACATAATGTGCGCATGCACAATGATTATCATCCCGATTGTGGGAAATCCCCTGAAAAAACCTCATACAAGATAGACGGTAACGGGGATCGAACCTATTCCCTCAAGAATGCTATGTAGATTAAGTTATCACAGATCACACTAGTTCGGTACGTCCTTCCACACCCTTCCATAACCTTCCACGTCCTTCCAAACCCATCCATATCCTTCCATCTCCTTTGCTGTTCTTCCACGTCCTTCCACAGTGTTGTATCCGTACTTCCAAAAGGTTTACCCCTCGATTTCAAACGAGCCACAAATTCAAATGTCTTATATTTTGCGCAAACATGTTAAATGAGGACCATTTCAATGCTGAAATATATCTGTAAATGTTATCTTGTGACTGCACCGCGTATGGGCTACAATCACCACTTCATGTTCTTTGACGTGTATTTTTAAAATATGAGCACTTTTCCAATTTTTTTTCATGTTATCTTAGTAACATACTTTGCGATTCTTTCACTCTATATATTTTTTCTAGGATGATTGTGATTTCCTATTAAACGGGTTGTACAACAAACAAAATTCGGTCGATCTGACTTCAAAAGGAGTTGCTGCTAGTACGGGAGGGATGTCAGAGAACTCTTAAAGAGCACTCAAAATCTTTCTACTGTATTTAACGCTGTTGGGGAGCATTGAGCATAGTTACACACACCCTGAATGGGCAGCTAATATCTAACGATTACTTTCTGCTCCCGAACCAATTGTCATAGAGGAAATTCTTTATAACATTGAAGATGCTTTTTATCAAACAAACGAGTCAAATAATCCTGGCACTAAAGTTTTAAGGGGAATCAAGCGAATCACATGGGTTTAACAGCATACAAGAAGTACAACCAGTGTAGCCCATGATGATATTTGTAATTCATTGGAAACATTTTATTTGTGTGAATACTTTTTTAAACTTCCATAATTACCTGAACGTTTTTTTAATAATTAACACTCCGTATACTGTATTTACAAATAATAAATAAGTTCGATAAACAGTACGTTTGTTAATATCATACTAAAGTGTATCAATAGTTGCATTTAAACTTTGTGAAAAGCCAGACAACGCAGCTTTTTCTATTACACTTGACTTGTGTTGAACTTAACTAACGGACTAAACTAATCATAATTTTGACTCATTGTTTTTCTCCAATTATTTAATTCTGATTACTGAATCACTGTGGCACACAAAGCGGTCCAACATATTACAAAAGTGTGACCGTGTGGGGCCTCTTTCAAAATTATTAAATAAAGTGAAATAGAAAAATTGAAATTTGGGAATGTATTTCCATAGATGGCACTTACTCCAAAATGCAACATTTTTTTTTTTTAAGCACACAAACATTTTGATATCAATAAAAGTAACGTATTATAACTGTCTTCAAAATGATAAAAAAAACCTATTGCTTTGAAGGAATGGAACCCCTTCCGTAATATTTGAACGGATTTAAAGCGAAAAATGAAGCCTTGGTATTCTGTACAAGTAGATGTAGTACGGAAAATTACCGTAAATAAAAGAAATGCGAAGATATAGGACAGGTTCCACCCATACTTTTTGAACAACAGGTTTTTTGCCGCTAATTTTGGATAAGGTTATATAATATCCGGGATGTCGCCCATCAATCACTATTTCCACTACGCGAAGTTTTAGTTACTTAAATTTTGTTCTATATGTTTAAATATGTTATCTTTAAAACTACAAATAATTTTACAAGACTTTTGTTAACATTAAACAAGACCTTCCAAGGAGCTTTAAGAAGACATTTTTTTGTAGATCTTTCTTATCCAAAAAAATCCCAGAATTTCATTTGCGTTAAAAATTACGAAAGGAATCCCATATATTTACAATAACAGACTTTACGTCTACAGCATGTATATAATAAAAAATTTCTTCGTTGCTTCTAGTAAATAAGAAGCACTGAATTAGAATTAGGATACAAATGTTTTTAAATACTTACGACAAAAGATCCAGATGTAGGTAGCGGAGTCTGTAACAATATTAACAATTTAATTTACATGCTTATAAAAACAGTTTTCAGATTAACGCTAATGATTACTACGATTAAATTAATATTTATAAATTACTAACCGTACTCGGCGCGCGTTGCTGCGTCGAAAGATTATGAGGGCTCTGGGGAGCGATATTAAAAAAATTTTTATGCCCGAAACCTTCGCGGTAGTGTACTCAAAAAAGTTTCACCAAGTTTCATGGCAATCGGATGAATGATGTAGTAATGCATAAAGGACACACAGACATACATTCTATATATATATATATATATATATATATATATATATATATATATATATATATATATATATATATATATATATATATATATATATATATATTTAATATGTTTAATTCAAATATCTTCAAAATGGTTTCCTTTAAATGGTAGCGTTCTGTTCATTTATTTAGTGGAACATGCCCAATCGTATGGCGTGAATATGATTTTTGGTTGTACTCATAAGCGGCGTTAGACATTGTTCTCTATAAGTTTTTTGTTTTTCAAAATTTCGCAATTTTAACATAAAATTTAAAAAAATTCGATTTTTTTCATAAAAGAATGATATTCTTGTCTGAAGTCGCTACGGCGCACCGTTTTCGAAAAAGATCGATTTGAAATATTCATGTGTTAATCATACTTTTATAACATTAACTAACGAATTCATTCATTTGAAAGATGGCCATGGAAAATAAACAAACTAACAATTGCGTGAGCGTCAAAATAGCTAGTATTACAGATACTAGTTGAGATTAAAGTGTCAAATAAGTTTTAAGTGAAAGATTGTTTATTGTTTAGTTACATTACGGTAAATACAAAAAGTTGAATATTGTTAGAATGGTTTCTTTTAGTAACGATGAATATGCCCATATGCATTTAATGTACGGCGAAATGCAATGCAACGCTCGGGCAGCATCACGTAGATAAATTTCCAGGTAGAAGAGATCCTGCTCCTAAATCATTTACGCTTCTTCATCAAAGAATTAGCGAAACAAGATCAGTAATTTCTAAAAATAATGAAACGGGAAGACATGCTGATGTACTGGAAGAATATCAGGATGATATTTTAATGGAAATTGAGTACCTACAATCCCGAAATAAGTGTAAGAAGGTTGGCTGCAATGTATCCAAATGTGTCAAATTCTTCTACATAAGGAAGGTTTGTATCCTTTTCATTTCAAAAAAGTCCAGGCCTTGCAAGCAGGTGATTTTCCTGCTCGTGTTGATTTTTCCAATTGGATGCAAAATAATGAGAATCAAGACCAAGATTTTTTTCTAATATTTTGTTTTGTGATGAAGCTGCTTTTACAAAAGGTGGAATTCTTAATATGCACAATGCACACTATTACTCCTATGTTGATGAAAACACTCTTGCGATAAGGGAAAGTAAACATCAGGAAAGGTTTAGCATTAATGTATGGATAGGTGTTCTTGGTGATAATTTGCTTGGACCTGTAGAATTGCCTAATCGTTTAAACGGCGAAGAATATCTCAACTTTCTACAAAATACTTTACCGTATTTATTAGATGCTATTAATCTGAATATTCGGCGGAACTTGTGGTTTTTACATGATGGTTGTCCGGCTTACTATAGCAGAACTGTTCGTACTTTTTTAGATAACAATTACCGAGAGCGATGTGTTTGGGGATATCTAAAATCAATGGTTTATTCCCAACCAATAGAAACAGGAAATCAGCTTTGGAGAAGAATTCAGGAACAATAGGGCAATCTTAACATAAACGAATAAATTTGTGCATAGAAACGGATAGTCGTCATGTGGAGCATCTTTGGTAGATTCAGTTTTGTGTTTCATGCTTACAGTTGTCATTTTGAATTTTTTTTGTTATTAATTGTGTCAGCAACATTTTTATTGTATTAAAAACGATTATTTTTTACCCGAGTTTATTTCTTACTTTCTAAAGTAAAATTAATTTATGACATCAGAGCAGTTTGACGTTCACCCAATTGTTATTTTGTTTATTTTCCATAACTATCTTTTATAATTGTAAATTAATTCCTTAGTTAATTTTATAAAAGGATGATTAACACGTGAAAAGTTCAAATCGATTTATTTCGAAAACGGTGCGTCGTAGCGACTTTAGACAATAGTATCATTATTTTATGAAAAAAACCGAAATTATTTAAATTTTATGTTAAAATTGCGAAATTTGGAAAAACGAAAAAATTATGAATAGCAATGTCCAATGCCCCGCCCAAACGAGCCACTTATGAGTACAACTAAAAACTAATATTTACGCCATACGATTGGGCATATTCCACTAAATAAATGAACAAAACGCTATCATTTAAAGGGAAACCATTTTGAAGATATTTGAATTAAACCAATGTTAGGGCGCCATCTTCCAAGAGCTTCAGCTCTCTTAAGAAGTATTTTTGTATTAAGGTAATTTACCTTAAATCGACATAAAATCAGCTCTAGAATCTGCAGTTTTCTTCTGTGATAAGAGTTTGTGGACACCCTGTATATATATATATATATATATATATATATATATATATATATATATATATATATATATATATATATATATATATATATAATTGACAATAAGAAAACAAATATTTGTATTCCTAACATAAATATTCGATAGTGGACGGATAAAAATAAACATTGACTTTTATAAAAAGAATGTTTTAGAACCTTTGGAACATTGACTCATTATGACATCGTATAAATGGTCCAATAAATTTTCATAGTTTATTATTTATCTTCCTGCAAAAAAATATACACCTTATTTACAAAAAAATAGTTATTTGTATTACAAAGTCAGAAAATGGGTGTTTGCGAGTACGAGTAAATTTTGCAAACCATTTTATGGCAAAGTAATACACAAGATTTTTTGTGCTGACGTCAACATGTTACGGGCATGCCACTCACTAGAACATCAGCTCGTAAAGGTAAGATACATGTTACCGACATAGCTCAGTGGTACGGGGGGTTCTTACTTGTCACTCCTAAAGCCCACTCAACACAATCCAATGAAGTCAAAACATAAAAAATATGTTACAAAGGCACCACCAGTTAAATTGATTTATAGCGGGAAAAACTTCACGAACTGGATCTTAAAATAATGGCCTAACATGAAACTATAATGTTCACTCATAGAGACCACACTAACCCTTACCTGAAAATTCTACTTCAAAAATACCTACGCAAAGCTCACATTTACACTTAAATAAAATTTTAAGCTTCATTTAAAATCCTTGAAAATTGCGATAACTAAACTCAACATTCATATACCTTTTCGGTGTAAACTTCAGCGTAAAATTTCTGGCCCAATCAACAAAAAAAAAATGATAACTGGTCAACACGGTCATTAATTATTCAATTTGAAATGAATATTTCTCCCAACAAAAATAAACAAAACGCGATCGAATCTTTAAAAATCCCTATACTTTAATAAACGTCACTTAAAATTCATCAAAACTACTTTACATTTCTGAATGTTAATAGCTTTAATTTCGGTAACTTTTAAAATTTGTCGAACTAAAATTAACGTGCTTTTAATTTGATGAAGGTAAAATAAATTCCCAAAATAATTTACACTACAAATATCTATATTACAATTAATATACATAATAATATAATATATATATATATATATATATATATATATATATATATATATATATATATATATATATATATATGACAATATTAAAAGTATTATTTACTGCAGGTGCAAAATTTCGATTTATCAAAATTCAATTAAATCCAACTGACTTTATTTCTACAACAAAAAAAAAACAAGAAAATCAAAAACGTCAAATCTCCAATGATATTAGAATTTCTTCTGCGACATTGAATAAAACTTGTAAATTACATCAAATATTATTATAATCAGGCACATTAATATACAAAGCAAAGAAAACAATGTTATCAGCGTCCTTTCGCAATTTCCATTGTTCTGGTCCAATTCCATCACTATCAACTGACAACTTTTTATTATAAGTGTCGAACCAACACAAAATTATTTTAAATAATCTTATATACATTCTTAGACACACATTAAACTTCCTTTTTAACTTTTACCAAAACTATTATACTTAAAAATCACGGTAATACTGTCTGTAATCTCCGTAAATCCACATTCGTTACAACATTATAGATCAATAAATTAGTGAAAGTTTTTTAACACAAAATCATAAAATTCGCTACACCTTCAGCGCCGACATCGGTTATAGGTTAACAAAAAGACGCTTTTCCTTTCTTCTGATCAGCACAAGGCTAAATTGGAAATCTTCAACTTTACCTATTGAACCCGGAATTTCCCGATAAAACGATAAGGCGGTATACGATAACAGTTTGTCAGAGTGTATTTATACTCCAAAACCACATAAACGCGAACTGGTAATATAGCACCGATACTACAAACATGTTCTGATCTTAAGCAATAACCTAACCAATGTTGTCTAATACTTCGTTAAAAACAAAAAAAAAATTATATTGGCAGTGCAAACAAGTTTGTAGTTTAAACTAACTGTAGGCCGCACTTTAAACATAAAGTTAGGATTACTTAACTCGTACTTTGGCGAGTTAAAGCAGCTTCAATATTGCACACAAGTAAATTAATTTTCTACTCCTATATATGCAACACACGAATAACGAAACTCTACTGTTCAGTGTACGTGTAAACTTACCATGAAGTAGTTCGTTTATGTAATAAAATAACTGTTACGTAATATATATATATATATATATATATATATATATATATATATATATATATAAAAGAAACTTTTAAACATCATGTAAGAAATTTTTAGGATGTTTATATATCTCAGTAGCTTCACGTTGTAAACGAACAAAATAATGAGTTTGTCTTGGCAATATTTACATATTATTAAATTTAATGTCATGATTTAAATTATTTAAAGCATACTCAGTTACCGCAGATTTCTCTGGTTGGCCTAATCTCATATGTTGTTTAAGTCTTGTATTGAAGTTACATTTTGTGGTTCCAATGCATACTTTTCCTAAAGAACGAGACAACTTATACACAAGTCCTTTCTGTTTGGAAATTTGTTCAAGTTTATAGGCGTAAATAGTATAATGTAATTCAAGCTTAATTTAACTAAATTTAATAATAAAAAAAGTTGCCAAAAAAGTCCAAAACGGTACAAACATTATTTGATTCTTTTTCAAAAAGTTTACCATTATTGATCATTGTTATTTTTGCTTACCTTGCTTTACCATCCGGAGAACATCCTCCGTGTGTCCTTCCCTAGTTCCAGCCTGGCCAATGTTATATGACAAGATTCATTTTTTTCTATATTGTATGTTACTTTTTTCTTTATATTTTTAATCTCGACTTCGGTCTGAAGATGACAGTGTAAAACCAATCACCTTGTTAAAATTAAATTTTATAATAAATTTAGTTTGAGGAAGGTTGTAGGAGAATTTTAACATTTCTAAACCACCGATTCCGTCTTACGAAGCAGCGACTTCCTGTAAAATGTTTTGTTATATTTTTTGTTGTGCAGTTAGGAGTATTGGTGGTTACGAAGCTGATTTACAGACACGGATTAGGAAATACAAACATCATTGGAACTTTCTTCAACAGACCCTCATCCGTTAACTATGAGCAAAATTTAAATAAATTATACTTTTACTTTAAAAGCTCTAGAGAAAAGAATGGTACAAACTATAACGTCACTTTTGATAACGCAACGAGTTCTTCACAATATAATTAATGTGAAAACTGCTTATGTTAATTATTAGAAATTTCGGTACCTCTGAGCTAGGACTTCTTTAACTTAACGTGTGTATAATTTAGAAAAGTAACACGGTTCTACAGTGATATCTTTGTATAAGATGTATACAATGGTAATATGATAGTTCTGCTAAATCTAATTAGGTTACACAAAGCAATTCCTTTACACAGAATGTATTATAAATAGGTAATATAAGCGTTAATTATAATTACATTCACAGTCCTGTCAAGAAAAAAACTAATATAAGCTGCAAGTCACGTAGTTTTAAGGAAAAAAGCGGATGCTTAAAAGAACGCGGTTCTCTTCAAAATTAAAGCAAAAATAAATAAATTCTATACGTTTAGACAAGGCTTCCGTAGTTTATTTTTATTTCCATAAAGAGTTTAGTACTGCTAGGGCATATATTATTTTTAACACTAATAAAAGCATGTTTTTGATGGAAGAAATACGACTATAATGACATGGAAGCCCTATTTTACTTACGAATATAAAGCACAACGGTCTCATATAGGAAATAAATTTATTATTAGAGGACAATAAAATACGGTTTTATATATATAGAACAAAATTGTATACACTTTAAATTTGAATTTGGGGATCATTCTAAATATCAGGTTGACACGCAAATCTTTTCACCATTTCTGTAATAGTGCAACTTTAAAAAGTGTAGATTACAAAAAAAAAACACTATTAAATAAACTAAATATTACGTTCAATTACACTCCAGATCTGGATAAACGAATATGCATGAAAATGATTTTTTACTAAACCTTACAAAAATTGTTTAATATTTTGAAGCAGTCACAAGCTAATGGAGTTCGTAATGGACCTTTACCTACATACAGTTTTAATCCAATCCAAACAACTTGAGGGTTTTACAGACTGTGCGTAGATATCTAATAAAGCCTGTCCGGTAGAACTGAACGGGTATCGGATTAACAAGGAGGATTGTCAATATATGGTTCTATTGTGCTTGAAACCGCCTTAATGCTTTGCTGTCTCGTACTTATTGTACGTGACAAAGAAAGATGGATATATTATGAATAATGCCTCTATTTCTGCCGAACAAAAGCGTTTGCAACTTTCACACATAATGACAAGGCAATAAGAATCAGATGCAGGTAGAATAGAAATTCAATAGGTATAATAAAATGCCAGTGGTTCTCAACACTGCTTTAACATTATATAATTTGTGAAGAAATGCAACTTTTGTATAATAAAAATAATAATCGATTACTAATTACCTATAAGTAATTTCAATTGACACCTTTCACTTATACTTATAACAACAATAACAAATACATTTTTATTATAGTTAGTAAATATTAATTAAATTACAAAGATATACTTTTATAATTAAATGTAAAAATTATAATTGTCATTCGGCTTCAGATTCATCACTTCCTGAGTCATCCAAATCTTGGAAAAGATCATCGTCATCACTTTATATATAATCTATTATTAATTACTTATTGTTACAGTATTGCATATTTATTTGGATTCTTTTGTAATTGGAGTACACTAAAACGTCATTACCATACTTAGGTATACAATGAACTTTCTAAATGTAAATTGAAATACCTATACTTAATCGAATATTCATTATTATGAATGGCTTTTATAAATGTTTATTATAAAAACTTGCATTCTTCCATAAATTTTAAATGTAATGTTAAAGCAGTGTTGAGAACCACTGGCATTTTATTATACCTATTGAATTTCTATTCTACCTGCATCTGATTCTTATTGCCTTGTCATTATGTGTGAAAGTTGCAAACGCTTTTGTTCGGCAGAAATAGAGGCATTATTCATAATATATCCATCTTTCTTTGTCACGTACAATAAGTACGAGACAGCAAAGCATTAAGGCGGTTTCAAGCACAATAGAACCATATATTGACAATCCTCCTTGTTAATCCGATACCCGTTCAGTTCTACCGGACAGGCTATATGTAGGTTTCAAACTATGCCGATTTGTACAGGATGTTGTTTCAAATTATATCAGTATTTATACAGAATGTAATGTGAGTTATTTTATATTCTATGAGAAAATAAAATATCTGTTGTAGAACACCCCACGATCTTCCAACCTACAAAGTGGAAATTAAAAGAACTGAAATAATTTTAATAACATTTTTAGGATAATTATGTAACCTCTTTTATAAGAAGTTCATTACGACAATAGGCAACACTGTAAAAACAATAACAATAATCTATGCCAAACAGACATTTAAAACTTCATGACAGACCTTTTCAACTTCAATTTCAGAAATAATAATTTTAATTTGAGAAAAAGTAATATCAAGCTCAGTAATAGTAAATTCATTTTAAGTATAAGTTAATTCAATTTCAGAATAAGTAAATTTATTTTCAGAATACATTAGTTAGACAAATGAACCTAAATAAAATTTCAACACAACGTAAATTTATAAAAAAAACATATTAAACAGTAATATCGTCCCTTCGTATTGCACATGGGTAATATCGCTGAAATCCTTGAAATTCCTCTTCTTCAGTAATGGTTTCTACTTGAGAATGAGCTGGTGGGTTATCCAAAACAACAACAATGTTATTGGATTCATTGCCATTTTGTATACAAAAACGTAAACATCGTTTTATCCAAGACTGGAAATCTTGTTTTTTGAAGGCGCCTCTCTTTCGCTCCCAAAACTCCATTCTTATAGAAGACATACATCCAATAACATGTAAATTAGGTCCCTTGGAATTAGGTAGTTTAACAACGGGACGTTCTCCTCTTCTCGCCCTTCCACAACTTCGTCGGTAAAATAAATTAAAATTTGTTTCATCCACATACAAAATTAATTTCTGCAATGCAGTGTGTTCAAGTGTAGTTTCAACAAAGTGCCTTCGAAGTTCCTTATTTTCTGGAGTATTGGCGCCCTCTGGTAAGATATGGTTTTTTTTAATGTAAATAATCGCCCATCTAAACGTTTCGAAATAGTTTGGTGGGAAACGTTTATGTTATGTTCGCGACTGAGGCGTTCACAAATGCTTTTTAACGTCATTTGACAATTTTCTTCGAGCCAAGAAAGAATCTCCTCTAGTACTTCTTCAGTAATTTTAACGCGACGTTGACCACCTCTTTGCATCCTATTTGGATTTCCTTTCTTTATCCAATTATAGGCAGTTTTATATGGAACCCCATTAGCTCTAGCTACTAATTTCCAGTTTCCACCCATACCTGCCTCGTTCATTACACGCTGGCAGGCATCATCGCTGGCTTTACCATACTTTCCTCGACGTCTTCTTACACGATTATTTTCATTATTTTCCATTTTTAATATTTTATTAGTTAAAGCACAGATATACTGCCAACTACTTACGAATAATGCTGACTTTCAGATGAAAAATTTGTGGTGACGTTCACTTTTATTCATAGCATATAGATATTGTTTTTAATATAAACTATTCGGAAACTGAATTTACTTTTTCTGAAATTGATGTTACCTTTTCCCAAATTAAAATAACATTTTCTTAAATTGGTGTTATTTTTTCTCAAATTAAATTTACTTTTTTCTAAATTAAACTTACTTTTTCTTAAACTGGAATTACATTTTCTCAAATTAAATTTATTATTTTCCAAATTGAAGTTCCTTTTTCTGAAATTGAAGTTGAAAAGTATAGATGCTAATTTAAATTAAAAGAAACAAAATAATTTTAATTTCAATTTTTTTAGGATAACTATGCAAACTCTTTTTTATACGAAAACAGGCAACATTGTAAAAACAAAAACAATAATCTATGGCAGAATAACGCTTAAAACTGCCTGTGAGATAAACATTCATAGACATAAATATATGTGAACGTAAAAAAATGCCAAAGCCGCCCGCTTCTACAAAAATGTCGATAATACAGCTTCAGCATTTTCAATCATATTTATGCAATTTTTACATTTATTTCGCTTTACATTGAAACACTATACAGAAAATTTATGTAAAATTAAATTTTCTTTAAAAAATACGTCTACACTTTTTCTTATAAAATTAATCGTTAATCAGATAACGAAAAATTTTGAACTAACACTTAAAATTTTACCTTAGGAATTTTTTTGCCGCTAAATTACGCGTCATATCAAAAAATTGTATAGACATAATTAACCTAACAAAAGTAAATTTAAATATTTTTGCACAAAAGGTACTTAGTTAAAAATAAAATACCAACATTTTAGGAAACCTGTCAAAACAAAACATAATATATTTAAAATATAAAATATTCTCATTTTCAAAAAAAAGCAAATGTAATTATTTTTACAAAAAAGGAACATACTTAATTAAACAAATAAAAAATATTCTCATTTTTAAACAAAATCCAAAGTAATTATTTTTAAACAAAAGGAACATATGTAGTTAGAAATAAATTTTACAAAATGATATTTTAATCATAACTAAAAAGTTACGGAGATATATCAAAAGAAAATATATTTGAAATGTAAAAATAAATAAAAAATATTCGAAATTGTAACGAAAATAAGGAAAGAGAAACAAAACAATCAAGTACTTAACGTTACTTTTCCAGCTAAATTTCAATTAAAACATTTTTTTGGTGTTTCATCTTTTTTAATTTTTTCTCTTCAAGTCTGGTTTTTTTATTAGACAGAAAATTTCTATAAATATCGTCATAATACTTTTTTATTAAAAGTTCGATAGAAACATCAAGTATAAAATGTTGCTTTGTTTCTTTATGTTCTACACAAATATACCCATCAAAATCCAAATAACTCTTTAATAGTAGATTATGAAACTAGTTTATAACGCAAGGGATTATGGCTTGAGTGATTTTTACGAATTATTACGAATGCCATAATGGCGAATTATAAATGAGTTTCATACGCTATTTTATCGTTCACTAGCTGAGTTTATTTTTCCTATTTTCCTTCATTAAAAATTATTAAAAAGCAATCCTTCAACGATTTAATGTTGTTATTATGGTTTTCGATATCCGGAAATTCTGATTGTACTATTAATACTAAATGACTAAAGTTCCCGTATCTACTTCGTTACTAGGACGACTTTATGGCATAACATGTGTGATAAATTATTAATGATTTTGACATTCATAATCACAGCATTCTGAAGCTAGTCCACGATAAAATTATTTTTATTCTATTTTTCAAGTATGATATGTACCCATGTGCGGGCAATATATACGTAACGCAATCATGAATTTAGGCTAAAAAATACTAATTTCGTTTTTTACATAATTTAGTCTTTTTTTGTTATCCGTATATTCTTTAAATAAGATAAACATATGCTGGGATTCAACTGTTTCTGACAACAAATTATCAGCACATTGTTTACATTCAAGACGTAATTTACTTTTTTTTATTAAAAATCCGGCTACATAAGTGCATGTATTAGCATCATGATGGTCTGTAAAATCAAAATCAGTGGATGGGAATATTCAATTTTCAATCTCATTGGGCTCTAAGTTTTTTAAATCTATAAAATCTGCATTTAAAAAATTTTGCAAATTTTCAATTTTACAATTGCGATTTGGAATTGGTGTTACTAAATTGTTGAGGACAGATGTTTTAAAACAACTAATAAATTGATAGCAGTTTGGGTTTGTATTTTCCGCCCCAAAATGCCTTATGGATGAAAATTGATTTTCCAGTGGGCCCTGATTAAGCGAACGCGTTCTTAAAAATTTAAAACCCATATTTCTACATACATCTCATAATCCTTTTGTAGCATTTATAGTTGTTAACCAACCAGTCTTAAATGGTATTCTGGATTTGGACTTAGAAGGCTCAGACGGAGATATAAATTCCCAACTATTGATTTTTGGAACAAGTTTATTCCAGTGATAAAGACCTGCGATAAGGTTTTCCACACTCTGGCTTAGGTGTTCTACCATTAAAACTATCAAAAATTGATATTTGGATTGCTTACCATTTCTTCAAGAGTGGCAGCAACAGTATGGCTCAAAGTTCTAGCCGCTATTGAAACTTTCATTTTTAGTCTATTTTTTCTCGGATTTAGATATTCTTCTCGAATACGCCTAAAAGCTTGGAATCTTTTTTTCCTGTCTATTTGATGTCTAATGTGGTCCATTTTCGAAAATTTTGATGAATTATATTTAATGTTATATTTTAAAAGTGCATTCCTGGTATTTTTCAGTAAAAACTTTATGTTTATTAACAAAAAATAGGAACTAGGTCTAGATTCTTCTTTAAAAAGCAAATTTATAGCACTTCGATTTGTAGGTCCTTGATCGCATACAGTGCATAAAATATTTAGCCCAATCTCCTCTAATTTTGTAATAACCGTTTTAATTATATTCTTTAGTTGATACGTTGAAATGGTATCGCGAGTAAAAAAGTATGGTTGCTTCCACTTTTTATGTAGGTCATTGAGCATAAAAGTTAGTGCATGATTTGCAGTTTAGTTTTGCGCCCTAAGAGCCCTAGATCAATATATCCATAAAACCTTGTCATTAAATTTATCATAGATGCACTGCTCTGTTAAAGATATTTCATCAAAAATCAAGGAACAGCACCTATCTAATAAACTTAGTTTTTCAACTCTTTTAATCTTATCAAAAATTGGGAATCTATACCTGCCTCAAAAGGGACCATTTTTAGCAAATTTTGTAGTTGTTTTACTTGGTAATGGAATACCTCTTTTTAAAAATCTGTAAGATTTTGGCCCCCGTTTATATAGTGCCAATGCAGAAACTTATCCTCCAATTCTTCAAAAACTTTATTTTTAGAAAACGCATACGCTGTTTTTAACTTATTTTTTGAATTTTTTAATTTATGTTTTAATTTACATATTGTATTTTTTTGAGTTTTATTAAAAAAATAAAGTTTTATTTTTCTTGGAGTAAGATTTTTTGCTCTTCTTTAGCCTAAACTTGCTAAAATATTTGTTCTAAATTTAATTTTCTTAGAGGTACTACTATTTTTTGATGTCAATGGTTGGTTAGGAGAGATTGACAGATGCAGCTCATTGGTAATAAAATTTTTGGTTGTAGGTGAATTTGGAGGACATTGAGGAGGACATATTTGAATATTGCTGATAATATTTATTTGAGAAACAGCAGTTAATACATTTTTATTAGGGAAAATTTTTGGTCTTTTAGATGCTGGAAAATAATTTTTTTCGGTATTTTCTGAGGTATTATTTATTGAAGAACATAAAGGTTCAATCCCTAAACATAATGTAGGTACTGCATATTTTAATAGTCGTTTTTTAAATGTATCTGAAAATTGATTTTCTTCAAAATGGTCTTCATATATGAATATTTGTTTTTCGGTAAATTCTATATTTAAAATTTTAAACCATTCACGTCTTCGTTTTATATTTTTGGAAGGAAATTTAAAAAATGATTGATATTTATAAGTGCAGTCAGTTACTGAAAAATAATATTTGTTCGTACAGTTCGAAACTATGCACCCATGGATATACTTTCCAGGGGCCATGTTTTTATTAGATGTTTTTGTTTTCTATACACTACATAATATAACCTATACATCTACATATTTACAAGAGGTAAAATTTATTGCATGGTACGTTGATTTCATTTTAAGTCAAATAGGCTTATGCAGTCTTACCCAGGCTTCAATTTTTCAGGATTAAAAAATGAAAACTCATTTTGGAAAAAAAAAAGGAAAAGGCCACGTATTTCATTCCCTCCCCGAGGGGGAGGGCGGGCTGCTCGAGCTTTACGAGCTCCTTCAGCCACAATTATGGATTCCCAGCATACACACATACATACATACATTACGTATATATGCATGGTGGGATTAAGGATGGGTGTGGTCAGGATAGGATCGGAAGGAACAGAGTTAGGGTTCTGAGGGGTAAAATACTACTCCAGCATTCGCTTAAGCAGCCGCACATGGTGTGCATATACACAGTGACCATGCTGCTACATGTGTATGAGGAAAACCCCCTGAAAAAACCTCATACAAGGTAGACGGTAACGGGAATCGAACCCATTACCTCCCGAATGCTAAGCAGATCATGTCACCCTACGCTACCAGCTCGGTAGCGTAAAAATGAAAAAGGAAACTTTAATCCCAATCTAACTTGGTTTAAAATTGAAAAAATACCTATTCTGAGTTAGCAATGTATTTTTGCTGTATGAAAAGATTGTTTACTGGCAGAAGTGGCATAACTAGAAACTGAAATGGAAAAAAAATATTCTCTAGGGAAATTCACATAACTTTTAATGCATGTCATCAATAAACTATGCGTATTTTTATGAGATTTGCTGATGGTCGCATTAATTATGACATGCATAAAACTATATCTACAGAACCTTTTAGAACATACCTAGCTTGGTGTAAACGATAGTAGATGTAAGTACAAAAATGAAAATTATTTAAGCACCTTAGCAAAAAAGCCAAATATACACCTTTGCTTCTTTACAGTTTGATTTAAAACGTTAAATAAATTGACAAATTGGAGCCAATTCATAGCATCATAACTTACTTTTATTGTAAACAAATTAAAAAAAAAACATAACCTACCTATACTTACTTAAATTTTATACATATTAGTAGGCAACTGTTTAGTTTTTCAGTTAATCACTTTTCTGCACATTTTTTATTTCAGCTATGAATCAGATCTAGGGGCTTGTTTGCTAACAATTTTGAGGTTAGTTTAGCTTTAAAAATTTTTTTTTTTATAATTAATAGGATATTATTAGCTATTTAATGGAATCATTAATCAAATATCACAAATTCACAAATTGTTATGATATAGGGGTAGGCCAAAATGAATAGATATATAGTTAATTTAATTTTATAAAAATGTTAATGGTGGCCGGTTGATGTTAAGCCGAACGGCGAACAGAACGAAAGGGAAATGCTATGCATCGTGCATTCGGGTTGCGGGTCGACGCGACTGTCGTTTTAGTTCTGCTTATTCTAGCGCTCTCATGCGCGTATAACCTTGCGCAGAAGCTCAAACTGTATGCCAACTAGCATATATGCTTTAGACACTCCTTTTTTAAATGTATCTATGAGTAGTAGTAAGAAAGTGGTTGTTGCCGCAGCACAAGTTGTTACGTTTAATTGGCAATTCTTGCAAATTTTCTGTAGTTAGGTATTAGTTGTCGGTGCATGTGTGTATTGTGGGTTGCCTATTCATCAAAAATTGACAAATGTAGTAAATAAACAAATTCTTTGGTAATTTTTAATTTTTATTACTGTTACTGACAATTCTATAATGCACTTCCGGTGAAAAATTCTCCCCTCAACGTCTTCCGCTAACAATTTTTGACATTGAGATTAGAAGGTTGAATTGTGTGGATGCCATTTTCTTTACTTGATTTCTTTAATTAAAATCGCCCTATCAAAAAGGGGATCTGAAAGATTAGTGGCCTTTAGAAATTAAAATAATTAAGCCGTTATTGTGGTTCTGGTATTATCTTAATTATTTTCTCGATTCGAGGATTAAAAAGAAACCACACAATTCGCAAGTTCTTTATCGGGTGCACATTCCACCGTAGGGGTAAATATTCATCGGAAGCCTAACCACACTGTAAATTTATCTACTTTATTTTAGCATTATTACTACCTTACTATTACCCTATTATTTACCACTCGTGGACAAGCTTCAATTGTGTCGATACCTTCTCCAAAGGCTCGCACTACACCGTAGAGGTATGTTACCAGATTAATTCTGGATATCGATCACTAAATTAATTTATTGTAGCCGGTAGGGTAACTATCATGCCACGGTTGATGTATTATTATAGTACCACGATATACTGATGTTACACTATTCTCTGAAAACCCACCGATTATAAGCAGTTCAACTACTGGAGTAACAGTACTTGCCTAAGGTCAGATCTGTGTTGTGTTTTGTCCGTTGTCCATCCACCTACAGTTCTGGATATTGTGATTTTATGTGTTGATGATTCACCGTCCAACTTTGTTCTACATGCTTTGTTAACCTAAAAGAAATTTGTTGTGTGTATCAAATATTATAACAGTCAATTATTGTGTACCTACTTACCTACCCAAGTTAGTTATTTTTATGTGTCACTTTGCTCCGTTTCTTTTTTTTGTTGTGTAAATACATACCTACTTGTGTGTTACATTGCACACTCTACCGTTGCTTGACTCATGCATTATATTAATTGATGTAACGTATAGCTTTCTTCTGTATAAAGTACAGTTTACACCTATCCATGTTCAACATGCTTATCGTTGACGACGCTTTATTGTCACTAAGCAGTTATTTAGGTGATAAGAGTCATAATTAAGAATCATTATTTTGGGATGTTTTGAACCCCTTTAGTTTTGTTTCATTATTGTAATTCACCCCCTTTCGCGTAGAAGTAAATTCATAATTTTTTGATAATACTCATGATTTATTTGTCCTGCTATCTGTATGTGAGGCTAGAACAATTTACTTTTTTGCGTTTTTTGAAATATTAAGTATGTGTATTTTGAGATTTGCGAGGCCTATCCGAGTACTGGTTTTTTGTATTATAATTAGATGATAAAATTTTGTGGATCATTATGTTAGCCACTGCGTCGATTGTTCGCGCCGTTAATATAATTTCTTGTGTTATTTGGATTTTAGTTACGGTAATTTCTTTTGTATATAGATATATTTTTGTACTAATCTTTAAGATATCTGATCTCCTCAGATCTTTGCTAATAGAAAACAAACCAGATTAAAAATTAAATTTCCGTTTGTTATAAATTGAATTTAATATTTATCGTCCTCATCCATTTAAGTTTTGGTTATACAATTAAACCTTTCTTATTACTTTATCCTTCCTTTTGTGTACGCTTACGGGTCCTAAATTACTTATGAAGCTGAAGTAGTGTGAAATCGTTTCGAAGGTTCGTGTATTCAAAAAAAAAAACATATAATTAAGCTTCTGGCGCCCCTTTATTGTCTTTCTTTAAATATCAGTCACCCACGATCCTTCCCGACTGTTTAGCTGGCCACGAACCCTTTTTTTTCCACCCCGCCCAATAAGCTACCTGCCTATTATCCTTCTACCTTCATTGTTCTTTTCTTTCTATCTGGGGTAACAAAGTAACCAAGTAATATTCACGTTGCCCTATAAATTGTGAAATTACAAATATAGTTAGTATTCTAATAGGGAAGAAGTAAAATTATTTTCCTTATTAAAATATTTGCCAAATTGGTGATAAACAAAAAAGATGATGTAATAACTTAAAATAACGTGGTTGTACGTATCAGAAGCTATCATTGATTGTGTTTAAATATTGAACAATAAATATAAAATAGAAACTATTCATCTAGTGTAGTAAATCAATCTATAAACAATAACCAGAAAGCATTGATAATTGAAAGCGTTACCGTTTGTGTTGCAAGCGGTTAGTAGTGAAAATTAAACTATTAAAGTGATCATTAAAACTATAAATATGTCCAGCAACTATTAACCAAATCAATAAATTGTTGGAAAGAAAATTGGAATTGGAATTATAAGACCAAAGGAAGAGATTGGGAGAACAAAGAAAATATGTCGCATGAAATCCAACTCACCGGCATTTTTCGAGTTTTGGTTAATTAATTAAGTATAACGTTTGATTTGTTTTTATTATTAACTATTACGAATATTAAAAACTCTTTCCAAATACTGTATATAAATACGGAAGGAAGTAAATTTAATATAATTACAATTCACATACAATTACGAAAATCAATTCAAGTATAAATTTTGGTAATTGATAACAGTAATCATTTCTTTTAATAATTGAGCTAACTGGCGCATCTCGATAAGACAGGAATTTGCTGTAACAAAAATTTAGGGTTCATTCACTCAAACAGTAACCAAATGGCAAGCAAAGTATTGAACTATTGAATGATATCTTTACAAATTGAAACGACCCGAATTAAAGCAAAAAGGCAATCATTTCACATTTTCACAAGAACAATATAAAGGATTTTGAAATTATAGAGAATTGTAAAAGAACCTATAATTTATTCTTTGGAACGAGGGAAAACATACAAAAGAAATAAGCCACATATGTTTAACCCGTTACAAAGCACGTAGGTATTTTCGTTCTGGAGTTATCGTGGATACTAACATACACCCACACCGACACACACACACACACACACACATCCAGACATCATGGCCGATCTTGGCGCAAAGTTCTAAAATGAGCTAATAAGTCAATTTAGCGATAGTAAGAAAAATAGCTTGGATAACCTTCTATACCAACATTATGTATATGAAGGTTGGAATGTAAAAATGACAATAAAAAATCTACGACGTTTTAGACGTTCAGACAGGAATCGAAGATGGGACTACTTGTCGGTATATTAGGGTAGTTCATACTAAGCTAGCTATGAGAGAATTTCGATTTCGGATTAGCGCTTTTATTCAAGCACTACGCCCGAACGTGCAACTTTTTGCCGTTTTTACACATGTTATATGACGAAGACGGAAAGAAATTTGTGGTGTGTAACTAAAACCTACACTGTACGTTAAAACGTAGGCTCAATTTAATACATGCGTTAGAAGTTCCTAAAAGTACCTATACAATTAAAAAACAATTTCTGATGAGCTCGAATACCTTCATAAAATATTAATATATAATTTATATAAAATCGTTTTACTATCTAATTGCTTACGGTTTATTTCTTAATTTGAAACTTTCAACAAGACGCCTTAAATTTTAAATTATATTTTTTACAAATCGACAATTATTATTTTCAGTTATTTTTGTAACTTTTAACTACAATTGTACACAAAAAAAAAGAATTCCAAAAATTTTAATTGCCCTAGAAATTTAATTGGTTTTTTAATTGTTTAGGTACTTTTTCGAACTTGAAAGTTTATATCGTGATAATGAAAGTATTTATGCATAATTTAAAATTAAATTTTGTAAAAAATATAATTTAAAATTTAAGCGGCGTGTTGAAAGTTCCGACTTAAGTAATAGACCGTATGCAATTAGATAGTAAAACGATTTTATATAAATTGTAATTAACATTTTATGTAGGAAAAGGAAAAGGCCACGTAATTCATTCCCTCCCCAAGGGGAAAGTGGGCTGCTTGAGCCTTCCATGCTCCTTCAGCCACAACCATGGATTCCCAGCATACATACATGCATTACGTATAAATGCATGGTGGGATTAAGAGGTGGGTGTGGACAGGATAAAATCGGTAGGAACGGAGTTGTGGTTCTGAGGGCTTATCAACAATTGTTTAGGTACTTTTAGGAAGTTAATTGTCCTCACCCCCAAATACTCTCCATAGCAGACGAAGAGCGTAAGACAAACATAAAAATTAAGCTACAGAACAGATTTTAGTGTTAAATGAAAGCGCATAATAGCAGTACTATTTTTTCCCATAGCTTCCATCTAAAGGGAGCGAAGATTGTAAACGAAATCATTTTGTCAGTTCCTTTTCAGCATTTGTGTATGTAAGGTTAAGTGAAAGAGCGGGGTAGAACAATGTGTTCTCAAATCGAACTTCGCCTTTAGGTCATGTACTCTACATTACACTTGCACAATAGAATCATACTTTTTGTTAGAAATATGTTTTGTTTTTCTATTACCCACTATGTAAATGAGTATTATTTAAACCCAATAAAGCAATATTATTATTATTATTATTATTATTATAAAAGAATAATTAAGCTAGAAAGCCAATTTTTGTGTGAAATAAAAACGTACAGTGTCAGTATGTAAAACTCCCCTCACCACGCTTGCACCTCTACAGTCATCACCTAAAGGACGCGAAAGGTGGAAGGGAAAAGTGTGTTCTTTTGTGTTTTAACTTAGTACTGAATGAAAGTGTAAATCCTATAATATCATGAGGCAAACCTAACATCATCAAACCCTTTCACCCCCAAATACCTATACTCTCTCTCCGAAACAGGCGAAGAGCGTAAGATGAATAAAAATTAAGCTACAGAGCAGATTTTGGTGTCAAATAAGCCGTATAATGACAGGAGGTGAACCTCTCCATAGCAGTACTACTTTTTCCCCTAGGATTCCGTCTAAAGCAGGCGAAGAGTGTAAATGAAAAATAATAATTAAGCGACATAGCGAATTTTGGTGTGAAATAAAAACGCACAATTTCAGGAAAGCAACCCTGTCCCTCTACAGTCCCCATCTAAAGGAGGCAAAGGGTGGAAGGAAAACATACTGTTCTTTTTTGTTTTAAAACGCGCTTAGTACTGAAAGAAAGCGTACAATCCTTAATTGTATTGTCAAAGGTATAACGTAAAGAGGTTCCAAATGAATATCCCCTTAACATCCCTATCTACAACCTCTCCTCCAATAGCAAAAGTTACCGAAATGTTTTATGTAAATCATTTATGATCATTTTTTGTACTTATTTTTAATTTTATAGGGTAACTTTTCTTGGTGCGAAACATAATCGGATCCCGATGGAAGATAATTAACTCACCTCAAAATATACAAACAATACCTATACCCATTTGAAGTGTTTTGAAAAATACTGTTGCATTGGCGCAACTCTCTTAGAGGGTTGAATTTTTGGTACACGGTCCGAGAAACCTTGACCTACGCTATCACTAGAATTAAAGACAGATACGTGAAAAAATGAACAAAATAAAAATATAAATGAAACTTTTAATTCTCATTATATTATATTCTTTATTTAAACTCTAAAATATTGTGACAAGAGAGTGAGTGATATTCACTTTTATGCCACTTTTTTTGTCTCGATTATTATTTATAAAATGGTGTTACAATAGTCAAAGGTAATGCCGTTAGATCTGAAGTCACCATTGCAATACTAATAATTATGTGATTAAAATGAGTAATTTTTATTATCACAGCATTTGATTAACAAAAAGAAACCAACTAGCCATTGTAGTTAAGTTTACAAGGAATGAGAAATTCCATACATACATAATAATCAAAATAATTCTAAAAGGAATCAAAATAGCATATCTATTATGATGTATCCAGTGTAGATAATTATAGACTTAGCAGCCATTGCGATAAAATAGAGAGTGATTGATATGTACATGACGTTTCCTTATACAATGGTGCCTAAACTCTATGGAAATGAATTTATGTTATGCAGTAATTAGACACTAATTATGCGCCGTTGAAGATAAGTTTTGTGCCATTATATAAACAAGTTATTATAAAAATTAAACCCACATGGCTAAACTTCACGGCTCGCGAACTTCGACGGAAATAATTTTCCTTCTGTGATAATTAAGCTTCTTTTAAATTAAATTTTGCGCCCCATATGCAACAAGTTATTGAAAAACTGCACGTAGCTAACGTCCACTAATTGTGCGAGAACTAGACACCAACTATGCGCCTGCAAAAATTTCATCGACTCTACCAAATGTACTACACTTATGGATAAGTTAAGTTTTTGTTGCGCGATAATTAGAGCCCAAATGTATGTATGCATCTTGCTGGTAAACCAATTAACGGGAATACTTGGTGCACATAGCTAACCTAACAAAATTATCAAATTAACGAATTTGTATGATATTTTAATTAATTTGGACATTTCTATTTAAAACGTCACATTTTGTTTATTTAGTAGAAATTAAATAATTTCAATTGTGGTAAATTTAATACAATCGTGAAAAAAACAGTATGAGCATCACGAACATTAAGGGTTGTACCGGTCTCCGGCCAAACATGGCCGTCGACCGGTAAACATCCCTTACTGTTCTTGATACTCAATATACTATTTTAAGTCATCATTACTACTGGCGACCATAACTCTATTTGTTACCGAAACGTATAAATTTTGTATAGTTTCTGTCAAAGTACACGATTTAAAACAAAATAGAGTAAGTGTTTGAAATACGTATGTACTACTGTGATAGAAATATAATGGTATGCTATGTTTGGCGTGTGACGTTGGGCTAGCGGCAAAACGTACATATTTGTAATCTATAAGATGAAATAATTCAGTCAATTTCGTTGTACGTGAGAACCCAAATAAGTTTACAGAAAACATCAATTATCATAAAACCAGGACCGAATAAATGACCATGATGAAACGGAGTAACTTATGATACCAGGAAATAGTGTGATGGTAAATCCAAGTTATGCAGTAAGTGGTGTTTTTAAATGACTTTGCAAGTCTGGCATACGCGTAGTTAGCTGATCGCGCATGCCTTCGTACATGAATCCACTTCCATCCTCTTTGTCACTTTAGTAGCGACAGGACTATCATTTCCAATATTCATAGATGATCACACTAGCCATCCTCTGGATTTGTCAATAGTGCACAGTACGGCACTGGATTATGTACAAAAAATATTTAACAATACGTACATATTAGAAGTTTTATTACTTAAGAGTGCTCCCTAAGTATCGTAAATAGGGAATTATGGAAATGAAGTATTTTTGATCTTAATTGGAATAATAGCTACAAAGTGATTCAATTATCTAGTTTCTAGGTTTTATAGATGGATATACACATATACACACAAATACGGAACACCATCTCGAAAGTCATTTTTTCATAATCTGAGACCCTTAACACGTGCCGAAACACCGCATATAAAACACGTCGATTTAGATAGCGAGGGAGGAAGTTTTCTAATTTACCTTGCACCGCCCCCCCCCTCGCTTCCTGCTTTTAAATGATAATATGAACCCCCCCATCGAGTAATACATCGTTTTAAAAGTCATAAAATTTCTTTTATGGTGATGTCTAGAATATCAAATATGGACGGTCTGGTTAGGAATTAATTTAAAAAAATCATAGGAGGTAGAAAATGAATTAACTGTACAGGCTGTCCCAAATTCGAGGGCAAGCATGGGGATCTCGCTTATTATAAGAGATAGGATATAGGTTTAAATTCGGCACTTTTGCTAAATTCGATACCGAGTAATAATCTGAAAAGAAATTTGAGCTAACTCGAATGGATTTGGTTTTATGCTCAAAAAACTAAAAATTTCGATTTTGGCGTTTGGCCACCTTATTATTAGGAATTTTCAAAATTCGATTAAACATTATTAAGGCACCTTTTTACGCACAATACTAATACGGTATTAAAAATATTATGTGACGTTTCGTTTATTCTGAACTATCATCAGGTTTATTTTTTCTTATGGGGGTTAAGATATATTTTTATGTCGTTGGATGGAGAATGTTATGCTGATTTTAGCAATATATAACACTTTATGGTTTGATCGACTGCGAACTAAAATAATGAGAAAAATACGAAGAACAAGATTCCGCCTTCTTGGATCCAGCAAGGAATAATTACAGTAGTTCTACTTATTTAATTTGTTAAACACGTTAGAACACCCAAAAAAATATAAAAACAGTTAAACAATTTAAAAAAAAACATTAACAAACAACTCAAACAAGTAGGTCTATGTAACACGGTCATAATAGCGACAACGCAAATTTATCGATAGGTAACAACAAAATAATTACATAGACAAACAAACAAAAATTATTATAATAAATGTTCGAACAACTTTCCTCCTTCTTGAATACAGTAACGAATTCTTCTTCTACAATTGTTTACGCTTCTTTGAATGGTTCGCCTGGGAATTTGACGAAGTTCATTAACAACCCTATTCTGGAGTTCTTCTATATTTTGCGGTGGCGTCTTATAAATCATATTTTTTAAATAGCCCCAGAGGAAGTAATCTAAAGGGGTTAAATCTGGACTTCTTGCTGGCCACCTAAGTGGTCCCCTATTTCCCATCCATGTATCAGGAAATTCGCCGTTAAGATATTCACTTACTATCGCAGCATTATGAGGAGGAGCTCAGTCCATTTGCCACCAGAGAGTCCATCTTTCGTTTAGCGGAACATCATCCAAAAGGTCTGATATTTCGTTTGTTCGAAATGCGAGGTAGCGTTGAGACGTTAGGATACCTTCGTAAATAATTGGCCCAAGGAGCCTATCTTTACAGATTCCAACCCACACATTAAAGGACCGGTGGCCTTGTCCTCGCATTTGCCTGTTAATTCGTGGATTTTCAACGGACCAGTAGTGCTCGTTATTACGATTAAACATTCCATTAGTGGAAAAATTGCACTCATCCGTCCAAATTATTTGATTGAGAAAGTTGCGATTTTCCAGCATTTTGGTATTAAGTTGGTTACAAAAATACAACCGTCTCATATCGTCCCCAGGCCGAAGAGTTTGACTAACGTGTAACTTAAATGGTTTATAACGGTGTTGCTTTAACACTCGCCAAACTGTCGTTTTTGGCACTTCAATAGTTTGCTCTATTTCTCTGGTAGATGTTGAAGGATTTTCTTGAACCTAAGATGGATAACATAAAGTCATAACTCTCCAAAAAAAATGTCTGCTGAAATTAGCAGTGAAGTGAGTGGAAATTCTTATAATTAGTATAATACTAACAAATAGTACCTGATGTAATACTTCTTCTTCGGCATCTCTGTCTAGTCTGCTACCACATGCATTTCGAGGTTTCTAAAAACATCCAAATTCTCGCAAATTTTGGTCTAATTTTAAAAAATATCTCTGGTTTGGTTGCTGCCTCTCCGGATATTCCTCTAAATATCTTTGTTCTGCTCTGACACTATTTCTATTGCAGCTATAAAATATCCTTATCATGTCTGGTTTTTCTGAATTTGAAAACATTCTAAAGAAACTTGCAAATTTTTAAGCACTAACACGAAGGATCTTGCAGTTATTACCCTTTTTACAATTAGAAAATGACATGACAAAAGCAAACTCCTGAGTTTTTTTGATTCATGGGTATCGTGATAATTTAATATTTAGTTTTTAATTTAAGAGTCGATCAAACCATGAAGTGTTATATATTGCTAAAATCAGCATAACATTCTCCATCCAACGCCATAAAAATATGTCTTAACACTGATAAGAAAAAATAAACCTGATGATGGTTCAGAATAAACAAAACGTCGCATAATATTTTTAATACCGTATTAGTATTGTGCGTAAAAAGTTGCCTTAATAATGTTTAATCGAATTTTGAAAATTCATAATAATAAGGTAGCCAAACGCGAAAAACAAAATTCGAAATTTTTAGTTTTTTGAACATAAAACCAAATCCATTCGAGTTTATTTTCAGATTATTACTCGGCATCGAATTTAGCAAAAGTGCCGAATTTAAACCTATATCCTATCTCTTATAATAAGCGCGATCCCCATGCTTGCCCTCGAATTTGGGACAGCCTGTACAGTTTAGACGTTTTCAGGTCATAGACAATAGTAGAGTCTGTCTTAAAATACTTCAAGGGCATTAAAAAAATGTATCCTGCTATGCTGTCTCTTAGGTGAATATTATCAGGTGGAATCCTGTACATCACTGTTTTTAAATGTCCCCAAATAAAGAAATCAAGCGGAGTCAAGTCGGGAGATCATGCTGCCATTCTACGACAACCGCTCTACGATTCCAATTACCAGAATACCGTTGGTTGGGCCACTGTTGAACTGCTAAAGCATAATGTGGCGGTGCCTCATTTTGCTGAATGTGTGTTCATCTAGCAGTATGTTTTCGAAGATTTGAGTGAACTATCCCTTCTTCTAATAGATTTATATAAATTCATCTTTTGAATTTTCTTCTAGTGAAATCGACTCAATAATTTTATTACAAAGAATACCTGTCTAAGCACTGATTTTCTACGGAAATGGAGTATGATCTTCTGAAAATAAGTGTGGATTTTTGTTATCCCAGTAATTAGAGTTGTGTTTATTGACAAACCCAGTCAGGAAAAAAGTACATACATCACTAAAGCAGCTGCCTTTGGGAAGATTGGGATCCTCTTCGTAGTCCCAGCTCGTTTAAAGTTGTAGCATGAGTGGGAATGTTATGAACTGACCCAGTAAACACACTAGTCAGTTTTGCGACCTTTGTATTTGATAACGTATGATTTGCTGGGTAACTTCTTTATTTCCCACTAGTCATGTGGTCTGAAACTTACCCACCACTTACATGACTTATGTCTGACTACGTTATTGGGATGTGTTTTATTGAGTACTCTTCCGCTTTCACGCGCGAATTGGTTTTCAGATTCTTACATAAAGATTATATCAGTTCCTTCGGGTAAGGAGTATTTAATTTTTAATTAATTCTTTATCAAACAAGGAATAATAAAGAAATGCGATTTTAACACAATTCAGATGAAAACAAACTTGAAATAAACATCGACATTTAGGTCCACATTTTTTTCACCTTACTAGATTTAGGAAAATTATGAAATTATTATTTCATAATTTACATAATTACAATTACACGTCAAAGTTGTCACGTGTAATAATTTACTATTTCGGGTAGTTTTTCGAAATTAATTCTTGACCAGACCACACAAATTTGATGTTCTGGGCTTTAAAATGATGCATCATTCGATGGAAGGTGGGCGTGAGGAGTGAGCACTAAAGTAAACCTGCTATTAAACTTCCTCCTCGCTATCTAAACCAAGTATGTGAAATTCTTTCGTATTTCCTAATACTAAGTAGTCAACAAACATGGTCCATAAATTACAAGACATAAGTAGAACCGTGATACAACCACAGAATCACATAGTATAGCTTTTTGCTTGATACTATGAATGTATCTACTGAAATAGCCGAAGCAACAAGGTTGCCCGCATATTTATAAATCTTAGTTCAATAAAAACATCCAGATTTCTCACACATTCAGCTTTTGGCAAGGTTTCATTGCCGGTTTTTATGATTATTTTGTAGTGAACGCTGCTTTGAAACTTGTCAATCACGATTTAGTCACATTGTTACTTGGAGATGATCATTCGATGCGGTCAAGACACCTACAAGATCTCTATAAGCTAGTTGACCAAAATATTTCAGAAAAACGTTTTTTTTTTAATTGCCGGTCGAGCATGTAATTTTCAATCCCCCACAAGTCACCCCTAAGGGTAGCAACCTTTAAAAATTTCATTGCCAAAGTACCCCTTGCAATACCTCGATTGATAAATTTGAATATACTGAATACAACAAGAAAAATTGGTAAAATCAGTGGATAACTAAGAGAGTTTTTACCAAAAGGTATTCAAACAAGAAATTGACAAAACAACAAAATTTATAACAAAATAACAATGGAAATTTATTAAATTAAATAACACTGGAAAATTATTGAATTGAATGTTCAAATTGTTGTCCGTTAATGATTCAATGACTTAATCTATTGACAATGGCTTGTTGAACATTATCATTTCTGCAATGAGCCGATTTCTTTCCTTGACCGCCTCAATATTTTGAGGTCTATTAAAATAAACTTTAGTTTTTAAATAATCTCAGAGAAAATAATCCAACGGACTTAAATCTGACTATCTTGCTCATCATTCAATAACCACCAATCCATCAATTAGGCAATATTTGATCGAGATATTCCCAAACAGGACGTGCGTAATGTTCACCGTCTTGCTGGAACCAGATTCTGTGGCCTAGTGCATCCGGGTCTTCTGATTTGGGAAATAATATCGTTTAGGAGGAATTAGTTCATTTCGGAGGAAGTTCAGTTAATGTTCACCATCTAGCGTTACGTCGAAGGTCCCATAATTGGAAAACCCATTACACCAACTCACACATTAAACTTTTGGGGATATTGTGTGTTCGGTTGTACCATCCAATAAGGGTTTTGAAACGCCCAGTAACCATTCAAAACAGAAACGGCGATATTTCTAAATAAGCAAAGATGTGCAATGGAGAGTTCCATAATTGCCTCTCAAGATTGCACTCGTCGATCAAAGTCATAATCGGACAATTCTTGTACCAAGTGTACCTTGAACGGCTAAAATTTGTGCTTATGAAAATGTTTGGAAACTGTATTTATTTGACGTATCAGCATGTGAAGTGACATCGACAAGGATTGTGAATTTGCTGGCACCACTAAAATAGCACCTAATTATTTGTTCGACGAAATTTTTTTAAATTCGACTTACCGTTGATTACGATATTGGCAGACGGTTTCGTTCAACAAAACACGAACTTCTTTTTGCGCCCGGCTTCTATTTCCAAACCCAATCATTAAAATTTCGACTCTTTCAACTTCAGTAAGTCTCATTTTTACTCTTATTTTGTGAATCATGAAAAAATAACACAATAAACACACTAAATTGTGTTTAACAGTATAAAACTAGTTGCAATACGTGCTCAAACATTGGTGCTCTTATTAAATTACGTTTTGGTAAAAATCTCCGTTATTTTCAACTAATCTTGACATTTTTTTGTCGTATTCAGTATAAAACAAATCTATCAATCGAGGTAGTACAAGTAGTACTTTGCCGTTGAAATTTTTACCTCTTGCCTCTTAAGGATGAATGAGTGGAAAGTAAATGCGCGAATGACAATTTAAAAATAAAAATCGAAGTGTCCGAGCGTTTTTCTGAAATATTTTTGGGAAGAACTGTATATTTAACAGCAGAATCATTCGGACAGAAAGCGATAGGTATATATGAGGGACGAGCTATTATTATTGAGAATGAAGAAATTAAGTAGGCAATGGAAAACAAAAAATGTAGCCTCAGTAAGATCAACTCTTTACTTGACATTTACCGCTTAATTTGCTAATTTATCTTAAATAGCATTTAAATTAAGTTTCGTAAGTGTAGTGAAAAAACTGAATTAATCCGAGAACATTTTTTCATAATGATTTATTATGACTTTTCGAAAGATTTAAAAACTACAGTTGAACACCAGAAAGGCGCAGGCTCTCCGATTACTGTTGTGACAGAGGAAAACATCGCTGCTGTGAAGGCGATTATGGAAGCAGATAACAGAACTAGTTACGTCGTAATAGAGGCTCAACTGGGGTTTGGATCCTCGTCTATAAAAACACTAATACGCGAACACCTTCATCTGAAAAAAAGTCATAAGTCGTTTTGTACCCTATCATTTTACAGATTTTCAAAAAGCAGGAGTACGAATTTGCCATGAAACTTTAACATTGCTTAAGAATGGTGGACACCAAATTTTGTCGAAAATTGTAACTGGCGATGAAATTTACATACCATTTTTCGACATGCCAACTCGACAAGAAAGACAAAAATCAGAAAACAGCGAGCAATGAAGAAAGTACTGTACGCTGTGTTATTTAGGAGTACTGGCTTAGTGAGCACTATTAAGCTAGAGGAGCAGAACACTGTCACAGCTAAATGGTACGTCGAATACTGTTTGTCGGAAGTGTTTAATAAAGTACCAACGAAGGGAATCACGATAATACTTGTTCCCATACGGCACAGCTAACTCGGCAGTACTTGGCTGCAACAAGATTAATGCAATCGAACACACTCCTACTCACCGGATCTGGCAATGTGCGAGTTTTGGCTGTTTTTAGGCTAAAAAAGAATTTACTAGGAAGAAAGATTGTTTCAGAGGAAGAAGATCTATGCTGCTGATCGGTGTTATTTTAATACTATTCCTAAAGCTGCTCGGCTTGGAGCATTTAAGCATTGGAAGGAAAGAATGGCTAAGTGCATTACAGCAGAGGGCAACTACTGTGAACATATCTAAAATAAGATTTTGAGAAAGTTACACTAGTTCTTTTACTCTAAATAATAATGGCTTGTCCCTCATATAATACACACATGAAATTATTTAAGAGATAATACAGTCGAAATTTTTTAATTTATCAATCTATATGTTTCCGTCAAGAGTGTGTCCGAAAGTTTTACCGTTGAAAGTGTTGCATTTTGTGCATATGGTTCCCACAATAATTATTAATCGGTCCCTATGCCTAATTGCATACAGAACCTTGCAAGAATTTAAATGAACAAGGTTAAAATTCTAACAGTGACTGCATTATTGTTATCGAAGACTCTACCGTTTAGTATCTCGTTAGTAATAAATATTACAGATAAGGAATTCCCACAAGTTCATATCGTTGAGTCTATTTTATATATGGAGTAGATTCGTAGGTATATAGTGCGTGCATGAAATCGAATAGATATGCACCCCATCTTATTTATTACGTGCTTGAACACTCTATTGCACTTTAAAGAAGCTTTTCGTATATTTGTATTTGTCTTTGGACAAGGAACGTAACTAACCATTAAGTCGTTTATACACTAAATTCGATTTGTTATAGTTAGTTAAGTCTAGAGCAATATATTGATTGAATTTTATCAAAATCTGTGAATTTCGGATTAGATAATTAGAAAAATGCAGACAAATAGATTACACCCTACATATCCTGTTGATACATACTTAAGAAAAAATAAAGTAAATAAAAATAATAGTAATCATAAAATATTCAAACATATTCAAACGTAATATTTTGTGAACCAAGGTATGTCAAATGCCTAATTTGGAAGTAAGTTCATGAATGCGTTCAGAACGAAACCATTATAAGTACAAACCAAACACTTTAATATTATAGATTAATGGGCAATAGAAACTACGTGCGAGTATGAAGTAACACTCATAAATTGCTTTTTTAATGTAATTTCTAGCTAATTAAACATAAAACTCCGATCCAAAGTGTCATTAACCCTTGAAGAACAGTTGCAATAAAAATTATTTAATAAGAGGGTGTCCTAATTTATTGTATCCAGAACTCATAGTGGTTAAATCCGACATTGTGGGTTGCATTAACAAGAATAAATCTGCCTGAGTCTGAAATTGGATCTAGATGTTTGAGCCTTTTGATCATTTACAAATGGGCAAGAGAGCTTCGAAAATTTTGCCTGTCGAATTTTATCTATATTTGGGTTAGTTGAGATTTAATACTCGTAACTCACCAATGGCCAAATGAAATATGTGAATGCCAAGATCGCATACGTAAAGTACGGAATTTCTGATGTTATGTGGCCTATTTTGATAAAAAATGTTCGTGTAACAAAGTACTGTTAATAAAAATTACATTCATGTAAGATTTAAACAAAAATAGAAATTATTAACATTAGAACGTGTGACCATTTAAGACTCTTTGATAAAAATGTTTTAAAAATAGTTTTGCAAGATTTATACAAAAATTATTATATGGAAATTATAATAAAAATAATGTGACCCGCTAAAGTCCTTTGACTAAAATTACAAAAAATTTAAATAAAAAATGAGAGTTGTAATAAAAAAGTAAATTAAAAATTATATTACATTAATATGTTTCATATTGTGTTGCATAGCATACATAAAAACTTCCCGAGATCAGCGAAAATAACAAAATTTAAATAGTTTTGTGAGTATAAACATACTGAATATAAACTAATTTTGTAGAATTAAAACAAAAATTATTATATGGAAATGTTAATATAAATCATGTAACCTACTTTGATAAAAAAAATTGTGCTTGTAACATAATATTGTAAGATTTAAATAAAACTAAATTTGATTATATGACTCGCTAACAATGTCGGTTCACATATATAATTATAGAGAAAGTATCTTTTGTGAATATTTTGGAAACAATCAACTTTACAGCAAAAAGTATAAACCTTTTTTTTAAGTTAATTGAATTTATCACGTTTTTTTTATGAACATTTTCGTAGAAAACTAAATACTTACGCTTTTTCATTAATGATTTTTCATATTTGACAAATGAAAAATAAACGTAATTTTATTAATAATTGATACAATCCTATTATTCAACGTTGCACTGTATTCAGAGATGGCATGTTCATTAAGCGAACTAGATGACTGTCTAGGGCGGCAAATTCTGAAGAGCGGCGTAAACAAGGAAAGAGGACGAAACAGAAAATACACCTATGTACCACACAAAATTAAAAAGATCAAAAAACCTTGCAATAGCTAATCTGTCATCAGAGGTCGATAGTGTTCCAGATTTTCAAAGAGGATGAAAAAGTAAATTGTACTTTGCTGTGTCAAAAAACAAATAAAAACTGGTTTATGTTATTTTGAAGTCCAATTTCAAAGTATAACCAAAGTTAAGTAGCGGGCTTGAACAGCGCTAGTGCTACGTTTGGCTAGCCTAATTTCCGGAAGAGTAAGTCTATCCAGGACCCAGCTACAGCTATCCTGGCTACATGTATTCGGTTACGATTCTCAGTTTTGCATAGTTTCCAGAAGTAATAGCTGATCACAAATTAATTTGTTTTTTATCTTCCATTATCCATTGCAACAATTTTGATATTTAGAATTTTTTTTTCTAGTTTTGTTCTATTTTTATCTTTTACAAGAAAGTTAAAAAACTATAGCCTTGCTGCGATTATTTGCATGTACACATACGGAAGGAACGAAAAGGTCACGTATTTGATTCCCTGTCCAAGGGAGGCCGGGCTGTTTGAGCTTTCCAAGCTCCTTCAGCCACAATCATGGATTCCCAGCATACATACATACACTACGTATATATGCATGGTGAGATTAAGGATGGGTGTGGTCAGGATAGCATCGTAATGAATGGAGTTAGGGTTCGGGGGGGGGGGGGGGCTACCCCAGAATTCGGCTAAGTAGCCGCACATGGTGTGCATGTGCGCAGTGACCATGTTGCTACATATGTATGAGGAAAACTCCCTGAAACAACCTCATACAAGGTAGACGGTAACGGAAATCGAACCCATTACCTGCCGAATGCTAACCAGGTCGTCACACTCACGTAATTTTGTTGTTTCTGAAAGAGGGCTTCCTGGGAACAGGAAAGGGGTGGGGGAAAACGTATTTCGCAGAGGGTACTAAAATTGCTCACGCCAGTCCTGAATGTATTGAGCGTTTAAAAACACAAACCTTATCCAATATATGAGGCCTAGGTAGCCAATATGAAAGTCATGTGTTTACCACATCAGAACTTTTTGTTTAAAATTTCTTTTTTTAACATGAATTGAGCAAGTAAAATACACAAATATAACTTATCTTTTTACTTATTCAGGGTGTTTCTAAATTGATGCGAAATATTTTACAGGGTGATTTTTGAGCAAAAATTAAGGAGGGTGTTTCATATAAATTTTTGTTCAAAACCACTTTTCCAACAAGTTAGGGAAAGTTAGGGAAAAAACTGTTTTTATTTAATATCTCCATCATGGAAAAATTTAGAAGAATGAAATTTGGCAGATAATTGATGCTAATAAAGTGACATTTTTTGTCGGTTTTCGTAACCCTGCAATGTTTATACAAGGGGGTGAAAAATCAACCCTTATAATATTTTGCCTCAGAACTTTTTAATGCGTCTACATTTTCCTACTTAAAAATTGATTTCTAAAGACGGATTCAAACTGCAATTGTAACGACTATTTCTAGTAACATTGTTAGTTTTGTCACAAAAAAAAAATATTACTTATTTTTCTTTCACATAAATTCAGAGAGGTTATTGTTTGAAAAAAAAAAATGAAGTGGCCGGTGTCAAATGATGTCATAATGACAAATATGACACTATGTTATTTTATTAGCATCAATTATCTACCAAATTTCAATCTTTCTTCGACAGTGGAGATATTAAATGAAAACAATTTTTCCCCAAGAGGCTGTAACTTGGTTTTGAACAAAAATTTATATGGAAGACCCACCTCTTACTTTTTGCTGAAACATTATCCTGTAAAATAATTCGCATCAGTTTAGAAACGTATGTGTAATGTATAAATTACAGGAACTCCTTTCCGCAAATGAGTACGTTATACGTACATTTCTGTGGGTATATACTGTAGTATTATACCTGTAGGTAATCAAAGCTTTTTTTTTCTTTTTTGTTTTGTTCTGTTTAACTTTTAAGCTGCACTTTTTCCTAGTTTCTTATTTTTATTATTTTTGACAAACTTGTTCTTTATGTCTCCTTATTTCTTATTTTTATTATTTTTGACAAAATTGTTTTTTTTCATAATGCATCTTTTAGTTTTTAATAATATATTGATTGAATATGTTATTAAAAACTAAAAGATGCATTATGATTAGTTAGAGATTTCTACGACTTGTACTTTGCTAGAGTATTCTAGCAAAGTACAGGTCGTAGGTTCAAATCCTACTCGAGGTAAACTTTTTATTTATGTATTTAATAAAATTAATAATAATTTTTAATTAAATATAATTAAACTCAAATACAAATTTTATCCGAGTTTGTATTGATTACAAATTAGTAAATGAACTTGACGCCCCTTTATCATGTCGTGATCACTTCTAGGTTAGTTTTCACCGTTCTATAGTTTCCTATTGTGCATTTTTTGAGAGATAAAAAAAATTAACTTCACCTTTAAAAAACTGATTCTCAATTAAATAAGACAAAGATAGGTAATATGCTATAGTTACTACTGAAAGGAAAACTGCTATTTAATTTAAGGTGGCCATTTATGTAAAAAGCAAATACGGGACATGGAGGCATCACCCGAAGAATCTGAGCGGTACCAAATACTCCTCAGTAAGGAGAAGGAGAGACAAATATGGTGGTTGTTTTTAGGCGTTCCATGTCATAATGCAATAGTGTCAAAAAACTTATTTAATTCCGTATGTTACTTCGCTTTTTAAAAGTACATAGTTAATAAAATGGCGAACGAAACGTTATATATTTTTCCATTGAATGCAACATTCGTAAAAAAACTGGATGATCTAGGCAATTCATTTCAAAATTATCTTCTTACAGTAAGGCTAGTTTTTTCGCTGGTTAAAATTTCATTCATATCAGAAAAAATGCTTTCCATTGCGGCATTGGATGAAGTGGTTAAAAAACTCCACCCATTGTTTGTCAATAGAAACAGAAACTTCTTTCCAGTCTTTTATTTTTTGACTGGGTGTATATTGTTACCTGCAAATCTCCACGTTGTATCTAAACTTACCGTAACAGAGCGAAGATAGCATTCGGGTGTGCCGGAAGCTCAGTCAAAGTAGAGACGGTATGAGTCCTTACAGTGACGAAGCTGGTAGCTACAAATTAAGAGAGAAGAGAGGGCGCCAGCTAGAATTAATAAAAGCAGCCCTAACTAATAACAGAGCATTAGTCACTTTCTCTCTCAAAGAAACACTACGAGTGTATTATTTTCTATTTTCAGTAAATAAATCAAATTCTGTTGAACAAAATCAGATAAATCAAGCCCAAAACTTAATTAATGTTCTTTGAAATTAGAATGTCGTAACAAAGAACCCAGTCCAAATAAGAAAGTAAAGTAAAAGTGGTAAAAATGTGTGAAAAATGCTCCTTTTAACTGTTTTTCTTTACGTGTCAAAATGTTATTTTTTCGTAAAAAATTCTTGTATATTGTAGAAAATGTAGCCAGGAAACCTAGACGATATGGGAAGGACGGATACGGAAAACGAAATGTCAGATAATAAAAACAACGGAACGGATGCATTTACTTGGGATATACATTTATGTCGTCGAGGTTAAAAATATTTGATTTTAGCGAAACAAAGCCACGTGTAACTGAAGATATACTGAACAGCACAAAAGAACTGGATTTTTATAAAATTTTCATAACTGATAACCTTATCAATTATATGGTAACCGAAACAAACAGAGACGCCCAATCCATGAAATCACAGGCTAATAGTTTACCTCATGCTCGCATAAAAAGTTGGTATGATACCACTTATGACGAAATGAAAATCTTTTTGTCGCCAATAATGAGAATGAGAATTGTCCGGTTATCTCAAGTTAGGGATTATTGGCCAAAAATGACATGTATACGAATAAAATAAACTCTATTTTATCAAGAAACAGGTTTGAAATTCTAGTAAGGACATGACATTTCTGCGACAACTCCCATTCTCCAGGCAATGATCGGCTATACAAGATCACGAGCTTGATAAATATGCTAGTGGAACGTGTTCAATTCGCCTAAGTACCAGAAGAAAATGTTTGTATCGATGAGATACTAGTTCCGTTTCGAGGCCGTCTAAGCTTCAAACAATATATTCCAAATAACCGGTACAAATTTGGAATAAAATTGTATAAATTCTGCCTTCAGCGCGGTTATACATATAACCTATAAGTATATTGTGGCAAAGACAAAGTTGCCGATAAAAATATTTCCGGTGCCACTAACACTGTTCTGGAGTTGTCAGAAAATTTACTTGACAAGGGGCGCACTACTTACACAGATAATTCTTATCTGTGTATCTTTAGCACACGAGCTTTAGAAGAGAAAAACTCATTTATTGGAGACTTTACGTTTAAATAGAAAAAATAATCCTCTCGAAGTTGTGAAAGCAAACTTGGAAAAGTATGTATCAGCCTACGAGTTTACAAAGTAATACAGGTTGTACTGTTTTGAAGTAGAAGGACAAAAAAGACGTCTTGGCGATTTCAACAAAACACGAGAATTCAATGGCTCCTGTAAGAAGACGCGGGGAGGAAATAGAAAAACCCACAATAATTTTAGATTATAATAAATGCAAAGTCTTTATAGATCTTTCCATCACTAAGTTCAAAGAACTAGTTGTCACTCAGCATTTAGAAGAAGGTTTGACACGAGCTCCCCAGCCTAATCAAATCAACGCAAATCATGTTTTAGTTGATGATAATAAAAAAACGAGATGTTCGGTTTGCTATAAAAGACTGAAGAACAGCCATGATTGCAAATATGCCCAAGCTACATCTTCTCAAACTCGCCACAAATGTAATACTTGTCATTCTTTATAAATCCCCTATACAATTCAGCCAGCCTAAAGTAAAAGTATTTCTTTGTGTTCGTTTGGATGCAGGTGGGCTAATGATCAGTGCCACTTGTATCCAAAAAGATACAAATGGCGCATAACGAGTTAATTAAATTCTAAATTAACATTTTTGTAATTTAGGATCTAGTAACAAAGAATCCAGTTTAGATAATAAAATAAATTAAATTGATCTATAAATGTGGACCATTCAAAGCTACGTTATATTAAATTGAGCAATGTTAGCACTCGATCACAGCAAATATGGATTTAATAATTTATGTAATTGTACAGGCCACCACTATGGCACATAAGCATATTATTACAGTATACAACTAATAAGTCAAACAAGGCAGTCAATATTACATTGCCATAACAGATAGGCATGTGCTTTAAATAACTAGAGATTAATGAGTATATAATTCCCCCTTTAAAGCTGCAAGGATGAATGCATTCGCCCATTCACATGTCACTGTGTATAAAATCTAAACATATTAAATTAAAGCTGGCACTGTAAAAATTGACCAAAAGTACATACGAAGCGAATTGACTTTTGCAAGTAAATACTTAAAAGCTATGTATAACACTTAAATTTCTACCAAATAAATTAGGATAGGTCTATAAAATTATATAGTTGTAGTTCGTTCACATATACATAAATAGAGCTTCAAAGCACAAGTAATACAAGAGCATAGAGATCATCGGTAATTCAGCTTTCAATATCCAGATAATCTTGATTGTAGATTGTACTGGTTGTTTAAAAAATGTTAAAGGCATAATCATCCCACTTCCATCTAGTGTCAAATCGTAGCACAGTAACAGATAGATTTTATAAGTTTCTACAATCGTGGCATAAAAATCACCACCAAAGACAGTTTACAATTACTCGATACCAGGTTCAATCAGTTACTCCGGTACTGCGTAAATCAGTTACTCCGGTACTAGGTACCTCTGTAAATAATTACATAAAACCAAACAGAAAGCATGAAAAGAGATCTTACCTTAGATGAGATAATAATTACAGATTATTAACACTAGATTCAAGCAATGTAGAATTTAAACAAACACAATTTCGATGTCTGTGTTTTGAAAAGCGAAAGTAGTTTTACGACCTCCCTGACGATAGCAAATCACCAAGACACAAGGATTACTTCCTTAGAGTAAAAAATCGTTAATAGTTTATGTTCGTAGACCATCTAGTTAATAGGTTTTTTCCTTCAAAGTCAATCATTATTTTAAAACAGATGTGTTGATGACTGACGTTTTGATTCCCTTACAAATCCGCTTAAAGCGTATGAAGCAAATAAGTGCAAATAATTACTTCATATCTAGAAGAATAATTGCAAAGCCGACGCACGTCGATGGTTTAACCTCTTTTGTACCAATGTATCAAATATGTTACAATCCTAAAATTAACCATATTTTAATACAAAATTAATAATTGAACCAATTTGGACCAATGTATCTTATTTGTTACACACCATTTCATATTATTAAACGTGCCATGTGGAGACATCTATAACCAATAAATCAAAGTAGCTTAGTTTAGGTGCAGGTGTGTAATGTTTCTGTTCTTATCACATCATTGAACTTTAGTGGCAGATTACATTGTATAAAAAACGGTAAGTCGTTGTTTTTTAAATTTAATCTTAATTCTATATACAAGAAGCCACAATTGATGATAAGAAATCATGTGAACATTTGTCAGATTTTTTTATACGACCTGGTAAGTATTTGTATCAAATTTGTTACTGCGGTACACAATGAATGATCGTAGTGTATCATATATAAGACAACGGTACACATTGTATGTATGATAATCCGTTGGTTTTATTTCTAGATGGACAATAAACGTGTTTGAGTACCACCCGTTCACAGCGATGACAGTTGCCTTGATGACAGTGACGATGATCCTGATTTCGTTGAGGAATTGAAGAGTTTTTCTGCAGATTCAGACACTGGATCTAATTATATAACAGATTCTGAGACAGAAAATATTTCCTCAAACAACCAGACTCAAAAAAAGACAAAAATACAATGGACTCATGTGCTTCCTGAAAATAGTGCTAAAGTGAAGCCAATTTGGTTGAACAAGTTGGAATATGTTCGTGAAGTGGATAGTGCAACTACTTACTTTGAAATGTTTTTTGACGAAGAACTGATCAAATTACTAGTAGACCAGTCTGATCTATATTCCATTCAACAAAATCCCAATAAACCGTTTTCAGTTAAAACTGCAAAAATCGAACGGTTTATAGGGATCTGCATGTACATGTCAATATACCATTTGCCAAGAACAAAAATGTATTGGGCACAAAGTACAAGAATATCACAAATAGCTGACATAATGAGTCGTAACAGATTCGAACAAATAAAAAGTTCTTAGCATATGAATGACAACAATGAAATTGATGTCAACAATATAGATCGTCTTTTCAAGGTGAGGCCATTTATTGAGCACCTAAAACAAAAATTCAATAAAATACCAATGGAGCAACATTTATGTGTGGATGAACAAATAGTCCCGTTCAAAGGACGAAGTGGGCTTCGTCAGTATAATCCGAAGAAACCACATAAATGGGGCTATAAGATTTTTGCTGTATGTGACGTAAAAGGTTTTGTCTATAATTTTGATATCTACACAGGAAAAATAAACTCCAATCCAGAGTTTCCGGATATTGGAGCGAGTTCCAATGTAGTTTTGAATTCATCAAGTATTGTACTAAGAAACGAGAATTTTTTGTTATTCTTTGATAATTGGTTTTCCTCACCTGATTTATTCCGTGTACTAAACAACGTAGAAATCTATTGTTTAGGAACTATACGCCTTCCACGATTTCAAGGATTAGGTACAACATTCTCATCCGACAAAGAAAAGGACGGGGGAGTATGGAAGATTGTGAAGCCGATATTGGTGGGTGTAATCCTAGAGCAGTAAAGTGGTTTGACAATAAACCTGTTCTGCTTGCATCATCCTTTGCAGCTGCAGAGCCAACAACAACTGTAAAACGCTTTGATAAACAAAAAAAAACAATATGTTCAAGTACAATGTCCTGATATTGTAACTACTTACAATCCATTCATGGGAGGTGTAGACCTGTTAGACGGTGTAATTGCTTATTACCGAATACACATTAGATCAAAGAAATACTACCTCAAATTCTTTTTCCATTTTATTGATGTGACTGTAGTAAACTATTGGTTGTTATATCGTCGAGACTGCAATTTACATTATTTTAGAAATCGCAACATAGATGATTTGTTGTCTTTCAAATCTCAAATCGCGGAAGTTTTGTGCAATAGAAATAGAAATGTCCTAAAAAGAGGAAGACCATCAACAGATCGAATTTCGAACGAATTTAAAAAAAAGACGAAAAGAGGCCCAACTAAACCAATTTCAGCAATGGAGATAAGAAGAGATAGAATTGGACATTTCACTATAGTGAAGGAAGACCGCCAAAGGTGTAAACTGCCAGGCTGCAAAAGACTTGCATCATTTTATTGCATCAAATGCAAGATACATTTATGCCTAACGAAGAAAAAGAATTGTTTTATGACAATGCATAGCTAAGAAAAATTGTTAGGCATCGATTATAATTACTCTTACTTGTTCTTTATAATATTATTGTATTATGTGTCTATTACATTAAATTTCATACCATTGCTATTTTTAGTACAGAATGGCCCAAAGTAACAAATATGATACATTCTATTTTTTCTGACGTAATCAATATGTCAGCAAAAAAATAACGTTATTTTCCTTCCACAACCCTCTATAATTTATTTTCAAGAAAAAAATTTTTTTTTGATAAAAACTGATAATTTGGTACACAAGAGGTATAAACACCGAAAATTCAATTTTTTTTCAGGAAAACAAAATGTCCATATTCAGTTAAAGTTAAACTCTAACCCGGATGTAAACCAGTGACCCCAAATCGTGAAAAATAAGTATTAAGTACAAGTACCCGTCAACATATTTTTATACAGAAATTTATTAAATTTAGAAAATATATCTAAGGAAAGACTAAATGACAAAACTATCGAAACTGTAACAAACAGATGAATTTAACAGCTAATTAAATTTGACTAATAGTACAGCATAAGTAACCAATGTAACAATATTTTTTAACGCATGAATCATGTATATGAATATCAAGGTGTTGTTTTTGAAAAACAGTTAATGAGTTTCCGACATCAAGTAGTACAAAACATGATCACTGACGTTTTAAATTGAGTTACGTTTAGGTCTTCTCGTTCATTTACCAAAGTCACTAACATAGTGTTAACTTAATTTGGCAAAAAGACATCCTTTTTCCGTTCGTTAAATTGACAGAACCATATATACTTCTACCATTGCAGATTTTTCAGATTCCTCTTGCAGCACACATTTATGAATAGTAGAAGCTTGTGAGTGAAGAAACCCTAGGCAAACTTAAAGAAAAATGTTTTACATTTTTATTGAAAGAACAAGTAACTCTGTAACTGTTTGAATATATTTTAATATTCTTTCTATCGAAGGTAACAACGGTAACCATCTGGTTTTACTGTATCCCAACAGTTTTTGGTATTCAACATTAATAAACTCACAAAATTCTTTTAATTGTTCAACTCGAACAGTATGAATGTAGAAATAGCCATAATGGCTTTGACATCAATATGCAAGCAGCCTGCTGATATTTGAATACAGTTATGAAGGATATGAGCAGCACAATTCACCCCAACTAAAAATCTTTTACGTAACTGCTGAACTTTATGAAAGACGTTATTTTGGCCATGTCTTGCTGCTTTTCTAAAATTGCAATTTGTGTTGTCATCGCGCATTGCCATTACTTTTGTAATTAATTCGTATTTAAATATTCGGACATAACGTCTGAAGTTTCATTTGGAAGATCTTGAACTTGAATGCCCTTGTCTTTCATAAAATATCTTATGAGTATAGGACAAATTCTTACGCTCCCATGATTTGAACGATCGGTATAGATTGTTACAAATTTGGCCGTTCGAAGATCATTTTGTAAAATGTTACACGCAATACTTTCATATTTGGTTGTAGAACATGCCAATTTTTCTTGGAAGCAACTTCTTATTAGCTTACTAGTGCTATCCATACAACAAAAGGACTGATTGTGGATCCCGTTGTGGTATGATAAAGTATATTCAGTCGCAGCTAGCTTTTGTTCTTAGATATGACCCCATATCTTCTAAAAAAATTTACAACTTTTCTATTTTTCTTTAAAATTCACTGTAATTTTGTGTAATCTTTTAAATTAGTAAATACCATAATCTCATGAAGTTATTTTCAAAACATTTATCAGGTTTTAATTTTATATATTCCTTCTAACGAGTTAAAGATGACCCCATGCGCCTAGTTACGTGTGTTAGAATAATACTTTTAGGACCCGATGCACCTAGTGGCATTTGTGAAAATAGAATATACCTACATTTAAGTTTCTAATAATAATTACATCCTTATTAATCACTTGGATGGAGATTAAATCCTTTTATTGTTTAAAAATACAAGATTTAAATTTCTAATGTTAATTACATCTCTTCAATGGAAAGTATTTCATTTGTTTCAAACCAATAATTACATCCTGTATAATCTATAGGTACACAATTACACATACTACACATACAGTAAGAAGTTTTTGGTATAAAATGGTCAAACTGTTTTCTTACATTGTTAGTGTTAAAATGGCAACGGTTGGCTTTTGGGTATATCTGTGTGTATTTGAGTGAGTTGTTAGGGGTGCAAAAATGGCGAAAAAATACTTAACACAAAACAACTAGAAGAAGAAGTTGGAAATGAAGAAGATGACTACATTATTGAAGATGTGTTTGAAGAGGATCAAGAAAATTGCAACATCCAAGATAACCAAGATGACATCTCTACTCCAACGCATCAAATTCATGATTCGTGTAGCGACATTGGTATTGATAGTGATAAAGAGGATGAAAATAGTCTATCTCATAACTAAACAAACAAAATACACCCACGTACCACACAAAATTAAAAAACACCGAACGCGTTTCGATAGCTACGCTATCATCATCAGCGGTCGACCTAGTCAACCCCTGATGATGATAGCGTTCGGTGTTTTTTAATTTTATGTGGTACGTGGGTGTATTTTGTTTGTTACAGATCCTGTCACAGTTCCAGTGTTGCAGATTTTTCAAACTTATCTCATAACTGTTCAATGTTTATTAACTGAGAGGGAAATCTGGAGCTGTTTCTTTATATCACGCGTATTTCAAGTTATCATTGAGTATACCAACAAATACATTCGAAAAATTCAAGATACGTTTGGAAGAATACGTGATGCAAATGAAATAAGTAAGTCGGAAATGGAAGCTTTTCTTGGACGTCTTCTGATGTCGGGCGTTTTGAGATTATTACACCTCAACTATAACGACCTTTGGGCAACGGGTGGCACTGGAGTTAAAATGTTTCGAGAAACAATGCCTGCTAAGAGATTCATATTTGTTCTAAGGCGCCTTCGATTCGATGACTTAGAAAGCAGATCGGCTAGAAATATAACTGACTAGCTAAGTGCGATAAGAGAATTATTTTCGTTGATAAATGAAAACTGCCGCAATAATTACATTTTGTCAGAGAATGCAACCATAAACGAGTGACATAACATTCCGCGGATGATGTCGTCCGCTGAAACCAAATACGTATGGTATCAAAATTTTGCTGCAGTAGACTCAAGAACATATTATCTCATTAATATGGAAATATACGTAGTTGCTCAACCTGTTGGTATATATCATCATAGCAATACTGCGGTAGATATTGTATATAGACTTGTGGAGTACATTTCTGGAAGTGGGAGAAATATTACAAACCGACAACTGGTACACCTGCATACCTTTAGCACTTGGACTGCTTAAAAATCATAAATTAACAATTGCAGGGAAAAAATAAGAAAAATATTCCAACAGCATTCCAGCTAAATAGGGAAAGATAAGCAAATAGTGTTTTCTATGGATTCCAAAAAGACATGACTCTGTTGTCCTATGTCCCAAGAAAAGAAAATGGTTGTGTTGCTACTACCCACTATGCCTACAGATCCAAATAATTTAGACAACAGTAAAAAAACAGAAATTGTACAGTAATATAACAACACAAAAGCAGGTGTTGACATGAGCGATCAGGTAGGTGCTTCGTACAATGTTGCACGACAAACCACGAGATGGCCTCTGGCAGTATTTTTCCATTTGGTAAATTTAGCTGGACTTAACTCTTATATCGTATATAAAGAGAAAAATAATAATCTGAACCTTACAAGAAGGGTTTTTTAAAAAATCTCTCAGTAGAGTTATTAAAAGAGACTCAATTAACAAGATTGACTTTAAGTGCCACACCAAGACAAATTCGCGAACGAATACAAGTTAAACCCGATGTCAACATTCCCACAACATCTGAGAATGCTGTAATATAGAAAGCAATGTGAAGTGTGTTCACGAAATAAGGACGTAAAAGTAAAGAACCGTGTTTTTTGTGCAAAAAAATTGTATGTGTTCAGTTCTATCTGTAATTTATGTTTGCCTAAAATATAAATGTGTTTATTAGAAGCTAATAAAGTTGTGAACCTAAAATCACCAATTTTGTAAAGATTATTCATCTTTTAAAGTATGGGGTCCTTTCATGCCCCATGCGCTTGGTTAAGGTCGATATGTGTTGATCAATATTCGCCTTTCGGCCATGTGCAGGTGAAAACTGTGCACAACATTTTAAGCACTCTAAATCACTATCTGAGTTTGTCTTTTTAATAAATGGATATTCACTTTCCATGGCATTTTCTGATTTTCTACCGTCCTAGATACACTGTAACAATTATTTATTTAAAAATAGTTATTTATTAAAACTTAATCTTAACTAACGAACTATTTACACTATGTTTATTTACAGGCACCGGTATATTTATTTTTCACATGTACAAGACAGTTGTAACCAAATTCTTTTCGCGCTAGACTTGATAGTTAATATTGCCTCATAAACGGGAACGCCCCTATTTATTAAAGGCGACAACAGTGCTAAAATGGTCTCATAAATTGTATAACTTGTGATATCATCCTATTGTGTCTTATATGAAGGTCGAGCTACCTTTTTCGTACTTTCTAGGCTTTGATTAATTCCTTCTAAACAATGAAACGTCAGAAACGGGACAAAAAAGGGGACTGCTTTATAAATACGAAACATTCACGTAATTCATTAAAATAATTACGTATACGAAATGATGTGTTTAAAAAAGGGACTGTCCCGTATAAATACGTGACGAATGGTCGCCTTAATTGAATTATATACTTAAAACGTGAAAAGTAACTTTTGTATACATTAGACATCCAAAAAAATTGTGTGAATTAATTGTCTAACATCAAATTTACAACATAATCTGGACGCATAGCACAATCGAAAATGCTTAATCACGAATAAATACTAACTTATTTCAAATGCACAGTTAACTAACATAACAAAGTATTCGAATACTGTTGAAGTCTTCTTTAACCGTTCGCTACTCCGATCAAAGCCGGTAGGTTAGCAATCAGCCTCGCCGGCGCCGTTCGCAACGACTTGTATGTTTGCCAGTTATGACGCATTCAGTCGGTTTTGCAAAGGTTTTGAGTGTTGGCTAGCACGTGATACTATAACTTGGGTGACCATATTTATTTTCAGAAAAATAAGTACAGAAATAAAAAGTAACAAAAAGTTGTATTAGGAATAGATAAAAACGGACAAATCAAAGAACTAAATGTAGAGTGACATAGCCAAGCATCAAAATGAGAATAAAAAATAAAATAATTTTTAATGACACATGCATATACATAATATATGTACCTATATTCCTATATTAGAAAAAATACAAACACATAAAATACTCTGGCAGAAATGTGTAATGTTATTAATTATTTTGACGTGCCTGCAACGCCATCAGTGGGATCACCTTTGTGCCAATCGTATTTTTGAGAGTTTAGGATAGACTCCAAAATTTGCTTTCTGGTCTTCAAAAACTGGAACATTTCACTGCAAGTCTCATCGAAGTTTGTGTACACTTGCATCACTGCTTCTAGTGTCGATATTTTCATTTGCGATTTTCTGCACTCCAGTAGTTATTAATATTAGAGAATAGTCGCTCAATTGACGCACTTGTTCCAGGAAGACAAAAATAAACTGACATAAAATCTCACAATTTTGAAATCTTCACTTGATCCAGACCCTTGATTCCATTTAAATACTTCAACCCATCGATCTTCGGTAGCTATATTTTCGAGTTCCACTCGGCAATTTTATCTTCTGACAGTTTAGCTTGTAATAGACTAACTTCATCGAAGAGTTCGTCCTCATTCAGTGTCGAACCCAAGTAATCTTTAAAAGCAGCACATGAACAAAAAATTTGATTCCATGAAACTTGGTTTCTCAAATTTATCCATTCAAAGAGCCTTAATTCATTTAAATTTGTACTCCAATTCTTCAAGTAACTCACACAATTTGAATAAAATAATCTAACCTGTGAGATGAAGTCATCTCGATAGTTTAAACTACCTTCCCAATTGTCAAGTTGTAAAAGGGATTCTCTTACTTTAAGCGGCAAAAATAATTCATTCAAACGATTTTCAAGCTTATTTTGAAGATCGAAATACTCTAGAGCGGCCTCTGTTGCGCATATTTTGTCACCCTCTACCTTTAATATGACTTTGTGAAACATAGAAGCAATGTTGTGTACAAACCACATCCAAATTTCGCTGGTGCGACACTCAAAAATTGCTTCAAAATCATTGGACAATTTTCAATAGATAAAAAGTATGCTTTCAACGGTTCGTACATTTGTAGAATTCGTTCAATTGCGGGCATCAGACTTAAAAATCTTGTTTTAGAAAATGATAACATCTTTTTGTATTCAACATTAACAAAGTCGCAGAATTGTTTAAGTTGATTTACTCTCACTGTATAGATATAGAAATGCTTAAATAACTTAACAACAATAACCTCAACGTCAATTGGTAAGACGTCCGTAGCATTTTGTAAGCAATTGTTCAAAATGTGTGCAACACAACCAATGCCAACCAGAGGTTTGCCACGAGAAGCATTCAATTTTGCAAAAATTTGTAAATTTGTATTGGTATTATCAGCAGCTAATCCAATACACTTGTCCACTAAATTGTGGGTTTTCAAAGTATTAAACACATAACTATTTAACTGTTCTGATGTTTCACCAGGTAAGTCTTGCAACTGAAGTAATTTCACTTGAATACCTTTTTCACAATTAAAGTATCTCACCAACAAAGGTACTATTTTAATTTCTTTGTGGTTGGACGAATCGATCATGACGCTAACAAGATGTGCTTTGTGTAGATCAAGTTCCAATCGCAACTGGGATTCTTTAGCAAAAACATTTTTACAATGGCTTCAGTTTTGGTTCGAGCTGCCATAAATTTGGGCTCAAACATGTTCGCTATTAGCTTTGATGTGCAATCCAAAGATCTAAAACTCTGCTGATGCTTGATCGTATGATACGCGAAAGTACCTTCCTTGGCTGCAATTAACATATTTTCAGAGCTGAAGTTTTCACTTTTGAAAAAAGTGTTTAGTGTAGCGCTTTTAGACTTCGTATTTGCAGCTAATGTATGCTTTTTCTTGGTTAGATGAGCCTTAATATTGCTGCGACCACTGTTGGAAATATCAACATCACTTCTACAAATTTCACAGTACACAATATGCGGACTCAATTTATTTTTATTTTCATAAACGGATATTCTTTCTGTAACTCCAAATTGAAATGACACTTTCTTCGAGGCGGTGCCATGTTTACGCAAATAATGCACAAGTAGGTAACTGAAATCAAACGACGTTGCTTTTTAGTAAGCGAAACCAGCACAGAAAACCAGACTGCATTCAACAAAAACAATTAACAAATAATATGTTCGCTTGCTGTCGAACGGTAGAACTCGTGTAGAATTGAACTTGTTTAGTTTTAGTCCGAGTGTTGTCGCTATTTATATGCGGCTCGCTAAACTTCGCTTCGATTCTCGCACGTTCCAGTCGCGGAGCATTCTGGGCTGTGCGTCTAGGATAATCGAGGGCGGACTGGAACGTTCGGGAAACAAACTACGCGAACATTCTCAACAACTTCTTAACGTCGTTATTGCATCATGATCAGTGAATCACCGATAAGCATTCTTTTTAAATAAAAAATAAATATTTTGGTATACCTATTTGCGATATTTGCATCTTCAAGAAAAAGAAAGTACATTTTAGTGTACTTCATGCTTCTATTAAGGACCTTAGGACACTGGCAGAAAAGAAAGTACTGTCCTACTAAAATAAGTACGTATGGTCACCGTAACTATAACCCAAGATTTAACCACGTGGTTTTCCAAAATTTGTAGTAATAATTACGTTTAACATCTGTTATGTTTAATATACAGGGTGTTCGCGGTGGAACTACGAAGAATTCGCATACGTATTCTTTGAACAATTTTAAGCAAAAATGATTATGTGTAATTTTCCTAAAACCCCCAAGGAGATACGGGCAGGTTGAAGAAAAATGTAAAAGGAAGTAAAGAGAAAACTCTTAACAGCTGCTTAAGTCTTAAAATTATCATAAAACAAAGCTTTTAATAAAATTTTCATTAACAAATTAACAAGAACACGATATAGCACAAAAATGCACATAAAATGACGAAGTGACAAACAAAAATGGTTACAGTTGTTCAAAATGAGATTCCACTCTGTAAAAATCGTAAGAGCAATTTTGGTTGCCTAGCAAGTATTTACCACAATAAACTGAGAAAATGTGTCTTATTTGACGTTTCATATCATCTGTATTAGATACTATTTGAATGTAAATGAAATTTATCACATGCTAAGTAATAATTATAATTAATTTAAATACAATTAAATTAAGCCAGTAGTTGTTATGCAGCAGCAGCAGAGTACAAAATCGTTTTCCAAATCGTCGTGTTCCTACTGACAAAACGATAGCCCGAACTTTTCACTGCCTTCGAGAAAGAGGAAGTTTTCTTACACATCGAAGTGATCGAGAGTCTCCACGACATGCGTTTGTAAAAGAGGTGCTGAGAGAAGTTGAAACAAGCCGAACGAGCATTAGACGAATAACGTTATTAGCCACTGGTAGAAGCAAAATGGATCCGTCACATTCAACCCGTTCAGCACCTTCTTCCCGGCGATTTGGCTCCAAGAGTTCGGTTTTGTGAATGGATGATCATACATGATGATAACATTCTTGTTACACTCTTTTGTGATGAGGCAACTTTTTCTCGGGATGGAGTGTGCAATAGTCACAATGAGCGCGTTTGGTCAAATGAAAATCCTCACGAAATTACTATTACCGGATTTCAACATCGCTTCACGATAAATGTATGGGCCGGGATTATCGGAGACAGTATTCCCTTAATTGTACGTCAAAACATGTGGTATTTGAAAGATAGGTCTCCTGCACACTACGGACGTGTTGCAACGGAGTTTTTGAACAGAAAATTTCCCAACCGATCGATTGGTAGAAACGGACCTGTACACTGGCGCAGACCACCAGAGCTCACACCTTTAGATTTATCTGTGGGGCCATGTTAAGACGTTAGTGTACGGGCGGAGTAAACAATCTTCAAGAGAAGAATTGTTTGAACGAATTTTTGATGCATCTGCCAACATTTGTGACAATTTCGCAAATATCGAATGGAAAAGAGAGCTGCGAAGGCGTGTGTCATTATGTGTGGAGGTTGGTGGATCTCATTTTTGTTTGTCACCTCGTTATTTTATGTGCATTTTTGTGCTATGTTGTGTTCTTGTTAAATTGCTAATGAAAATTGTTATTAAAACTTTTGTTTTATGATAATTTTAAGACTTAAGTAGCTGTTAAGAGTATTCTTTTTATTTACTTATACATTTTTCTTCAACCTCCTTAGGGATTAGGAATTGGGAAAAATTGCACATAATCATTTAAGCTTAAAATTGTTCAAAGAATACGTATACGAATTCTTCGTAGTTCCCCCGCGGACACCCTGTATAAGCGTATGCTTATACGTGCAATTCTACTCATATTTCTCATGTAAGTGCAAATAGTGCATTATATTCGGATTTTTCTCCTCTTTAAGTTATAAATGCAGAAAATAAATAAAATAATTTTAATCGCTGCTATATATATATATATATATATATATATATATATATATATATATATATATATATATATATATATATAATTGGTACGTTTTAAAATTATAAGTGTAAACAGATTTGTGTTACTTATTGTTAAACCGTGCCATAATGTAGGACCTACTTCTCCTAAACGGCCGCGTGGTAAAAACCTGTCTACCCCACTGACGAATGAAGAAATAAAAAAGCAGCTGCAGACTAAGAGGTTTACATTTTCAAAATTTATTCTTCACGATGAGTTTATAATGACACTTCTGAAGTTAAAACCATTTCGCTAAATCCACAACCAAAACGCCGCTCTAGATTCTGGGGCTCAAACCAACACTGATTCTACAGCATCATGGACCGATAATAGTTTTCCTTCTCATAGTATCAAAAACGTTTCAAACACACGAGACCTACTAGTACCAATACCTGGTCATAGTCTCACTGACTTCTTTGCACATTGTGGAGGAACCTCATACGCGGTAGTCATTTCATTTACAAGTACATCTGCACAGTTTGGGAATAATTTTTGGAAGGACACATCTGTGGAAGAATTGGGAGTCTAGTTGGGTCTGCTCTATATGGGAACATTTTAACTATCCAGATTTCAGGACTATTGGAAAACCGACAGATTATTTAACATATCGGTGTTCTAGGACCAAATGAGCGAAACAGATTTATGCTGGCCCTGAGGTATCTTCGTTTTTTTTTCTATAAAAGAAAGTGTAGCTCCAACATGCGCTGTGCTCTAGCAAATAGAGCCAGTAATTTGACGTTTTAATAACAAAGTAATAAGCATTTAGTATCCAAATAAAAAGCATTATTTGTATGAAAGTATAATAGTGTGGCGTTGAAGACTGGGTACATTATATGTATACTGGATCAAACGATAAAATAAGTTGACTAAAATCTTTCAAAAGTTGTTATAAGTTTGATGCAAGGGAAACTAGACCAAGGCCATGTATTGTACATCCTAAACAAAAACTAAACTAAAGCTCACCAAAGGAGTAAATACATCGATGTCTCTGACTAAATTCGCTACAATGACCAACGAAAAGGACAGGCAGTTACAAAACTGGAGTTTAGTGCAATAAATTCATGTCGGAAATAGATTATCAAGATCAGTTACAATTTTATCATCAGTGGAAAGACAAAACCATTCGGTGGTACAAAAAACTCTTCACAGACATTGCGCAGCTCTGTATAATAAAATCTTACAAATTATTAAATTTTTTTTTAATAATTGTGGACCTGAACAGGCTAAATTTGGCCTATCGTGCTAAAGAACCCATGAACACTTAGAAGGACGGATAGAGGGACACTGAATGGCCAAGAGATGGCTGTAAACAGCTACCTTAAATTTTTTCATATAATAAGTGAGAGGAAAACAGGAACTAGGGAGATCATTCCAGAGTATAGCACCTGTGTAAAAGAATGTGGATTGCGCCCATTTGGTACGACAAGTGAAGATTTCTACTGCATACTGTTGATGTGAATGAACAAATCGAGTATTCCTAGCAAAGGTAGCCCGAGATGGTATCAAAGAATGTAATTCAACAGCGCAATTGCCAATGTAATACCGATAATACAAAGAAAGAACTGAAACGATTCCTGTATGCTCAAGAGACTGTATGTCAAAAGTTAAGGACGGGTCATTTATAAACCTAATCGCTCTCTTTTGAATACGATCAACGATATCGAGAACGTATTGGGGAGCACCAACCCAGAGGTGAGAATTATATTCTAGATGAGGTCGAATTTGGGCCTTGTACAGCAGAAAAAGTTGTCGGGAGATAAAAATACTGCTTAGATGTGTACAAAATGCCTATTTTCCGAGCAGCTGTTTTGGTAGCTGACAAAAGATGGTCAACCCAGGGTAGATTTGAAGATACAGTCATTCCCAACAGAGTAATAGTGTCTGAAAACTTAGGATTTGAGCCATTGATACTTAGAACAGGAAATGGTCGATCTTTTTTGGCGGACAGAAGGTAACACTGAGTTTTATTAGCATTAAATGTAACTAGATTATTGCTTCCCCATTCGAGAATACATTGAATGTCTTTGTTGGTTGAATTTGCCATTTCAGCTTTAATGTCTTGAGACATAGAAGGTAGATTACCATTATGAGTAGACTGAGATGAACTATAATGAAGAGTGCTGTCGTCAGTAAAGCAATGGATCGGGCTAGTTGTTGAAGAAATAAGGTCACTTATGTATAGCAGGAAAAGTGTAGGCGCTATAACTGATCCATGTGGCACGCCCGCGTTAACGCTAACTTTTTTTGAAAAACAGCCATCAACTACGACATATATTCGTCTTTTATCAAGGAAACTAGAAGCCCAGTTGATGAGCGTATCATTTAACCCAAACGAGGCGAGTTCGGCAAGTAAACTCTTATGCCAAACTTGGTCAAATGCTTTTGAGATACCTAAAGCGACTACAACTGTTCACCGGATTGCTCTAATGTATTATTCAAAACTTGGGTCATATATGAAAGAAGATCACCTGTTGAACGCTCTGCCCAAACCCACATTAGTGGTAAATGCGGAGTTTGTATGTTTCAAGGAACGAGAGCAGTTGCTGATTGATGGCTTTTTCCACGATTTTAGGCAAAATGGAAGAGATGGCAAGTGGTCGGTAGTTCGAGGGATCGGTCTTATCGCCTTTTTTTGGGAATAGGTTGAACATTTGCTAACGTCCATGATGAAGGAAATTCCCCAGAAGACATATGAAGATTTGATTAGGGGCACATCTTTTCCAGAATCATAGAGTTTGACGCAAATAAATTCACAAAACCTTGGCTTTGTCTACAGAATCAGCAACTGCACATCCGTCAAAAGATGTACGGGGTGAAATGAACATGTACAAAAGTTTCTACTAATGGCTTTAGCTAAAGACCAAGCCTTTTCGTTGTTCAAACAATTTTTTAGCTTTAGTAATGACAATTTTGCAGATATTTCTAGCACCAACGTATTATGCATGACTCTCAACCGTTTTATTAGATTTCCATTTAATATAAGATTTATTTTTCAAAGATATTGCATCAGCACGACCCTTATAGACCCAGGGTTGGAAACGTGAATAACCTATACGATTATGTTTTTTGGGAATGTATAACTCCATGCCTATGAGGATGACTACAGATACTAAAAGAGCAACGTCCGAAGAAGAGGACGACTTACAATAATATTCAAGCTATGGAAAGTTTGCAAAGTAAGTCACTCCATCTAGCTGACTTAAAACACCACAAGGTTCTATTAGTGTTGCGAACAACAGTGAAATTAGCGACAGTAGAAATTATTTCTATTAGACAATTGTCAGATAGACCTAAAGGGGAAAGAACGGAAATTTGATAAATAAGTGAGTTTGATGTAAGAACGAGAACACGTTAAATAATGTCACCATGTGGTAAATGTTAGTTTACGTGATCCCAATTTTTAAGTGAGCAATTTTCGCAAAGTTAAGTTTATAAATTTAATGAGTTTACATTTGAGAACCTCCGGTATAATAAAAAAGTAATGTACTGAATTGCTAGTGTAGCAGAATCAAAATTTACCAACCGTTTTACTTACGTGAAAATTGAGACTGCATTCTTTGTGATTATATTCAGTTAAACGCGCAGTGTTTGTTTGCTGACACGACAGCGTTGGGAATACATTTTGGTTACACTATTAGAGATTTTTTTGTCAGGAAATAATGACGTGTTTGATTTATAAATGATTTTCCAGTGATTTTGTAGATTTTGAAGCAGTTTGAGCGTATGAATCCGATTAGTCCGATTTTTGTTTTTTTAATTCTCGGATAATGGGATCGGTTGTAGATCGTCCTGATAAAGATGGCGAAGTTATTAAAGACACGGTAGAATGATATTCGTTCCTGAACTAACAAAGCACACAGGTGTGAAAGTTATGTAACTCTCAGTGATGCAAGCGGATGTGGTGAATAAACTTCCTTATTCTTAGGGTGCGCGCAAAAATTTTAGTATTTTGAGTGTCTGTTATTTTAGTAGCCCACTACATACATTTTGCTATAAACGCTGCGAGACCCGCGACCTTTTTTACGAGTTTAGGTGGACCTTTGCGGATTTTCCTGTTATAAAACATAATGTCCATTTGCCTCCTGGTAGTAAGTAAACATATTTAATAGGTAAAGCAGGTGTTTTGCTGTTTCTCCCAGACCTCAAAGTGGATGCTTTACCAATTAAGTACGTTAAGTTATCACAGCATTGCAATTATTTAACGCATACAGTTAACACTAAAATAAGATTAAGCGAACACATTCTGTTTTCAATGTGTAATAACTATATCGGTCTTTAAATAATAACCGAAAATTATTTGTTAGATTTGTTATGATTTAACTATTTTAGACTTACATTATAATTTCATTAAATTTGTTTTTTGATAGTGACATGGTTCATTTTTAACCAATAATAATAATAATAATATTTAAACTATTATAGATCTTGCGAATCTTTACTAAAATAAAATTAGAATCCATAATTGGTTTTCAAATACATTTTACGTAACTGTTATAGCAGGTTTATTTTTGTGTTTTCATATTTCGTAAATTTATTTGTTTGTTAATTAGCTTTTAATAATATTGTCATCTACTGAGAACGATAATTGCAATTGTTATTGATACGTTTAATTGTATAAAAAATTATAAACACGATTTTAAATCCAAAAGATAATAAGTATTTAATTATAGTGGTACATAACATTAAATCAAACTATGTATATTTATTTATACTCATGAGCATTTAACGGTTATGTTATAGCCCTATTTATAGTTTCATGGTATTGACATAGAACCTTCCGTTTCTATGCGTTTAAGTGCTTTGGTTTTTCTTATTATAGAAAAACGGGTACGACGGGTTTGAACCAGCATCCCTTTGGTGAAAAGCAAATACTTCTAACCTTTCTAACACCGACACATTATTAATTAAATTTTAGTTTCCTTTCTTGCCCTTTAACTTCGTTACTTCAAACGACATCACTTTAACTTTGTAATACATCCTTTACAGTCTATAAGTAAACAAATTAAAGAATGTACAAGTTTCATACCTTTGTTCGATTAATCTAGTTATTACTAATTAATAAACTATAAATTATAAAAAGATGTTATGAATATCACTTAAATATTTATTGCGGTAAATTAAAAAAAAAGATATTGGTAAATACAAAAATTTTGTACAGGGTGTTCCGTAAATAATGAAACAAACTTCGGGAGGTGAAAGCATACCTCTAAATATGAAAAAAGTTCACACAAACGTACCATTGAAGATGCGTAAAGAAACAAAATTTTTTTCGTTTTTTTGCCCGTAACTCCTAAACACATAAGGAATAACGTGTTGTGCAACGTATGTGGTAATTTTTAAATATGTCAGAGGCGTAGATATAGGGGTCATTTGAAATATTTAACCCTGTAACTTCTACGCCGCTGCCATAAAATGAATTTCAGTGGCAGTTTTTGATTATCTAAGGTTTTTTACACGAAAAATGTTTACCTTGTGTAATGCTTTAAACTAATTAGTTTTCGGAAAAATTGAAATATTATGAGAAGGTACATATCTTGTTCGCGCCATTAACGATCTAGTAGGTAAGTAGAATTCACAATACTTTGGAAGCGAATTTCAAAAATAGTGTCATTATTTAAATGACAGTTTAATTTGAAACTTTTCAAATAAACATGAATCATTTTAAATATTTAGCCGATATGGGGGTGGGGGTGGGGTGGGGGGAGTGTCACTTAAAACCTTAAATGGCAATACCCCATTTGTGACCCATCAATGGAAACGGTTGTCATGGGGAATACGCCACACGTTTGTTTTTTAAAATCCGATGACATTTGTCCCTTCTATGAACATCTAACACTAATAAATTTTTAACGAAATCTGAGCCATTTAAATAAACTTAAAGTATTAAAAGTGCAATTAATCACTTTATCAGATATTCAAAATATCCACCAGAGACCTCCATACAGAAGTAAAACTTCCTTCCAAATTCCCTTCGCACATTTTACTATTTTTTTCCGTAACTCCAGTAAAGAATTGGGAACTGCCGAGTAAACCTTATTTTTTCAATAACCCTATAAGAAGAAATCCAGAGCTGTCAAGTCTGGAGATCTTGCTGGATACTCAGTGGGATTCCTCCTTCCAATCCATTGACCAAGAAACGTTGCGTTTAAGAACTTTCTAACTGCAACAGCCTAGTGTGGTGGTGTCCCATCTTGTTGAAAATGAATATTAATAATAATAATTGGGGTCATTTTCAATTGCCCCCGTCATCATAAATTCAATACGCTCCTCCAACAAATTTAAATAATTATCTCCATTTAAGCTATTGTCAAGAAAAGTGGTCCAATTATTTTATTACCTGAAATGTTATAATAATTCATAAATAGTTGTCTTCAGTATCAAATAATTATTAAGTGCAACGAACATAAGGTAACCTACCAAAAATTCCTGTTCAAATATTTAACTTTTCAGGACATTGTGTATGTGACTCTCTTGTTATTCTAGGATTACTATCGCTCCAGCATCTACAATTACGTCGATTAATATTTCCATTTAAAAAGAAAGCACTCTCATCGGAAAAACAAATGTTGTAGAGTAAGTTCGGGCTATCCATCAAACGTTGAGCTGTAATGTCACAGAATTCCAGTCGGTGATCATCATCTTGATTGAGTTAATGCACAAGATGGATTTTGTATGGATGAAATTTTTGTGATTTTAATATTAGACACACCGATGACTGGGACGTTCCAAGCACCTTCCGCCATCTTGGATTTTGTGGGGAAAACCCACCTTTCACTTTTTTACGTCACAAGCCCCCCGAGATGTGGGGCACCTCGCCTTTCACTGTTGTGACGTCATTTGACCTTGGGAATTTCCGATGACGTAATTAGGCCTGGGGATTTCCTATGACGTCATTTCACCTCGGGAATGTTCGATAACGTAATTAGACCTGAGGATTTCCGATGACGTAATTCAGCTTGGTGATTTCCGATGACGTAATTAGGCCTGGGGATTTCCGATGCCGTAATTCAGCTTGGGGATTTCCGATGACGTAATTAGGTCTGGGATTTCCGATGACTACGCCTTTCACTTCGACTTCGAGAAAGTTGTTTACCTTGAGAAACAGGTTTTTACCTTGAGAAAGTGGCCTAGGGTTTAGACTTGCGCAGGGGTTTGAAAATATTTTAATGGAGGTTCTTGTAAGATAAGTGTGGGGACTAGCTCTTGGACCTGGTGCCGCACTGAGAAATTGTTTTAATGGAGGTTCTTGTAAGACAAGTGTAGGAAATAGCTCTTAGGGGTTAGCTGCTTCGTGCTTCGCGCTATCTTATAAGACAGGTGTAGGAACTAGCTCTTGGCCTTTTGACAAATAAGAGAAAAAATTGGAATTGAAAGTGAATTACATCCAGAACTTGCTTCTACATCTAATATCCTTTTGGCAGAAGCAGCGTCAAAATCTTCAAATAAGATCCTTTGGTTAGTTCGAGCCGTTTCTATCGTGTGCTTTCATCTATAAAAAAGAACTCTAGCATGTGCAGCTTGCGTTGTGTTTCACAAAGGATGCAGATCTAGACAGGGGATGCAGATTTCAAACCGAAAGCTACCCCTATCAAAAGGACCTTCATATGGATGAAACCCTCGAAACACAGACCAATCTGAGGAACTTGTATATAGAAACAAGTTTCAGGATGCAAGTCTATGATGCAGATTTGAAACCTGCCTTTGTCAAAAGATGCTTTACGGATGCAACGAGTCTCAGATCACTCTACATCGGGCAATTTTTATTTAGCATTAATTTGACTTAAATCGTAATCCGCGAATTATTCATAAAATCGGCAATTTAAATATGGACTAGTCATTAGGGGAAATTCCAAATGTCATTTGGATAATGACCCAAAAAATAAATTTAGGAATTCCATTAAACACTCATCAGTCTAATGATATAACTTTGGAAAAAAATTGGCACTATAGGGGAGACATTAAAATGCAATTAAGAAAATCCACGATGCGAGGGTGTCGGCATTCTACTTCCATTATTAATAAAACTGGGAAAAGAGATAGGGATTTGAAACCTGAAAGAGACTATTATCTAGAAGACTAGTCTACTACGGAAGATGTGCAGTTGAATGTGATATTATCAGTGTAAGGGAATAATTGTGAAGTTAGTTGCACTATTGTTGACGCGAACTTTATAGAACTATTTACATAAGAATAAATGGTATCCTTATAAAAATCGGGGAGGAGGATTGCCCGGACAGAATAATGGATTTTATTTGTATGAAGCAATGTTTTGTGTAAACAGGAATGTCAATAGGTAAATTTCCATTTGATAAGTGTTTGTTGCCATGTATCTAACTCCAGAAGATGCGAAGATTATGCAATCAACCGGATGAATGACCCGCCTATTATACTGGCCCGGATTGGTCACCGGGACAAAATATTGGCCAGATCTATGATTTGGATATGTTAGATTATAAGTTGGATAAATAGTAAATTATTGGTAATTATACAGATTCATATAAAAATTATGATTTTCTTGGCAATAAGAAAGAAAAAAGCTCAAAAGGTCGGTATATATGTGAAATACGATCCAAATTTTCCAAAATACAATATTCCGTAGTGTTTACAATAAAACAGTTGAATTTTTTTCAAATGTTTTGGTCTAACCACGGGAACATGGACAAAATAGTCCCTAAAGATTGTAAAATTAAAAAAATTAGAACTGTGTGCGTGAGCCACGCGCGCGTATGTGTGTAAAAACAACATTCCGGAAAAGCAAGAAAATTAATGGTTAGGGTTTTGAGTATTTAGATGAGCAACGCCAAGCTATTTGTAAAAATAGGTCGCCCTTTTTCAAAAACTGCTTTTTATAAAATCAAAATTTTAGAATACATTTAGAAGCTAAATAAAACTATCGAATTTCCTGGTAAAAGTGGGTGAAAGGTACGTACGTAAAAGCGTAGCACGTTTTAAATCATTTAAATTTCTGAAAAAACTGAGCTGGTTACAAGGACGACCAGACTGTAACATTGTTGCGCTTAATACAACTCTAAAAAGGGCCAGTTACACAGAAGTGTGTTAATTCAGGATTATTTCAAATCAGGGATTAAGAAATATGATGGGTGAAAACTATCAATTACGTCATTCTTTGAAATTGACGAATCATATTACATGATTCCGGGATTAAATTTTTAATCTGGTTGAAGCGATCAGATTGCTTAAAATGTTTTTCTTTGTCCCACAATTGTGTTTAAATGCATTGATTTAGTAGCGCTAATGTACAATATAATTCCACAATTTATTTTATATAATTATTTATTTCTCAACATATTATAATATATAATACATGGTATGCATTGTAATAATATTTTAAACAATAATATACTTGACGTTAATAGAAAGTCGTGAGATGTACCTATTCACAAACACAAAATTTTTCCTTTTGGAAAGAGGATTCATACAAAGTATTACAAAGTAGAATGCGAAAGGTTCATAAACTATAATGGTATCTGATTGGCGACAGGATCAAAACGATGTAAATTCTATATGTATACCCCTGTGACGATTTTATTTTTTAATTTTGAAAGTGGATTCAAACTACCGAAAATAAAATCCTTTAAGGAGAGAACATTTTCGCGCCATGATATTTCATGATTACGATAATTTGATTACTCCGGCGCAAAGACTTCAAAATGCATTTGGTGATCAAAACCCATCTAAGAAAATCATATACAGGATGTCTCAGCGAGACCGTTCATTAGAAGTTTATCGGGTTGTGGCCAAAATAAAAACTTGAAATTTTTAGAATCTGGAATAATTGATTGCGTTCTCTTCAACTAAAATATTTTCAAACTTTTAGCGGTTCCGGTTATACCAAAAGTCGCCAACTATGTTGTTATTGTCAATAGAACGCCCTATATATTTTTGCAGTTTTGGATGGGAACCATAATTTTGAATTTTTGTTATTGAAACTATACCATGCCCATATATTACGGGTTTTGAGATAAAAACTACTTTCCGAAATCTTGACAGCTGGTTGACGTTTGCAAAATGGACTGTAACTCCTATTTGGATTGAGATAAAAACTTAAAATCCAATTAAGTTTGTAGTGTCAAGATGAATTTATCGTATGTATTTCTTAAAATAAAAATCTTTGCCTGAGAATAATGCCTATACTTTCCAGCCAGAGTTAAAAATGTAAAAAAATCAATTTTTTTAATAGAATACGTTACGTAATCGAATTGGCGATAAGATTGGCTGCAAAGTGATATGACATGTTGTTATATCTATCAAACTGTTCTAGTTATTTCCAAAAAACGCAAAATTTTAATTTCTTAGCCATTATTTCGAGAATGATATGAATGGTTGCTATGGATACGAGAAATAATTTTTCGAATGTCAAGTTTTTAATGTTTTTAATGTTTGTGATGTAGTACTTACCCTTAAGTGCCTTACATATTACTGCTAATATAATGTTTACACAAATGAGGAAATTCTTAATTTATTTTCTATACAAGATGCAAAAATATATACGGTGTTCCATGGAAAATAATAAAGTAGATGGCGACTTCCGGTATAACCGGAAGCGCTAGAAGGATGAAAATGTTTTAGTTGAAGAGAACGCAATCAATTATGGCTGACTCTACATTTTCAAGTTTTTATTTTGGCCACAACCCCATAAACTTCTAATGAACTGTATCGCTGAGACACCGTGTATAATTGGTACAACGAATTTAAACGTAACCGTTCTTATGTAAACGACGAATTTCGTGAAGCTAGGCTTTCACTGTTATTGAAGAAAATGTTGCTGCCTTGATTGAAGAGGATTAACGAGTAACATACATTTAAGTGCAATATGTCGCCGTTAGATCCCATACAACTTATCGGATGCCCAAAAGGAGCAACATATCCAATGATGTCGAGAAATATTTGCCAAATTCAACCAAGGAGCTTCCAACGTAGGGTAGAAAATTTATAGTTTCGACCCTGAACGGAAGTGCCAGGCGGCTGAGAGAGAAGAGTTAATAGAGATTGGTACACCACGGTTTGTTTACATGAAGTTATAAAAAAGTATGAAAAAAACGTCCAAAAGGAAAAATCTTGGACGATGCTTCAGCGCATACGGCTAGACAGACAGTCACATTTTTAGAAGTTTCGAAGGTGACATCTATAAGTCATACTCCATATAGCTCCGACTTAGCCCCTCGCGATTATTTCTTATTCCCTAGAATTAAGAATTAAATACGCGGAATCACCTTTTTGTGGCCAAATAAAGCAGTTGAAATGTACCGGGTGTTCCATTATGAGAGAGTCGGCTGTTTCTCAGGAATTGATTACCTCACATTTATTAGAATCCGTTGAATAATATTTTCTCCCGTCGTAACTGTTTTAATCTGTCCTATAGGTACAAACACATATCATATTAAATCAGGCGACCAGTATGAAAACGTACGTAAACATTTTATTGTATTAATATTGAAAATACTAATATTTTATTGTGTCGTTTATTTATGACCATAAAAAGTAACTTGCAAGCCATGAAAATAGTTTGCTCTTCCACTCCACCTGTCAGAAAACGTATGATCAAACAATCGACCAAAATTTCCAGCGTAACTCGACCGACAACCATTATGTTGAAAAAACATTGTTCTTCTAGTTTCCAACCGCACATTTTGTAGAAGAATTGGTGATTGGCCAAAAAATGTGTCCTCTAAGAGGTTCATTAAATATAAAAGGACTTTGTGCCTAGAATGCCATACGGAACAGTCACGGTCCACTTTCTCTGATGCTGCAGCTCCTGCATCCAGTAGGGATTTCTTGCAAACCAGTAATGCATATTGTGCGTATTGATTCCTCCGTCACTATGGACTGTTGGTCCAGAGAATTCGGGATAAAAGGTTTCTGTCTTCCGCTAACATAGTTATCAACTAATGACAATAATTTCTGCGGCGGTTAAAGCTTGGTGGAGCTTAATATGATACGGATGTAACCTAAGACACAGTTTACCTGTTGTGTTTCAAAGATAAAAAAATTAGAGGTTAATTTCGTATATTTATTCAATATTCTATACACTGTAATCCGCTGAACTTTTTTAATATTTTGACAACTTGCTAATTTTTTGACCTTATAGTAACATTTCTGGTTCCAAAGCCTAGTTGATATTTAAAGAAAACCACTCACTGCATTAACACAAACATTACTGAATAATGATGTATTCTTTCAATAAGGTGAAATCAATTAAAATATCCACACCTTTATAACTTAAAAAATCGTTAAATGCGTATATGTCATGTTTTATTTATATTTTTAGTTTAAAACAGAATATGGATTTGAGGTTTTAAGGTTCTGTTAACCATATATCGTGTATTTAAATTTTTCGAAAAACTTCGCAACAAACGTCAGTTTTTCAGATAGCGCACTTTATAAGGGTTCGTAAAATATAAAGTTCTAAACGAGCCCAAGTTCACTAGGTTACCTAGAAATTGCGATTTTAAATGTTTGTAAATTTAACCAGAATAAAATCGCCCTTTTTGAAATTACTACGGGCAAGTAAGCAATGCTATACGAATGTTATACGAAAGGCCTATTTTTGGTTTGTTTAAATGCATATTCACTATGGATATATACGAAAAATACAATTAACAGAAGCAGGCAATGGAAACAAATACCTAAACAAAACATACATAATCCTCAAATTGTCAATAGTTTCGCGTTACTTTGAGCAATTTTTGTGCTTTCAAAATGCGTTTTACGAATAATGAAGCTGTTAATATGCTTGCGGTTTATTTTGAATGTCTTCAGAATGCCGCAGTAGCTAAAAGAGTATACGCGGCTCGATATACCAATCTGCGTCCTTGCGATGTAAGAGTTATTCGTCGATTAGTGGCGAGCTTACGAGCCAATGGTAGTTTTCGGCCTACGTTGCAACGGCAAAGAATTGGAACAACACAAGAAAATATTAACCGTGTACTGGGCTATATTGAAGAAAATCCTCATGTTAGCACAAGAGCATTATCCACTAAATTGGGCATATCACGGACAACGGTTCAAAATATTTTGAAGGACCATAGATAAGTTCTAATGGCCATCAAAATATATAGGTATTCGTTTAAACTTTTTTTAATTACTTTAAGAATGCACCCATCCATATCATGTCGTTTTGCATCAGGCCTTGAAAGAGGAAGATTTTGATCGAAGGTTAGACTATTGTCTAACCTGTGTTGTAATGTTAGGCATGATACGCGAAAATAAAGAATTTTTATTTCAAATTCTTTGAAGCCACCTTCAGTAGTAACGGGAGAGTCAATCTGCACAATATGCATTATTGGTCTGCAAAAAATCCCCATTGGTTGCGTGAAGTTCAGCGCCAAGGACGTTGGAGTTTAAATGTATGGTGTGGCGTTCTGGGAAGCAGAATTATTGGGCCATATTTTTTCGAGTAACCCCTAAATGGCAATGTATTTCTTGACTTTTTGGTCAATCAATTACCGTTGTTATTGGAAGATGTGCCTCTGGAAACAAGGCAAAAATTGTTTTTGCAGTTGGATGGTTGCCCAGCACATTTTGCTATTAATGTGCGAGAGTATATTGATGCAGTATTTCAACAGCGGTGAATTGGAAGGGGAAGTATGTTTCCATAGCCTCCGCGATCGCCAGACTTAACTTGCCTTGATTTTTACTTATGGGGACGCTTAAAGGACATCGTGTTTCGGACTTAACCTACTACTAGAGAAGATATGAAAAACCGGATTCGTAACGCAATACGTAACATACCGAGAGCCGAAATTGAAGCTGCAGTTTTGTCTAGCCATGAGAGGCTTCAGCAATGCATAAAGCGTGGTGGTTAGCATTTCGAGCATTTACGGGGGCATTAAAAACCTTCCTCCTTTAAATCGGTCCTTTTTAGGGTCACAACTTACATAATAGAAACAATTCCAGAAGAATATAGTTAAAAAAAATAAAAATTTAAGGGATTTTCGTATAAAGTTTTCTTTGGCCGATATTTTAGGTTAGGAATAAGATATCGAGATGCGGTTTTCGCGAGCTTCCTTAGGCATCATTTAGCTACTTGTTTATGAAAAAAAGTCATACCAATGCATTTAATTTTTCTTCTGTCGGAATGTCGAACAATGCCCTCTAGCGACGACATGTGAAACTAACTAAACTTCAAATATTATAACATTTGTAGCCCAAGAATAGCTCATTTTAACGCGCCTAAGTTTGTTAAAATCGGCTTAGCCGTTTCGAAGATACAGGGGGTTATTTAAGAAAACCTTTGAATACCCCCCACCACTTTATTTTTAGACATACGTCAAAAAGTGCCAAACAAAAAAAGTTCAGATTAGCAGAATTCACAGAAACATCACTTTTCTAGATTCAAGATTGCAGTTACGCCCCCTAGCGGCCATTTCAGAAACTTGAAAATATTTTCCATGTATTTGTATTGGCCCTTTTAGTAATAACTTTTTTTGCGCAAGCCTCTACGATGTATAGTTTCCCAGATACAGTACCTCCCATTATTAGTTGGCCACCCTGTATAGTGTAAAATGTGCAGTGGTTAATCAATTACATTTATTAGTGGGAATAACACTTTTTACAAATAACAAGTGAATGTTCCTTACGAACATGAGTTTTGCATTTATTGCAAACGGTACGAGTGTTCTGCTTTTTTAATACATTTCTATGTTTTCCAAACATAGGATATACTGCTATCACCAATTGTCCAAAGTTTGATTCCGTACTTTCCTGGTTTTTAGGAGATGTACTGTTTAAAAGGACATCGGCCTCTATATTCAAATTCAAATTCAAACAAGTTTATTAATCATTGTATGATTATAGATATATGGGTATTTAGCCTCTATAGGTTACCAACTGTTCATCTACAGTCATACACCAACCGGGTATAAAAGCATCCTGTACATATCCATTTGACATTTTAAAAGCATGTTGGAATTGGTGCAAGTTTATTCTCAGTACGTTGTGTACAAAGAGCATTTGCATCATCAAATCTGAGTATTCGTAATATTTGTTGGAATATCTACTCATCAGATCCCTAAACACTTTTCTACCATCTTCTATACACCATAACATTTTCACTGTGTCATTTCTGGAGTTACATACACCAATCAATAAACCATAAACAATTTTGCCTTCCTCATTGGACTATTTGCATATTTCTTGTAGTAACTGCTTTCTAAAAATAGAAGAAATGAACACTGGACAGAGTTTATTTCGCTTCTTGCGTATCTGCTCAATCCTCCAGTAATCGATATTTTTTGCTCGTTCTGGCAAAATTACAGGTTGGGAACTCTACGACTCACGGTTATTCTTAGAAATACAGTTTACTGAATTACCTGGATCAATTATTATGCGAGCCTCTACCTGATCGTCTAAATCAGATTCAGAATCATTGTAATCCAACGCTTCTTCGACTTCATCAAACTCTCCATCGTCATCTGATCCCACGTCATCGTTCATATCACACTCGCTATCATCATAATTTTCTGCTAGTTGTTGCCATTCTGTCTCAGCCAAGGGTCGCTTTCTAGCATTGATTACAAATAATTGTTACAATAACACACACACGCACACAATAGACAAAGCCAGTATCACCACCCGAATTGTATAAATTATTACTTCAATAATATTGGTAAAAGGTAACAGTGTTACACTAAGGTACTACTAATATTAATAGACAAACGTATATGTTCAAATATGCAAGTTACAACTTGAAAAATACTAGAAGTTCGGTTATGCGTACTATTTTCAATACCGGTCCGTTGGACCTGGTCGGTACATGGTGCTATTTTATTAATTTATTATAATTATATTATTATTATAAATAATAAATAAAAGTCATAAAATAGAAACAGTACAGGGTGGTTCATCTTCGATGTTTTCTTATGGGAACAACCCTTTCTATTACAGATAGAAAAAAAGTAATATGGGGTCCTTGTGCTCGATTTTGGTGTTAATTAAGATCCAATAGTCATAATCAAGATATCTCTGACAGTTATTGAGCAATTAGCCAACATTAAAAAAATGGCGATTTTGAAAAACTTGAATAACTTTTTATTTTAAATGTATCGACAAACTGTAAAAACATTCTTAAGGCACTTTTTTAAGTAGAATCCGTTAGTGTATTCACATTTTAATACCCCCTTAATTTAAAAAGATATGACATAATATTTTTTTATATGGAAACCATAGTTGGCTATGACATTTCTTTGTGCTTTTTAAAAATATATAACACCTCTATGCTACTTTAATAATTATCCAGAAAACCAGATATGAAATTGAATGAAGATATTCTACTCAAAAAAGACATTTAACTTCCAGTAAAATACTTAAGAGACATTTTGTAATTCAAATACGTTTAATTGTAATGTTGTTCTTGTGGAATGGTAACAAATTACAAAATCTAAAGATTGAATATAAAATTATCAAAAAACCTCAAATACAAATTGAAATGAAATGAAAATAAACCATATAACATCATCAGCAATTATGAAAAGCAAATCAATTTTTATACGTATGTAAACATCTAATTGTATAAACGAACAAAAATATGAATACAAGATATCAATATAAAAAAACACACTAAAACTACAAATATTTTTCAAACTGTGCGCCTTCTTTTTGGATGTAACTTCGCATCGTCTTCTAATTGAATTTATAGAATTATATATAGATAATGGTGTTAATTGTGTAAAAGCCACACGAACACTTTCTTTTAACTCATTCATGGTATTATTAGTTCTTTTGTATATGTTTTTCAAAAAAACCCATAAAAAGAAATCAAGAGGCGAAAGATCGGGTGAACGAGCAGGTCACAAAATTGGTGCTATCGTTCCCATCCAGCGGTTAGGAAAACGTAAATTTAAGTAGTCACTAACTACACGGGAATTATGTGCGGGAGCTCCGTCTTGCTGAAATATGACATTGCAGTATTGTGCTAAAGGAAGACTCTCTAGAAATCCCTCCAAATGAATTCGTAGAATATCGAGATATTTCATTGAGTTTAATGTTTCTTCATACATGTGATAATAAAAACGTCTGTTTGCTTCCTGCGGACAACACTGACATGAGCGTTAGTATCTGCCCAGTAAGGTAAATTGTGATTATTAAAAATATCATTTCTACTGATATGCGCCTCGTCTGGCCATGCAATAGAGTTTGAAAAATTAGGTATATCTTGGCACTGACTTATATACCAGTTACAAAACTCTGCATTCTGTCGTCTATAGCATTCTGTCGTCTATAGTCAAAAAATGTTCTTTCTGAAATCTATAGCAATGATATTTGTGTTTCTTTAAAATTCGAAGGGCTTTGCTTCGAGGCACGTCTAGATTAACCATTTGTCTAGGTGAAGTTGTTGGCTCTGATTCGACTTGTCCTAAGACGACCATTGAATTTTCTTCAGAATTTCGTTTAAAATAAGTTTTTGGCCTGGGATTTTTAAAAGAAGCGAATTCAATTAAATTTTTCTGTAACTTAAAATTAATTAAGATATTGTTTTGAGCTAACAAAAAATTTTAATTTCTATTAACTATACCGTTCAAAAATATTTTTATTTGGCTGCTGCCTTTCAGGAAAATTTTGTAAATATAATTCCGATGCTACATTCTTATCACCTTCGGATAATATAAAACACTTTAACATGCAAAATTTGTATAATTCATCACTTTGTTGCACACTTCTAATTTTTAACTTATTATTTGGCATATAGGTATCATTTGTTTTTACTTAAATAAATCTCAGCCTCCTATGCCTAACGCGTGTGAAGCTCGATCCCGGAAGTCAAAACCAGAAAGTTCTGTCAACTGTGCTGGGTTCTCTAAGTACTTTCAAGAAGTGCTTTGTAAGTTTGAGCTATGGTGCTGATCATTAAAGCATTAAAAATCAAATTTCGTTTTTGGATCCAAACTTCACGTTTTCCCGAACTTCAAAAAATCGAAGTTCTGTTGCGCCAAATGGAAGTATTCGCGGTTAAAACGAAGTGCGGTACCCATATAAATGAATGTGCTTCGCTAGTATTACCAGAATTAAATATTTTCACCAAAGAAGTTATAAAAGCAAAAAAAATCGAAAGTGCTGGAAGTTCTGGCAACTGTGCTGGGTTGTGCTCGACGAGTACAATCGAAAAGCTCTTTACTATTTTTCGCTAGGACGAACAACAAAAAAGTTATTAGATAAACAATTATCCTAATAAACATAAAATTTGAAAAAAATTGAATGTGTTGGAAGTTCTGGCAAATGTGTTGGATTGTGCTCATCGAGTACAGTCGAAAAGCTCTTTACAACTTTTCAACATAATGAATAATAAAAAGGTATGAACAATATCATTAACACAGATCGACCATAATCAAAGTTCAAAATTGGAAAGTGCTCGGTGTTCTGACAACTGTGTGTTCTTAATATAAAACGTAAATAAGAAAATTTAAAAAATCAAACTAATTATTAAAATAGCATAGAAGTGTTATATATTTTTGAAAAGCACAAAAAAATGTCATTTAAAATGTCATAGCCAACTATGGTTTCCATATAAAAAAATACAACTTTATGTTATATCTTTTTAAATTAAGGAGGTATTAAAAATGTGATGCACTAACGGATGCTACTTAAAAAAGTGTCTTAAGAATGTTTTTACAGTTTGTGGATACATTTAGAAATAATTGGATCTTAATTAACACCAAAATCGAGCGCAAGGACCCCATATTACTTTTTGTCTATCTGTAATAGAAAGGGTACTTCCCATAAGAAAACATCGAAAATGAACCACCCTGTACACTGAATTAGAATTTTCCAATAATTTAAATGTAAATTTCGCAGTTGTGGTACTGCGAGGGTTAATAAACCATAATGATATGTAATTAAAAATTATTATTAATTTTATTAAGTACATAAATAAAAAGTTTACCTCGAGTAGGATTTGAACCTACGACCTGTACTTTGTAGAGTACCGCGCAGTACTTTAAATTACGTATTTACCTTTGAACTTATTCGTTCATAACAAAACTTATAGTAAAAAAATATAATGATATGTGATTGGGAACACAAAACAGTCATCAAAATTTTAGAGAATTTTCAGTTCTAATTTTATTTTCTCAATAATTTGAAGCTTGTTTCGGACAGGTTATGAGTTCAATCCAAACGATTGTATTTAATTGCGCGGTTACACGAATTTGTCTCGCCTTCTTTGTTTGTTGCCGTTAAGATGTTCGGTGTATAGGTATTGAATGGTCCTAGAATCCTAGATCGAATAACTTTTCATGAATTTTAATTATACTTCTTAGTGCTGTGTGAATCATTTTGGTAAACAGCCACATCAATAATAATAAAATACAATTACAGTCATGCTAATGTCAATCAGAGCCTGCGTTAAATGTTTATCTAGTGATTTTATCGTAAAGCTTACGTGTCCCCCTTTTATCGTTATCATAGAAACGCTTAGTATTGATGAAATATTTTTTACACTATTGTGTAAAACTTGAAAATATTCTTTCAACCAACTTACCAAAGAAAAAGCATTAAGTGTGTTAGAAAACATTAATAGTCTAAAATCTTTCCATATTTCACGATATGAATTACTGTCAATGACAAACGAGTTCAAGTGCACAAAAGATATGCCAATATCGCTTGCTTTGAATTTTAAACGTGTGTTCCATCGACATCTCAATGCAGATAATATTGTACTATGGCCTAGAGGTAGTATTACGAGTAGAAGCACAACATTCAAAATCTGGACTTTTGAATTTAAATTTCAGGATAATTCCCTTGAGACCCTATTCAGTGGATTCAACAATTAGTTTCTAAGTTAAATAGTAACCCTCGAACACGAAGAAACGGTAATTATATCCAAGCCATTGAACTTGATTTCGTGTCCTTAATTATTTCTCAAGTTCTTTCTGTTACAGCATAGTCTACTACAAATTTATTTTTGAGTGGTCATTAGAAGACTGTTAACTCATTCGTTAATGAGAATTCTTTTTCCGTTTGGCAAATATAACACTGTGAATTGGCCAATAAAAAATCAGGTTTAAAATTTTATTGTGCTTCATTTATGTATCTAGGTTGAAGTGAAATGAAAGTTCTGTTTTCATAACCTGAAAAGTTACATACTGTAACGAGACTAATCAAAACTTTTGTGAAAATTCAACTTTGTCCTTCAACTTGAAATCCCAACATTTTTTAAATTCTAAAGCTTTTATTATCTTTACCGACCTCTACAACAAGAATGCTTAGGGAGCCAGGCAGAATGTTATTCAGGTCGATTTTGGCAGCAGTGTTGAGGGTGTTCGAGGGGAGGTGTAAGAGTAAGAGAGGTAGGTGTTATCCGGGTATAGATTTTAGTGCTCAGCTGTTCTTCCCTCCTATCCCCTCGTGAGTTATAATCATGTCGGGGCACACATACACAAAGCTTTTCGCTGTTATCCATGATCCACGCTTCAAGCTTCATGTTCGTATCGGATCTCCCTAGCAACAAAACGGACAACTGCGCAACATTACGGAACAGTTCACTCAAAAAGCTTTTACAAAATTGAAAACGTGAATTATTTAGATATTTTAGAAGAAAAAGTATTTATCAGTGTTTTATTTAAATGTGAATTAACAAGTGACGAGGTGTTGTGATTATGTGCGTTTCATTCGTTAGTGATTAATTTTAGTGCTGTTTAACATTGATAAACCAGAATCTGAATTTATATTGAACAAACACATTAGCACCTATTTTAATTACTAAATCTTTCAAAAAAATGTATTACACATTTTCCGACGGGCGCCATATAATTTATTCTAAAGAATACATTAATGTATGTTTGTGATGCTAACATTTACGTAAAAAATTAAAAATCCAGTGCTAAGTGTGCACCTTATTTCAAATGTCGCTTTATTACTTACTCGAATATATTTTTTAGAAACGAGGATAAAACTTTCATTATAATGTTCTTTCTCATTTCGTAAAAAACCAATCTCATCTTAACGAAAGTTTTTAATGCGCTCGTTATGTAAACAACCACACACACACAACAAATTTTGTAGAATCAGTATTTAATGAGTTCCGACTCCGTCGGGTAGCCTTTAATAATTTCGGAAGGAAACAATTTTTTGCAGATGAATTATTTCATAGGTGTACCGATGCAAAAATTGTGACCCCGCCGATATTTTATACATTTTTGGAGCTGCATGAAATAATAACCCTAATAACTATATTTTGCTAATAATTACTTTTCTCTTAGCGAATCACACATTTATTCCTCATAATTAGTTTAGTATTATTTTAAATAATCGTCATTACGCTAAGCAATAATAAATTTTAAATTCATTATCCAAAGTTTATTAAATCCTTGTTGACAAACAAGGTGTTTCAAGAAACTGTGCGCTATTATTTAATGATTTAATTCAACAACCTTAATAAGTTTTTACAATTTAGTAATTTGTCATAGTTGAAACATTTTAAGACACCCTTTAATGCCGTTATAGTGAAATCGAAAATGATACTATTGCCGTTAAATCGACAGCGGTTTCTGAGATCGTTAACTGTGGGTATTTCCGGATGCCATTATGGAAATCGTAACTGCAATTGTTCTTGCGCAAATGAATGTTATTGTTTCCTTAATTGCCAATCATGCTGTATATTGGTTACGAATGTTTACCTGTAAAAGTCGATAACCAAAATAATAATTCGGTTTGTCCCGGTTTGATATAAAAACACAAAATTGTCCATTACACATGAATGTTTATAAAACTTTAAATTTGGGTTTACAAGTTTCGTGAATTCGGAATGTTCATTTTCACGACGCTAACAACCGACATAAAAAAGCAAAAATTTACTAGATATTTTTGTAGAGATTGAGTAAGGATTTTTTCAACTAATGAAAACTATAGAAAGCAATTATTCCAGATTGCCAATTAGACCTTGACGTAATACTTTGAATAACATTTTGTAAATATCAATAAATAGCACTACTCTTTCTATTGCCCGAATATCTTACCGAATCGACCTAGTAAATTAATTCGTGATACATTTAAAAATTTTCGGAAAGAAACAGTCAAGTTGGGCGAATACAATTACAAGTGAAAATTTATGCTAATAAAATTCGAAAAATCATGACCAAAATTATTGTTATTGATGTGCCATAATAAGGTTTTTTAAATATGCGAAACGGAAGTCAACGTAACCAATCATTACTTACTTAAATCGAAATAAAATCTGTTTTGTTTTATAAACCTATATTACAAAAACAGTGTGACATTAACAGTTCCATCTTTCTGTTTTATTATAAACTGGTGGGGGGTCAGCTATATACATCAACCCATCAAACTAAAATACCTTTAATTATTGTTTCGGAATATATTACCTGATACATTCAACACAACAAAAAATATAATTTTAACCATAATTTTGTTACTTTAAAACCTCAAACAACAGTTTTACAAAATGCAACATGATGAACACACAAAAAAATTAAATAGCTCCAAAAATATTGATCCAAATTCACTACATTTGGGGCAACTGCTTTATATAGTACTCATACGTATATAATAATAAGGTTCATTTTACTAAAAAGTTGCAAACGTACGCATACATATGTAAAACTCTCTTTGTCTTAATACTCGACCATGTATTTTTTATTTTATTTTAATATAAAAAAAGAAATTGAATAATCTAACCTTTTTTCGTGAAATGGCCATTGGTTGTATCATAATGTCTTACTAAATGTGTGCACAATTCTTATATTCAGCTACAAATAATGGTAAATCTGGATAAATTAAAGAAACTTGATGAATGTTAGGTTTATTATGATGGTTTTTCGTATGTTACAAAAATTTGTGAGTGAGTTATTAAGTAATTTTAACAGTACTTTCATTTATATTATAAGCGATATCTAATTTAAAAAAAAATAGTCTATGAACACCACATTAATTTATTTGATTACAATAGATGACTTCCTTTGGTATAAACAAATCATCTTTTTAGTAAGTGTGGTTATCCATAAGTCCTACTACAATCGAATCTAAGTCATAATCGAAAATTTATAAATAAAGGAGCATTCAATTAAATTGTGTTAAAAAATGGTTTTGATATTAAAATACATTTTTCAAAAGAAAATGTGTCATAAAGATGTATGAAAAATAATTTTGTTATAAAGGAGCATATAATTACAAAATCTTTGTTAGTATGCTTCAACTATAAAATAACACTCTCTTTAAAATTTTGGTAAGCTGGCTAATGATTTAATTTTGAACGAAAATTTTACACTTAAATTAAATATGTATTGCATTAAATTAATCGGCTATTTGTTTTATACAAAGTTTTTATGAATATGTTAGCGTCAATAAGCATTACAAACAAATTAATTTAAAAGTGGTATATATCCTATTTATTTCCAAAAATATGGTGCGCCTCAAATATGGTACCTATCATCTAGAAAAAAACAAACAATAAGCACAATGATTCTGAGTGAATGTCATATGAAATATGTTTTAAATGCCAGTACAGGCTGTCCAAGTGTACTTCTTTCATAAGCAACCACAAATGATAAAGCAATAATTCAAGAGGTAGTTTATTAAATTTTTTACGTTATATTACGTAAGTCAATCTCATTAACTTTTATGCAGGGTTTCATTTGGTGCATACGTAGGTTGCTCGATATGTATCTCGAATTGGCAACATTGGTTTTGCTAGGCAACATATGCCAGATCGTGAAGTTCGGCCTTTTTTATAGTTATACGTACCTAAAACCTTGTGTGTTACGGACGCGTATTGTGCTGTTCTGCGACTTGAAAGAGTTGACATTTCCGGGCGATGATTTTCTACGATTTTCGATGTGGATTAACTCAACAACAGTGCATCGATCAACTAACTTCGACTTTTGGTGATGGATGACCATCGAAAACAACAGTATATCACTTGTTTAGTGAACTTATTCGTGGCCGTCATTCGCTCACAGACGAATTTAAAGAAGGTCGTCCAACATCAGCTACCCGAAAACATCAATGTTGTGCACGAACTGATAATGCAAGCTCGTCATGTAACATACTGTAGGTAGCGGACCGCGAAAATTTTATTATTGTAATAAACGTTTGTCCAATCGCCATTGTTACCGTGATAGAAAAGATAATTAGTGGGTTGCTAATATCTTGATAATACGTCGTAATTTGCTAATTTTTCGGAATATTTTATTTTATGTATTTTGTGTAAGAAATTTGGGAATGTATGCCACTGATATTTGGCTAAGGGTTGAAAAATGTTTGGGGTGTCCGTCTTTACTGAAGAAGTGTAACGAATCGTTGAGTTGATGTAAAAATTTCACTAGTTTAATAATTAATTACTTCGGTACACCTCGCGATCAAAGACATGTTTGTTTGGTACTCGAGACCTAAATGTAGGGTTCGTTACGGATGAATGCGTATTTTTAAAATTAAGATTTCGTTCAATAATTAATATGAAACTGTTCCAACGTATTGTTTCTTGTTTTTTTATTACTTTTGAAAGACGGGGTTGATTTTCGGGAGTAAATCGGAGGGGAAAGCAGTTGCGATTGAAGTTTTGATTAAGCCGGATTGATTCGATTGCTTTAATTAGAAACTCCCATTGTAAATTGTTCGGTCTATTAATATTTTGTCGTGTACCTTTTAGAAAAACTAAAACTCTAATTCGTGGTTTTCTTTTTGTGTAGGTTTTAATGTAAGTGTTTCCAAAAATTAATTTATCATTAATAGTTGTTGCTTCGAGGGACGCTATATTTTTCTAACGCTCAAGCTTGTGTATCGGTCACGTTGTTATTTATTTGCACTTACTCTTGTAAGGCTTTGTTTTAATGAGTTTTTTTTGTCAGTTTGCCTGCGAACTAATTTCTCTTTATAGGTAATTTATTGTAATTGTACGTATGTATTTTGTGCTTTATGAGTCACTAAAAATTGTGTACGTGTAAATCCCTTGACTATTTTCTTTTATCCTTACCTTGCAGTTAACTTATTATCACCTGTGCAATCATACTGTTATATTTTATGTGTACCTTAATCTGCATTATTATTTGTTTATTTACTTAAAGACTGGTATGATTGGTTTTAAAGGGCCACATGTTTGGTATTACTATTTTTTTTCTGATTTATTTATGACACAATTGTGGGTGTGATTACATTGGTTTTTTTATTGTCTTTATGTGTAGCTAAACTGATTTTTACTTATTTTTCTCTTATTATTATAATTTTGTACTCACTTTAAACTGATTTAATGGTGTTTTGTTATATGTTGAACCCTTTCATTGTTTTTTGTGTTATTGGATTTATTAAAGTACCTGTGCAATTAATTATTTATGAATACATTGGGTTTTATTGGTGGTTCTTTCCCAAAATAGTACTTTAACGGGTTGGTCCATTATTGCGCAAATCTCGTTAATTTTAATTTGAGTAGTTTCATTGTTTACCTGTCCCACATGATGCAATACTTAACCTCATCAACCCTATCTAATTCAAATAACAACGCACCTACCACTAGATGGCCAATTCTTTTGATCAGATTTGAGGTTTGCGAGTAATTAGATATCAGATTTAAATAGAAATAAATTCTAATGTTTTAATTATTGCCAGGAAAGTCAATATAAGGCAAACAAAATTTGAGTAATAGTAGCATTATTGTCAGTCAAGATAAATCACTTAGCGATTGTTTTGTTCTTAGATTTGCATTACTGCGAATCAGTTCAAATTATACTTTTCAGATAGGGTAACTGGGGGAATCTACAATACCGCGAGGTGCAGGCATCCATGGGCATTAGTATGACGAGCCTACAGACCATTCTACATGAATATTTAGACGTCAATAAAATTTGTACGCTTTGGATACTGGACAATTTGACAATTGCTCAAAAAAAGCTCGTGTCGATTAGTGCAAGAAATGTTAAAAAATACAATCGTGGTGCATCAAAAGTCATGCATAACGTTTACAAAGTGACGAACCATAGATCTATGTGTTCGAGCCCGAAAGTAAACTGTTGTTCGCGCAAGAATCGTTTCGAAGTAAATGGTTGCCTATTTTTTTGGAATAAATGAGCATATGGCTCAACAAAAACATCGAACTGACGGGTCATCCGCCATACAGTCCGGATTTGGCGTTCAATGATTTCTTTTTTCTCGTCCGTAAAGAATAAACTACGTGGTCAACGATTTTCGATACTAGAAGAAGCGGTTGATACGTTCAAAATGCATGTGTTGGGGATACCTCAGTCGGAATTGAAAAAGTGCTGCGAAAATTGGTGATTATCGTGGAGAATATTTTGAAAAACAATAAAACCTATTACCTAAAAATATTTTCGTATGTATAAGGTGCTGTATAATCAGTTGCAATTATTGTCTTACACTGGATAAAACCTTAATCTATACAGAATAAAAACGTATACAGTGAATGACGATTGCTCGTCTAATAATGCCGCCAACTATATTTAAATATCGGAAACTTCAATTTATTTTAATTAAATAGGACATACTTCCACCACTTTACGATGTTCCTCAAAACTTGAGGTGAGACTGAAATGACTGATTCTCATTTTCATATTGTCGGCATTACCCATTAGCCATAGATTTCAGCAATAGACGTTTTTTCAGTAAATTGTGGAACCATTTGGGTGGAATTTCATATAAATGAACGTACTTGACCCTATAGTATATCAAAAACATTAATAAAAGGATTAAGGGGTGAAAAATAACGGTAACTTTGGTGGTATTGATTTTTTGTAAAATTCTGAAAAAGGAATTGAAGCTAAAAATAAAATTTAAAAGTGTATCCCACCCAGTTTTAAAGCACTTCATGCACCTCGCTGTAGTGAATGAGTTGTTGAACCGTGTTGTACGTTAAATATTCTTCTTCCTTTAATTTTTGATGTCAAGTGGATTCACTAGCAATAGTATAAGAGTGAATAAAAATACCTACCGTTTTGAAGTTATATAATTTAAAAAAAAAATGCGCTCTTAATGCACGCACTCAAAGGAGCGTTGAACCCTGTTGTACATCAAATATTTTTATTTCATTAATTTTTATATGAACATATGTTGTTTTGTTTTCAAATTACGTAATTTTGTATCCTGATGCTTCATTTATTTTAGTTGGTCATTCAAAATAAATTCACATTGGCACCACCCCTGCGGGTTTTGTATCTCAAAGGAGTGTACGCTTTTTAGCTTTCCGCCATTTTGTTACTGTAACATCCTGGGTCCAATTTTGGGGCACCGCCCCATTTCTAACAGATGGTCCCCATGAGCAGCGACTGGGTCTCACTTCTAACACTCGGCTCCATGAGCTAGGGTTCTTGCCTGGGCTTCATTTATAACAGCGGGATCTCTGCCCTGCACCAATTTATAACAGATGTTCATCATTAGCTGGGATCCCTCCTGGGCACCATCTGAAACAGTTAGGCCCCGACAACCGTGGTTCCTCTGGATCCCATTTTTATAAAACATGGCCACAACTGATCCTCCTTCTCTGATGCTCCATTCCCAGATATGGGCCCTAGTTTTACAAAAAGGGCTCCGGTCTGAACGTGAACAGTTGGGGCTTCAAGAACATCTATACCTTTAGGTATAATTATTAGCTAGTAACGCCATCTTGTAATACAACTTGAGCTAGAACCGGCATCTTGTATAATTAGAAGTTAGCATACAGTTTCCACCATCCCTTGTGGTATAATTTTAGCTAGTAGCGACATCTTGTGGTATGATTAGATTTTAACACGCAATCTTGTGGTGTAATTTGAAAGATAGTAAATTAATTAAGGACAACACCTATACACCTTAAAACAACTCGAAATATGCAAAAATCTAGTAGCAAACATCCAAATAACCCAAACAAGCAGGACAATATATCAAAGCAAATGCAACAAAAATTAGTAGCAAACAAACATATACGTGCACACTTAAAGACCTAAACCCACAAATACTAAGAATCAAGTAAGCGCAAAGCAGAAAAACATGTAAACTCTCTAAACATTCAAACACAAGAACAAGTAAAAATGCAAACACGTAATCTCCAAACCACACAAACACACTAAACTTGCACAAAAAGGGAGCTTAAAAGCTTCAGAAAAACAATTCCAGCGTCTAAATCAAAGAAGATATTTAACATGGAAACTAATATATAAGCATAAAACAACACGCACGCGCTCACGCCCCCCACATACACATACACACGCGCTGGCTGACCAGATAATCCTAAAATTTTTAAATCGATACTAATCAGGTAACAAATCACGCTTTAGTAGTAAAGTTCGTCGTCGTAATTCGAAAATCACTTTTTCGAGAATCATTACGAAACATTTGCATGTATCACTATACAAGACACAAATTGAGCAGAGACCTATTGTCTAACGACACATCACGTTGCCTGGAATATGGCATAAATGTAATATAATTAGCATAAAATGAGGACGACTCAATGGAAGAAAAAATAAAACTCTTAATTCTGTGTATCAAATCCTTCGCACAATTCACTAACAGCCTTTACCTTTATAAAAAAAGGCAATTTCGCTCGTTTAAGTGGGACATAATCATTGGGTCACTTCGAAAATGCAACCAATTGCGTTGCTACCGCCCTATGTCTTAAAAATGAACTACACAACGATCGGTTCCATTAAAATGTGGATAGCGGAACTATGACTCCCTACGACACTTTTCAGAGGAAAACTTCCGATTTTCTTAGTTTTTAATAACCCAAACAAATTATTGAGCAGTTACTTTTCAAACATCGGTCATAATTTTGTTAAAATATATGCTCTACAGGATGTACAAGTGTAACATTTAATTTATAAACGTTTTGCGCAGGTATTGGAAAATATTGAAAAATAATCGGTTGGTTGTACTCAGTATTATTATTCCTATGTATGTATACAGAATACGTTAAGATTTTCTTACTTATCACTATTTGAATTCGTAATGTTGGCTGGCTAAAATGATAGATTTTCTTAAAATATAATTGTGGACGTTAAGCCTCTGATCTAATCGAAAATATTATTTTTAATTTTATTCCATAAGTATTAACCATAATATTTATTTCGTCTAAAAAAATGAAAATATTTTCACCTGTAGCAGATCATTGTAAACATAAATAGCATAAAAAATATATCCACAACGTTGGCTTAAAAATCCACAAATTCTGCAAGATTGCAAATAAATTTTCATTAATCTCTAACGTAACTAAGTTTTTAATTATGTATATCTTTATCAAATATGCCAAAGAATTCAAATATTTCCACAATGTTAAATATTTAAATGTTGCAAGATAATATGTCTTATCTTATGCTAATTTATAATAATTAGTAAAAGATTACAAAGAGCAAGAGATGGAAAATTCCATAACTTTGTAATTAACAAGACAATGTTACTCCCTCGCCTTTAATATGCCCAGTTACAGATACATAAGTATCAAAACAAATTAAATTTCAAATTAGTAACATTTCCAAACCATTTGAAAAGTATTGTGGAAAAAGTTATGAAACTATCTCGGAATTTTTCTTTAATTGTCTTAGTCTTAGTTCATTAAGAATCTTAATAACTTTAGAGACTAAAACGAAAGTATGATTTTGTCTATCTAGATTAGTAGTAGTTGATACAATCGTATTATAATAATTTCTTTAAATCATTTTTGCTACAATAACAATATTGTGAAATATAAAAATGATTTCTGCTACATCTTGTAGATTAAAGGTATTAGATAAAAAACGCTGCAAATCGTATCAATACTTCCACATCAAAAAATCGTTTTTTTGTAAGTAACTCGAAAACGGTTAACTTAAAAAAAATTACTGGAATGCGTTTCTATCTAATACCAAAAAAAAATCATGTGGACGGTTTCAAAATTGAGTTTTTTTGGAAATATTTCGAAAATGACAAAATTTTCGAAAAAATTGCAAAAACACTTTTTGTGAGAAATTTTATTTCCTATCTAATGGTATTTTCAAATTTTGAATATGTTAAGTAGTTCCGGACATATTTATGAAAAACCGATGTTTTAAAGTGATTGTTTTACAGAAAAATTATAGAGACAAAAAAAATAAAAATTTGCAAAAGGTGTACTTACCCCTTCTAATTTGGAAAATTTTGAAAAAAGTAAGATTTCTAATATTTGATATTGATTACGCCTTCTGGTGGTCGACCTATAATTCTAGAAATAATTTACAGATATTTCTCGTGGTCACTTTTGTCATAGGTATAATTTTTTTTCCTGCAGCTCTAGTATAAGCAGTTTCTGAGATATGGCTGGCATCCTTATTTGAACACCCGGTACAATGAAAACGTAATGTGTATGTTTGACCTTATCTTTATTTTAATTATATATATATATATATATATATATATATATATATATATGTATATGTTGTGTGTGCTGCTAGTTATGTATCCTAGGGTACATAAGAAACGATTTTCATTATTACTTAAAGACTGTAGTTATTATTCTACATTAAAAACATGAAAACGATTTTCTTATTTTAATTTTAACTGCACATGTTAAATGATTGCAACGGTGTGACGGATAACCATTTAATTGGGAAAACGTCTTCTTTTTAATATAAGATGGCAAAATTGATCAAATCGGAGGTTGAATATATGTCAATTGGACGCGATTAATTGGACGCGCGACAGTTGGACGCGTGCAACAATTGGACACGCAATAATTGGACGCTTGCGACAACTGGACGTGTACGTCAATTGGACGCCAAAGATTTGGACGCGGTACAGTTGGACGCGTGTATAGAAAATAGTAACAAGGTGTGATCAACTCCTGTACTACCGTGTAAAATACATCACAATCTAAGCATCAAAATCCTAATTTTGCGTTTCTAGCTACATTTAATATGTATTTTTGAATAACGTAACTTTAATTTAAACAGAATGGACCAATCACGTCTTCGATTTTCACCAGACTATCGAAAATCTCCTCGTCCACTTCTTATCTTTACAGGAATCCGCACAAGGCTTTTAGCTTCTTTAGCGCAAATAGGCTATTCTTCTTCTTCATAATCGGTATCGTTTCAGTATCACATTCTTGTTCTGCTAAAATAAAAACAGGTTGGAACGTTTTTTAATTACAGAGTGTACAGATCTGAAATTATAATTATATAATGGACATTTAGCCAAGTAAAAAATTATTTCGAATTACTGAGCGTACCAAAATGAATGAATGTACCTATTATATTTTCAATATTTTAATCCTTCTAGTCATTGGTAATTATATCAAGAGATTATAAGATCATTATCTAGAACAATTTATAAAAGGAATTTATTTATTAGTGGTGATTATCCGAAATTTTTAACAAACAATTGCCTATATATAAATCCGAAAGTGTTCTTAAACAGTTACCGAGCTGGTAGAGTAGTGGTGACACGACCTGATTAGCGTTCGGGAGGTAATGGGTTCGATTCCCGTTACCGTCTACCTTGTATGAGTTTTTTTCAGGGAGTCATTGCGTATATGCACACCATGTTTGGATACTTAGGCGAACGCTGGGGTAGTATTTTCCCCTTTAGAACCCTAACTCCGTTCCTTCGGATGCTATCTTGACCACACACACCCCTAATCCCACCATGCATATATACGAGGGTTGTTTTTATATTCTCGGACTAGGCATGATAAGAGAACAACAGAAATTTATTTTTCAATATGGGCCCCTTGCTTTTCAATACAAGTATTACATGGTTTCAATAACATCTTTAACCCATTATAAAAATATTCTTTTGGTTTGCTCGCAAAAAGGCTTTCAATAGTCGCTATAAGTTCATCATCGTCCCTAAATTTTCTTCCCCTTAGTGTTCTTTTGAGATCTGGAAACAAAAAATAGTCACTAGGGGCTAAATCTGGACTATAAGATGGGTGATCAATTTCTACAAAGCCAGACGGCAGCTTTTGAAAGTCTTGACTTATGGGCTGGTGCATTATCACGAAGCAGCAGGACACTTCGCGTTAGTGTTCCACGTTTTTTCACTTTAATAACATCTCTTAGGCGATGCATTAAGCTTGCGTAATACTCTCCTGTGATTGTACCTCCCTTCTTCAGATAATCAATCATTAAAATTCCTTGGCAATCCCAAAAAAAAAAAAACAGTTGCCATTATTTTTCCTGCAGAAGGGGTGACTTTAAACTTTTTGGGAGGACTGGAACCCCTAATGTGCCACTGCGTCGACTCTTGTTTCGTCTCAGGATCAAAATGATGGACCCAAGTTTCATCTCCGGTGATAAGTCGATTGATAATTAAATCTGGTTCATCTCCACAAACCACCAAAAATTCTTCACACTTCTCCATTTGAGCAAGCATTTTAAAAGGCGTAAGCATTCGTGCAACCCATCTCGTGCTGACCTTTGTCTTGCCAAGGTAATCGTGTAAAATTCTGAAAACTGTGGTTTCTGAAACTCCTAATAAAGACTCTATTTGGCGCTTCTTTAATCTAGCATTTTCCAATACCAAACTCTTGGCTTTTTCAATAACATCCAAAGTGATCATGTCAACATACCGACCTGGACGGGGATCATCATCTAGTGATTCTCGGCCATGTTTAAACAGTTTTGACCATTCACAAATACTCGACTTGGAAGAGCAATTTTCCTTGTTTTGTAAGAAACTTTATAACAGCCCGATATTCAATTTGTCCATTTTGAGACGTTACAACACAAACTGACAGATATTAGAACTAATAATGCTGCAATTCTTTTGTAAATTGTCAAACACGTTACCATGGCATACCTATGTGATTTAAAATCAATAAAATGAAAAATTACATTAACATTGTAAATATAAAAACGACCCCTCGTACGCAATGTATGTATGTATGCTGGGAATCCATGATTGTGACTGAAGGAGTTTGGAAAGCTCAAACAGCTCACCCTCCTCCTTGGGGAGGAAATGAAATATGAGACCTTTCCTTTCCTTTTTTCTTAAAAAGTTAAAGTTTGCTAGTATTTTAAGGTGGAAACATGGTGCTACGGATTGTAATAAATCAACGGGGTAACAACATGCTACTATATGGCGGTTATATCCACAAGAAAGAGAAGACAAGCGACGAGAAAATTATATTGAAGTGTGGTAATTACAACAAGGACCATTGTTCAGAAAGAGTGCCTACATTCTATGATGAAGTGGTGAAGAGTGCGCTTCATAATCATGTTCCCGATGCTGAAAAAGTTGCGGCAAAAGCGGCTGTTGCAAATATAAAGGAATCGGCGAAACAAGTATAGTTAACTACCCAAGCTGTATTGGCAAACGTGTCTTTGCAACTACCTGCATCTGTATCGGACCAATTACCTCCTGTTAAAGCGAGTAAGAAGAGTTTCAAAAGCTGTTCTAGCGAACCCAAGAAGCATGACATCTTACATTTCTTGATGAATACACAAATATCGACGACTAACCGTTTCTGTTATTTGATAGTGGTCCCAGTGAAAACAGAATTCTTTGGTTTTTAACAGTAAGAAATTTGGAATTAATGGAACAGTGCAATCATTGGTACGCGGATGGTAGGTTTACGTCAGCTCCACAGTTGTTCAGTCAAATATATACCATTCGTATATATTTGTGGTGCAATAATGTAATTCGAATCGCGAACGCGCTTCTTCCAAGTAAAACGGAGGCTAATTATATTCGGTTATTTTAAGTTTTAAAATTATTAAGACCGAGGCTTCAACCAACGTCTATTATGGTAGACTTCGAACAAGCTGCAATAAATGCATTTAGACAAGAATTTCCCAAAGCCATAAACCGTGGGCGTTTTTTCCATTTTACGCAATGTGTATGGAGACATACACAACAAGCAGGTTTGCAAGTTAGATACTCCGAAGGTGCTGATTTCGCTGTACATTTGCGACACCTGGCAGCTTTTGCATTCGTTGAGACAGAAGGCGAAGACGAAGGCAACCATTATTTCCCTCTGTTTGTGGAACGAATATGCATACGTAGAAGATGATATACCCGCACAAATAATTCTGTTGAAGGGTGGCACAATAGCTTTGCATCAATACTTAATGCTGCACATCCTAGCAAATGGAAATTTGTAAATGCTCTGAAAAAGGACGTGAGCTTAAATCGAAAATAAAAAAAAAACAAAAATTTTCAAGGATACCGCTAAAAATATACGAAGAGTAGTTGCTGATTACGGCAATAGGCCAGTATTGGATTACCCGTGAGGGATTGCGCATAATTTCCACCTGCAAGTATGAAGTCCTTTGTGATTCGTTCTGTTTATTGTACCATTGACTACTTTAAGTTGCTAGTTTTCTAATTTTGTAGTATTATATGTATTTTCACATAACTTTTCTAATAGCTTACTTTATTATTGTTTATTTTGCAATTTTGTAATAATTATAATAAACTGCATTTTTTCTACATATTTTTTTATAAATTTTGTTTTTTTAACATATGAAACATAGTGGGTTTAATTTTATGTTACAGATGGGTCCAAAAGTCGCGCGTCCAAAAGTCCAATTGTCGCGCGTCGAATTGACCGCGTCCAAATGACGCGCATCCAATTGACGCGACACGTTCTTTTCTTGTGTGTCAAAGTTATTTAGCTGTTTACAATAGCTTCTCGCTGTAAACGAACATAGTAATAAGTTCCCTTGATAACATTTACATATTATTAAACTTAATTTTATGATTTACGTTTTGTGGTTCCAATGTATACTTTTCCACAAAAATAAGGCAACTTATACACTCCGAAAGCTGACAGTGAGCTTGAAGCAGCTTTAAGTGATTTTAATCGTTCTTTAATTTCGTGTAAGTTTGAAAACGGTTTTAACACCATGGCAATTTATATTTTTTCAATTTTATCTGTAACGTCAGTAATGAAAGTTTCCTTTTCCATGGTAAACTGAATGCTTGTATGAATACAGTTTATAAAATTTAAAAATTAATTCAGCGCTTGTCCTCTATGTCCGCAAATAACGAAGGTACCATTAAGATATCTACATCGAACTGAAGGCTTTTTAGGCGCATTTTGTAGAGCTAATGTTTCAAACTTTTCCATGTAAAAATTAGTCACTACACTAAAAATGCTTCCCATATGTTGTTAATAAAATTGATTATTCTATTGAAAGTAAGTAGTAGTAAGACAGTTCTGAACCAGAAATGAAATGTGCTGAATTTTTGATTCCATAAAGTGTTTTCCTACAATGAGTCTTAAAAGGATTTTTAGTACATCATTTAGTTTTGGGGGAAGAGCTTCAGAGCTAGTTAATTTCGTTCTTGTTGCTCCTGGCATAGAAGATATTTAAATAAGTTTTTAGTTTTCAAAAGAAACTTCTTTGTCGCATCTTTTGCTAATTCGCAATATGTTCACAGTTCTAGTAATTTTAAATTTATAATCGTTATGGTTAAGGTTTAATAAGGCACTTCGCTGATGGAAGAATCAATTACTATTGGGAGATTTTGCTTTGTGTAGTTTCTTAACAATTTCCTATCTAACTTCATTGGCAGCGTAAAATGAGAGATTTAATAGAACTAAACATTAGGAATTACATCCTCAACTGGTATTGCTTTTGGTGTACCTCAAAATGTACACCTTTAGCTAGTGTTTCAACAATCTCATCTGAAAAAACTTGATTAGATACGTTTATAACAGTTCATTTATTATCTAAAGATGATTTATTTAGACAACCTGTCAAATTTCGCTTTCTGTCGTTTTGTAAAGTCAAACGTAATTTGTTTGACCCCTTTTCATCGGCTTCGATGGGTCCGGCATCTTGATTGAGTAGCTTGTCCAGCATATTGGTCCAGCGATACTTTCAGCGTATTGGCTCCTCTAACCTACTCCAGCACCTTGGTTCAGCGTTGATTTGGTTATTTCCTGGCTATGCCGCCATCTTACTTCCAAATAACTTTTTGGACTTCCACCATCTTTTTTCTGTCGTCTTGTTTTCACGTACCTTTTTATATTTTTCGCGATCTTGTTTCTGTATGCCTTTCTTGCCTTCCGCTATTTAGTTTCCACCATATTGCTAACGTTTTTTGGTGCTTCGTCATCTTGTATTCGTGTTCTTTTTTGGGATTCCACAATTTCGTTTCAGGTATCTTATTTCCGTCATCTGGTTTCCGATTATTTGTTTTCCATGGTATATCAGCGATCTTGTTTGTATTCTGCTCCTACATCTGGAAATAAGGTCCTTTTGGTAGAATTCGATATTTCGTAACAGGTTTAAACATCTAAGGTCCCCCATATCTCTTGACCTCTCTCTTAGTGGATAAATTTATTATCTGCCTCTTTTTTTGTGGTTAGAAGTAATTGTAGTATTGCAGTACAAGCTCCTCACTTTTTGAATTACGCAATACGCTACTTCCACCTCTAATGACGACCTATTCCTTTCAGAACTATTATCTGGATTTACCAAAATATTGTCCGATTGGATTTGTAAGTATAAGATTATAAACAACAATTTCAAGGTTTGCAAAGGATGCTCCAACACATTTTTTTGACTTACCTACATTCGCATTATTTAATGAGTAATTAATACTTATTAATTATTATATTGTTATATAATTATATTATTATATTATTATTATATTATTATTTTTATAATTATTTATATTTTATTATATTAATATTATTATATTACACAATTTGAAAGTGGCGTTTTTCCACTTCATGAAACACAAGCAATGAACACTAGGTGCTGTATAGAATTATTGAAATAAACGATTTGCCGATTAAACTCGCCGAAGAAAGCCGCGGGTTTCAGTAAGATGTAAAATATCTGAGATGTTCATTCAAAATTCACTTACTCTCAAATAAAACTCAAAATCGATAATATATGTTACGTGTGTCACTACGATCGCAATTTTTCGGAAAAATATTTTGGGCGAGATTTAAAAAATCTTGAAAGGTCATAGAAAGCAAGAGGAGTGCCCACTTGGTAAATTACTATCTCAATTTCAAACATAAGATGTGTAATATTCATCTAAATTTCCCAAAAGTACGTTAAATTTAGTTTAAATAAGCTCATTGAATTAATTTGAATTCGGTTTAACGGTCACAACACTACTTAATGTTTGCATCAATAGGGGGTCAACAGACTATAACATCAAATTCTGTAATGTATTATAGTATAAGGTACGAAGGCGTAGAAGGGTCAAACGTTACTTTACTTTTACAATTGCCACTTTTAACTTGCAATTAGGCCTAATTACTACTTTTGACTAGCAATTAGGACTACATGTCACTTTTAACGTGGCAATTAGTACTAATTGTCACTTTTAACTTGAAATTAGAACTAATTGCCACTTTTACTGGCAAGTAAAGCTAATTGCCACTTTAACTGACAATTAGGTTAATTGTCACTTTTAACTGGCAATTAGGCTACTTGCTACTTTTAACTGGAAATTACGCTAATTGTCACTTTTAACTGGCAATTAGGCTACTTGCCACTTTTAACTGGCATTTAGAGATAATTGCAACTTTTAACTGGAAAATACTCATAATCGCTAAGTTTTCCTGGCATATAGAAGTAATTCTGTCAATTAACCCGTCGTTGACCATTTTTTGTAATCATAGTGTTGTTTGAATCGCTTCAAAAGCAACAGGTAAGTTTCAAAATACGTATCTAGTTGTTCAATAGGTATGCAGTGTCGTTTAATGAAAGAATGTACCGTGGGTACCGATTTGGTTGTTTTAGTTGTTTTTTTAAAAATATCGTTGTTATTATGAAGGATAGAAGTTTGCAGTTTTTACACTCACGTACTACCTTGACGTAGATTTTATGGCAAAATCGAAAATTTAGTGTCTTCTTTTGTTTTCGACTTATAGCCAAACGTCGATATTTCTATACTTTTTTCAAGGTCTTACACCTCGCTTAATATTATTATACTGATATATTTCGTCAACAGTACTTATATATTGCGAAGTTCCGAATTCAGTGGCGTACTTAGAATTTCTCTAGGGGTGCCGTTATTGAGTAATAATATAAACTTTCATTTTTTTAAAAGGGAATCACAGTTGGCTTGGCAACCATCAATTGCAGTTCTTTCTTAGCTTTTCAAAAATATAAATATAGATATTCCTGAAAAACATCTTCCAGATATTTTTTTAAACAAGACGGTGCCCCAGCTCCTTCTAAACTTAGAAAACCGTTTCTCAAATCGTTGGATTGCCACATTCTGTTCGGTATTATGACGGTTTTGATGAATTATGTTTTTCAGAAAACCCCCATAGGAAGAAATCCAGTATTGAGAGATCTGGAAATCGTGGTGGTCATAACACCGAACCGAATGTTGCAATCCAACGATTTGGGAAACGGTCTTGTTGATAAAAATATTTGGAAGATGTTTTTCAGGAATGTCTATATTTACATTTTTGTAAAACTAACAAAGAACTGCAGCTGATGGTTGCCAAGCCAACTGCGATTGCCATTTAAACAAATGCAAGTTTATATTATTACTCAATCACAGCACTCCCTAAATTCTAAGTACGCCACTGAATTCGGCTCTTCGCAATATATAAGTACCGTTGACGAAATATATCGATATAATAGTATTAAGCGAGATATAAGACCTTGCAAAAAGTGTAGCAATATCGACGTTTGGCTATAAGTCGAAAACAAACGAAGATACTACATTTTTTGATATTGCCATCAAATCTAGGTCAACAAAGTAGTACGTAAGTGTAAAAACTACAAACTTCTATCTTTGATAATAACAAAGATACCTTCAAAAAACAACTAAAACAACGAAATCGGGACACACTGTACAGTGAGTTCATTTATTACTTACTATAAAAGTAGAAAGTTTGGGCGGCTCAATTTGAAAGCTTGTTTTTCAAAATCGGTGGGACCGAAATTATTCAACTTTGGGAATTACGTAGAACGATTCTCTCTCAATCTACTATCCAAAAAAAAATTACAACGAGTGGTTTTCATTTCATTCATGACAACTTCTCAATAAATAAACTTATTCCTGTTTTATAACATTAAAGATTACATAAAGTGAGAAATTTTGTTAAAATATATGCGAACTATGCGTCTTTTTGTTTGTTTAAAGAATGTTTATTTGCCAAGGGAGATAGAGACGTAACCGTACGCAAATTTAATGTGCGATTATGCTGTAATCGTCCATTTCCCTAACACCGTGGATACACGGTTCCAGTCATCTTACCACATGTACATATCAAGTAGATAGTAGATGTTACACTCGTCAAATGTACTTTAACAACTGGTGCAAAAAGTCGGTCGTTCTTACTATTGAACGTGTATTTGTAGTTTACTTAGGAATAGTAGAATAGAAAGTTAATAGATAACAATATTTTAAATCTTTGACAAAAAAAAACATTATTAAAGTTTTAATACCCCATTTAGTTGACTACCAGACCATAGTACTTAAAAATCAAAACATGTTATAGTGATTTCTAGTTATGCACAGTACCGAGAATTTTTGAAAACTCTCCCTTGTAATACTTCCAGCGCGAATACGGACTTTTTTTTTGGGTATTGGCTTATAGTATTTTGTATTTCGGAATTTAAGTCGAATACGGACTTTAATAGCACTAAAGATATTTCGAAAATTCAAAAGTATAGGCGTTAACTCGACATCGGTTATTGACACTTGAGACCATCACATTGAAATCTAAAAGCTAATTAAGTCTGAAATGTACCACAGAGAGATGGAGGGTAATAATTTAGAACAATCTCCTGCATTCTCAGGCATACCAGATGATATGATTTCAAAGATGGCGGAAGAAAAGGTGAGTTTCTGTGACAATATACAAGTTTTACGTAATAGGGCTAAAATATTTCGGAGGTTGATAACATTCAACAAAAGAAAAAAAAAGTTCCCGACTGTGGAAATTTATACGTTCTTGTTCGATTTTATTGGTGTTCGTTATTATTAAGTTATTTACTACCGGGACCAAGGAGTATTATTTGCCCTAGATGTACTTTTTGCACAGAAATATTTCTGCGTATCAAAGCGAACATTTAGCGCCAGTTTCTTTTTTTTTAATTTTCATTTTTTTCAGATTGATTCCTCAGTTATCTTGCTGATGAGTGATGATAATCTCAAGGAATTTATACCATGGTTTGGAGTAGTTTGGGTAGCACTGCGTCGGTACTATAAACAGGATTTGAAACCCAAAAGATAATCAATTGTGGAAAAATTGCGCGCAACCATAACAAAAAAGGATAACAGAAATCTTGAACTGGGAGAGTCAAATTCTCATAGACCCGAAATAAGGAAAAGAAATCAACTAGAATGGTTTCGATTGGATGGTTACATTGCGAAGAGAATAATTCTGAAGACTCTCGAGACATAGAAGCATACGTATACGTATGGGCCAAAAGGGGTGGTGGAACACGTTCAAAAAGTTTACCTCGGGGCATGTAAATGTCTTTGGTACCGGAAGAAGCCAAAATCACGTTTTTCCTAGCGGAACGCCGAAAATGGGCCCTTTAAAAGATTTGTATTGTAATCTGCTTGATTTCCAACGGAACAAACTGAGGGGAGATTTGACTGTCGATGAGTATTTTGAGGTCACTAAACTCACCAAATTAAGGATCTATTTTGCTACCAAAAGAATTTATACCTTGGAATACCTGTGAAAACAAGTCGCACAAGCATCAACAGACATAAATGTGAGCGATGGAAATGAAGTGACAATTATTGACGCGGTTTTAGAAGAACAAAGCGACAGTATAGGCAAGTACATACAGTGTGACACAAAAGTAATAAATAAATTCGATAGAATGCTTAGGAAATTTTTTTGATAAATATCCTCGGACACAATTTTTATTTTAAATTGCCAATAGGGCATTTTCAACCCCGAGCCCCTACTTTTCCTTACTTTTGTGTCACACTGTAGATGTACATATAGTCCATTTTTGAAAAATCTAATGCTATAACGAAAGGCAAAAATAATGCTATTTTTTTGTTGCAGCAACAACTATCTCAAAATATTGCTTCAGCGGAGACAGCAACGATGACATTATCAGGCCTTTGGTTTTGAATCCACAGCCATTTTTACTGTCATGGTCATTTGGATGAACCAAATTGATTGTATTTTAACAAATATGGTTAAGTGACTAGTGTTCTAGATCATGACGTTTTTACAGGTGCCTCTACTAGTAGGGCTGTGGACTTACTCGAAGAAGCTATTGATGTAAGTGTCTCTGGAGAACTCATCTATATTGAACCTTTCCAAAGTTTCTTATATGGTCCACAAGCTGACACATCGTAAACCATCAACATAGGTACGTGTATGAAAATATTTTTGCACGATCAAGAACATTTACTTCAGTGTCCTCAACTTTACACCCGGATTGTTTACAACTGGAAGTTCGGCGTGATAATCTCTTTATCGTTATCGAACTTTACAAAATTTACCCGGATTTGGAATGGAAGCAACTCTCAATATCTTCCAAAGGAGAAGAGGGTGTAGATCACGGAGGTCTTACTAAGGAAATGTTCTCTGTATTTTGGAAGGATGCGGAGAAAAAGTACTTCGCCGGAGAAGACTGCCTGGTTCCGTTTGTACCATTGCACCGACGAAGAAAGGAGCTTGATCAATCCAAATGGATGGGATTAGTATTTGACCATACATTCATTATTAAGAAGCAGTTTCCCCATAAGTTTGGTATCTGCACCATTCTTCGGATACTGAACCCTGAGACAGTTTTGCTATCTGAGATGATATTGCTTGATTTTTTCTCATATCTGCCATTAAGAGAAAGAAGCCTATGTCAAAACGCATTGAAATATTTTGATTCGCTTTCGCCTAGTGAGATTGACAGATTGACCAATGTTTTTATCAGCTTTGAGTTCCATGAGATCCCGAAGAAAGAAGATGTAAAAGACCAGATAGATGCTATTGCCAACGTTACTCGCACAGAATCTTTCATCAAATTAATGCATGGTGGAATCCACAGTGATTATACCAATTTCTACAAACAATTCTCGTTTCAAACTGTACAGAGTCTGTTGCATAGTAAAAACCGTCGCCTTCCAAAGTAATGGAAGTTTTACGTTTAACAAAACTCGATCTCACAAATGCCGAGGTACGGGTTTTCAACTATTTACAAAGCTTTGTATATGCCTTGGATAACGACGCGCTGGAAAAATTCCTGTTGTTCGTCACCGGGTCCAATCACATGCCGGAATCTATAAATATAGACTCTTGTAACATCACAGGTGAAAGTATGGCGCCAAAATCTAGCACGTGCTCCAATACTGTAATTCTCCCAACTGGATTTGAGACCTACTCTTCTATTAAGTTCAACTTTAATACCTAACTAACTCTTAACTCAGAACATTCGTTTGAATTTTCTAATATTTAAGATATACCTAATCTCGAGGAAAATCACTATAAAATAATTTATTGCTATTTCTTCTTTTTTGTAAATATTTTCTATTTTTAGGAACCACTGGACTTTTTTTAATAAATATAAGATATATCAAAAAATGTTTTTGTTATTAATTTTCGCTAATATTTTCAAATAAAGTATTTTTGAATAATTACACTTTGTAGTTGATATATTTAAGCAGGTATCAAATAACCTAACTTTATTTTATTCTAGAGATTTCTTCTAACCGTAATCAACACAATTATCCCCTACGAACATAAAATAACACATACATAATTACATACATATGACCTTTGATTATAGAGAGATCTATAGGTATTCAAAGGTCTAACCTAAACAGAGATAATGTACATAGGGTAAGTAAGAATTGTAGGATCTTACAATATTACTACAAATTAATTTTCGAAAATGTAGACTAACTTTTCCCGCAAGAATAAATACAGTTCCACGGCTATTTCTGGAGAATTAGGCAGAGAAGCGTCTTCTTCGATCATTAAATTTTTGTCACATGGGTAATTCTCAAGACCTCGACATACAGCATTCATAACATCATCAGTATTCGTTTTTTGTAAGTAGTCTGAAGAATCATACACCTCTGGTAAAGTGTACTTCATGAAAGGTCGTCCACAAGGTGAATTTGAGTTTTGAGAGCTCCTGATTTTGTGAAAATTCCACTCTCTCACAACCTCATTTAATACTCGTTAAAAATAAAGTAAATAATTATGTGCTTATTTCCTTACCATATATAAATATTCTCGAAATAAAAAGTTTAGATTTAATTACCTGTATCAGTTTCAAAAAACAAAACTGTATTAAGCTATTGTCTAGATATATACCGTTAAACAATCCGCGACCTTTCAGGTTGTGAAAGATGTTCAACCAATATTGGGCATGGTGTTTTCGTAAAATTGACCACCAGGTTTCAATTCGTTGAATGTGTGTGCAGGTTCCATAGATAAAAGATGGCATACTTAAAGATCTTGGACATCCTCCCAATAGGTTGACAGCGGTTATGTAATGAGATGCGATTATGGCGGGGTCATTAGAATTGTTGGTACATTTTAACCAGATTATGTATCGAGAAAGTCCATCGATACAGCCACTGATACATATTTCAAATGGTTTCAATTTGTCATAGCAATTGACATGCTATAGATCGTTGGGACCTTTGTTAAAATATAGCCAGCGACGAAGACGCCTTCTACGTCGAAATTCTACACCAACCGGGACAATGGACTGCAACAGCACCCTAATCGTTTCCTGTGTCACCACAAATCCTTTTTGAATGCATCGTAAATGCATCCAGCGATAACCATGCAGTTGACCATGCTGGTTGATCTCCGTGCCTAGAAAATCAACAATTTCGTATGGGTCCGTGAATTGTCGTCTTCTGAACAAGCAGAGTCTTCCAAGGTGCCTTTTAAGTTGTCTCTCGCTAAGCTTAATACTATGATGGTCATTGAGACTAGCTCTGATTTCTAATTGACTGAAGCCTACTTGATGGTATAATTTTATCAAATCGTCAAATTGTGCCATAGCTTTGTAATAATAGTAATACAATTTCATACATAATATAATTGAAAAGTACACAAATAATAATTGTTTGCATATATTGATCTTAACTGAACTTACCAAATCGGCCAGATTAACTAGAAGATCACATAATTTTAATAACGAATACTTCACGTTAGACATGAGACTTAACCTCACCCGTGCTAAGTTGATCAGACTGACTGCCTAGTTACCAGGTAAGTTGCAGTTGGTACTAATTGCCAGTTAAAAGTGGCATTTAGTCCTAATTGGTAGTTAAAAGTGGCAATTATAAAAGTAAAGTAACTTATGGCCCTTCTACGCCTTCGTAATAAGGATTAGTGCATATGCTTTCCTAATTTTCATGAATTACCCCTCATCATATATGAAATAATCATTTGTTCAGTTTGCACATACAATGTAATTTTTGCAAGAGAATAAAAGTGAACCGATGTAGGAGTGTAGATGTTGGATGCAGTATAACAAACATGGAAGCTGAAATGCATTCAAATCCTTGAATGACAAATTCTGATAATGAAATAAATACTCTGTATTTAAGAGTACATAAATTATTTAATTCACTTACGAAACAAAAAGGTAGGACTGTAGATAAACGGTAACCATTAATTAAGTTAGTTAATGGCTTCATAGCATTCGTCAAACGAAAGAAAAGTGACGTAGTGGTGCATCAGTTTTGAGTAACCGTTTACTTTAGCGCAAACGCAATAGAAGCATAAACTTCCTTCAATGAACTGTGAATCCATCAAATTTATTAAATATCCAATCAACACAGCAATCATGACTGTTTTGTGCGTCAGTAAAAGAAAATAAATAATATTCAAGCAACATTAAACCAAATTGAGAGGGAGAGTTGTAAACATTTTACTTATTTCACGCTATCCGAATCTTGATTGTTTCAAGCCAAATCTACGTTACGTTGACCTAAAATTAAATCGAAAGTACAGTTATGCATTTCACTCTACAATTTCAGAGCAATAATTCGTAATTTTAGAAACAGGACTTAAATGATCACGATCGAAAAAATTGATCAGAGAAAGTAAATAATCATAATCACCCAGTATACAATTACTTAGTTCTTAAATTGAACACGTGTCAATATGTGCATAATAGTACAATTTTTATAATCCACATGTTACCATATGTTTCTATTGATGCGGTTACATTTTTTTTTACATTTATTCCATAGTTAACTTTCGTTGTTGCGAAAACAACAGTTGTTAACTATATTTAAGGGCGACTTTTGAGGGGTGTTGTTGTGTGGAGTTGTTGGTGGTGGAGTTCTAGAGGGAGTGTTTTGGAAGTGTTTGTAGGAATTGGTGGAAATATTTAGATAAACGATCAAGGTAAATGTTTCAATATAAATTATTGAGACCACATCAAATTCTACGAACTGGTATATTAGAACAATTTTCATAATTATAATTGTTTATCATTAATTTTAATTTTTTTATAAAATTGTGTATATTTTCTATAATCATTTTTTGAATATTTATTGTTTCACAGATGGGCTTCAAAATAAAAGATTTATATTTCCTTCTTCAAGTATTTAAATATATTTATTGTAAGTATAAATTTTAAGATGTTAGAATTCCTAAATGACATAAATTCTACTTAGTAATAAAGAATTCTGACATTTTAAAATTTATCTCAAGTGTAAAAATGCGAAAAAAAATTGCGAACATTTTTAACCAAAAAGTCAAAAATATTTTTTTTCCAAAAATCATCTGAAATGGTCAGAAATAGCTCAAAACCATTAAAAATGCAAAAAAAAATGTTTCGAAAAATTTGGACCAAAGGGCCAAAAAAGGTTTTTTTTCCCAAAAATCATCTGAAATGGTCAGAAATGGCTCAAAACGTGTAAAAATGCAAAAAAAAAATTTCGGCAATTTTCGACCCAAAGATCAAAACATTTTTTTTCAAAAAATCATCTCAAATGGTCAGAAATGTCTCAAAACGTGTAAAAAAATGCAAAAAAAAATTTCGAACATTTTTGGCCAGAGGGCCAAAATTTTTTTTTTTTCAAAAATCGTTTCAAATGGCCAGAAATTCCTTAACACGTCTAATAAGATAAGATAAAGAAACCTCGTACATTATGCGTCCTGAACCCGAGACGCCGGGACAATCAACCAAACGCGCTGTCACTGCACTACCGGAGGAGTTCACGAACAAACGAAAAACTTGGTTGATATTCAATTCAAGGATGGTTCACTTAGTTGCCTACGTAAAGACGTGCCGGTTTGGTAGGAATAGCCGTTCGTATTTATACACTCTATAATAGCCGAAGTCTGGAATTATTTAATGTTGTTTTAATCCTTAACGTAAGATTCTTTCAAAAACTTAGTATGTTATATTCACACCTTTACTAAAGAACTAGTACTTGTATTTAATTTTTCACTCATTTATTAAAAGTTGTGTAAAGAAATAATTTCAATGTAAATTCTCATTTACTTTTCAAACAATATCGCTAAATATTATACACAACACACCATACTTAAAGTTGCCGTGTTACCTTTTTTTTACTGTATAAAACAATTTCCATCACTGCTCATTTAAAAATTCACTCACAACTGATCTAAATTCTGTTCCATAAACATGGAACTCTAATTGACATTGAATTTGTAACGAATTCAAACGGTAATAGAACATCGCACGGGCAAATAACTGAAAGGGTAACGAAAAGGGGTGCACTAGCATAAAACAGGGAAAAATCCTTGAACCTACCTTTTTTCTGGCCACCAACGGTTTCCTGGGTCGATTCTGAAACGTAATGTTCCAAAAACATCACAATAAAGCTCTTACTGTTCGGTACTTCAACCTTTAAATTTTAAATTCTCCTTGAACATTGTTGCTAAATTAAAACATAGAAATCCCCCTATTGAAATCAACTTTACTTTACTTAGCGCTTCGAATAAAACACCCCGTCCCTATCTTAATTAACATAAACTCGAATTAAATTAGGGTAAACAGGCACGCTAAATCACTACGCGTGTACACAACACATAAATAATACAGACAAAGAATAGATTTATGTCCTTTAGCATCGGTGTACTGTTTCTTTACAAAAGAAATTTAGTACTTAAAAGAAACTCAATAATTAAATTTAACAAACATCTATTGAATTATTTTAAAACAAATAATCGTCCCAGTTCATATTCAATGTCAACATATCAAACAAAAGCTTTTATCGCCGAATACAGTTTGAAAGTAAAACACTCCTTAAATATATTAAAAATCTCACAAAATTAGAAATTCCTTTCCTTTGCACCTACAAAAGCGTTTTCGGGAGCTCAAAATTGGCGGCATTAGCCCATTTATTTAAATAGAAATATTTAATTATACTTAAACAAGAAATAATCACACATCAAACAAACACGACATCATCAGTACTCAACATTAAACTTTAATATCTCAAGATATACGTGAATAACTAATTCCGTAAATACGTCTATAACACCTAAACAAGTGGCTATTTAAATACTAAAAACTGGCCACACGTACTTTAATTACGTAATTTTAATAAAAACAAACAAGTTCAACAATCTTATTTAAAACTAATACCGTCTACATTTATTGTAAACTAAACTAACAATATTCACTTGAATAGTTTTACCTTACACTTTCAGGACGCCAAACTACAAACAGTAAGAGATGCCCGGGTCTCGGACTCTCTTTCGTCAATCCGCACGATACTGGTCGTTCTCCACCGTTTGTATTCCTCACAACACCCAAAATTCTACTGAATTAGCTGAAGGCTGGATACCATCGCTCTTAGTAGGGCTCTACGTTATTTCCGTGTAGCACTAAAGTTATATCCAAAAATAACAACTAACACGTGTGCTTAACTGATACCCCTCAACTCTCACGTTCGTTAACCAAACCCTCAAAGTTAGTGAAGTCTTTAACAAAGCTGTTCACGAGTATTTTCCGTCAGGTGATTCTAGTGCACCGGAAAAACAAAATTACTAAAATAAGATGTGTTCTGCAAGCTCTTCAACAAACGCAAAACCACTCAACACGTTACTCAGATACACATGAATGAGGGAGGTTAACAACGCCATGTATTAGCTTACGCACATTTTACCCGACTCGACACTTAATTAATGATCTCCTCTCGCGATTCTTCCAGACCTCCCCGTATTAAATTTCACAAAATAGCAAATGACATATTCGTTCAAACCGTACGAGCGGTAACACCCAAACAATTTTTGTAAACACGATCTAGGAAATACGTCATCGGTACAAGCTTGCCACATCAGGCTACAGCAAAAAAGTGTAAATGATATGTTTTTGTCATCGCTATACTTTGAAAAATCAACCCTACTTTAACGTATAAAACCACAGTTATTTTTCTTATTTAATATAAGTTCTCGATATCGCGTCATTTAATTCCCCTGGCTCGACATTACAAACACTTTCCTATGACGTAATTTCAACTCATGTCTAAATTATAAATTAACAGCTATTAATAATAAAAGAGTCTACTTTCTTTATTTAGCTCTCCTACAAGGGTTAAACCTAAACAACTATACCTGTATTGATAAACTTATGCTAACTATACCTGTAGTATGCGACAACACTTACGCAATTTAAAACGTCAACATTTTCCTTAAAAAACCTAATAACCATAACACTTAATACGAATGCTTTACAACAATTTCTAATAAACTCAAATAGCGTCAAATACATCATAAGAACAGGATTAAATCAGTGCTTCCCAAAACTGAATAAACCTAACTCTTCAATAAAATCATACAACAAAACTAAGAATATCACATTTTCTACAATTTGTACTCATGGTGGCAAATTATGTCATTTAGGTTATGGCGAGTTTAAATGATCACAAGAGGTAAAGTCATGTGATCCAAAAATAGCTGAAAATGTTTGCAATAAATTTTAAATTTACCTATCATAATTATTATAAGTTTTTGTTATGAACGAATAAGTTCAAAGATGAACGTGTAATTAAAAATTATTATTAATTTTATTAAATATATAAATAAAAAGTTTACCTCGAGTAGGATTTGAACCTACGACCTGTACTTTGCTAGAGTACCACGCTAACCAACTGCGCTATCGAAGTAAAAGCCCCAATCGATGTAAATTTTATCTTTATGCATGTAGAACTGATGTAAATTCTAAATTTAATGTGATAACAATCAAATTACTTATATTAATGGAATGTGAGCCTGCAATAACGCAAGGATTCCCACATACCAAAGCAACGTGACTAATATTAAATTATTATAAGTTTTTGTGATGAACGAATAAGTTCTAAGGTGAACATTTAATTAAAAATTATTATTAATTTTATTAAATACATAAATAAAAAGTTTACCTCGAGTAGTATTTGAACCTACGACCTGTACTTTGCTATAGTACCGCGCTAACCAACTGGGTTGTCGCAGTACAAGCCCCAATCGATGTAAATTTTGTCTTTATGTATGTAAATGTTCAAATCCTACTAGAGATAAACTTTTTATTTATGTATTGAATAAAATTAATAATAATTTTTAACGTATCATAAGTTTATTTAAAGGGAAAAGCAACCCGAAAATTATTAAACGGTTTCATTCTCCTTGCAGATAAAGTACAAAATCAGTAATTATGAGAGCTTAAAACAATTCAAATTTTAGTAGACAATCTCTAGGTGCATCATGAAAAAACTCATTTCGTAATTCTGTAAGTTCCATACTTTAAAGACATTTCTTAAAAATTCAGAATTCGATACTACTGATTAAATGCTTTAAAAATGCAAGAGCGTCGACGTCATTTGTTGTAAAATAGTGAAACCACCATATTGTTACCAAAATAAAATTAAGAAAATCTATCCCGAATCATCAATTTAGGTCATTATATCCACTCAACGTTATATAGAAATAGTAATTAAACCTGCTGTAACACTCCCGAGAATGGGCTCGATATTGTTTCGCAAAATTATGAAATTTCTAGCGTTATTCGACATTCAACTCTTGATAAACATTTCTATTATACAATATAAATCTAACATACATGAAATAACTTCCTCTACACTTTACTGTGAATGAATTCATTGTCAGCGTTGCAGGTTCGAACTGTTACTTCACCAAAACCGGTAGCACCCAGTGGCGTACGTCAACTGTTTAAATTTCACAATTTTACACTAAAATAATCTTTTAAATATTATGTTTTCATTCTAGGTTTGAATATCATAATATATGATATTATACGACACGTTAAATAAATTAACGGTGGTGTAATCCGAGTCACGTTTCGTAAAATATAAATTAATCAATTTCTGGTGCGCAAATATTCATTTATGTGATTAAAATGATACATTACATATATGGTATAGTACGAAATTTTTTTCACAATCACTTCATCAGTTATCTGTAGCACTATCGGGATAAGAGGGTAATCCTAAAACTGTAATTTCCCTTTTCGAAATCCTTTCGTCAACTGCTTACTTAGCAAATATATTTGATAGCCAATATCATAGTAACCATTCTGAAATACTGTTTTTTCTGTATGCATTTGTCATATTTTTAATGCGCTACATTTCTATAAGCCTCGTCACAACGTGATAAAATATGTCTTTACATTTAGTGATGAAATTTCGGAGTTTCTTGACATATTTTCATCTAATTTACCTCTATAAGTCATCATCTTAATTCACTGCTATGAAAACTTTGTTGTGCGGGTTTTTGTTTGAAAAGATATATTTTTCGTTTATTGTAGACTAATAGTTTTTGGTATTTAACATTTCCTTGTGGCCACAATATGATGGCGGTTCTTTACATTACCTCTTTTTTCTTTACAGATTTACAGAAGAACAATCGAAGAAAAAATGACATTTGTATAAACAATTCAAGCTATAAAAAATCTTATTTGAATTTACTTAATGCTGTGAATAATGTTAATTTGTAAGTTTTAAATATGATAAGAGTTTCTAAATACGATGAAAGTTTACACATAATATCTAAGGTAATACAGTATTTTATCATTATCCACTCGTTAAAATTCCTTTAGTTTTAAGATACATTGATATCATATTATGCGAATTCTTGGCCCAATCTTTAAAACTACATATACGTACCACGCGTACCAAATGTATGGAACCGGCCTTGTTATTTCAAAACTATTCAAATTAATTAGATAAAACTTAATATGCATGCTGTTTACAAAGCATTCAATTATTTTCACAGTTCTGTTATTTTTTAACTGACAAGAACAGGAAGGGAGGTCAAATCGCATACCATTTAAAAGGTATTTTCAAGTAGAATTCAGCGACATGCCGCTTTCCATAGTTATCTCGATAACTCCGTTATTGTAAATTAAAGATTGGGAATATGTATTAACTGGACAACTGAAGATCCAGTTAGCATGGGGAACATTGAATTGTCTTGTGGTGTTTTAAGCTTATGACGTTGGCTAATCAACATAATCTAACCATTGCTTTCAGGACTTACTAAATCTTCAGTTATCCAGTTAATACCTACTCCTAAACTTTAATTTACAATAGCGAAGTTATCTGTATTTGTAACTATGACAAGCGGCATGTCGCTGAACTCTACTTGAAAATACCTTTCAAACGGTATGGGATTGGACCCCTTCCTATTAAAAAAAAATAAAGTTGGCTGTGTAGCTCCCGACCTGGTCAGTTAAAAAAATAACAAAACTCTGGATATAATAGAAGGCCTTGTAAACAGCACGCATATTAAATTATATTGACTTAGCTTGCATAGTTTTGAAATCACAAGGCCGGTTCCATACATTTGGTACGCACTGCATGTAGGTATTTATGGTTATGCAATCGACTTTTTTTCATATCACTAATTCGACCTATTACCTCATTTTAGAAACGGCCTCTGTGTGTGTGTGTGTCTGTGTCTGTGCCTGTGCCTGTGTCTGTGTCTGTGCCTGCGTCTGCGCCTGCGTCTGCGTGTGGCTGTCTGTCTGTCTGTCTGCCTGCCTGTCTGTCTGTCTGTCTGTCTGTCTGTCTGTCTGCCTGCCTGCCTGCCTGCCTGCCTGTCTGTCTGTCTGTCTGTCTGCCTGCCTGCCTGCCTGCCTGCCTGTCTGCCTGTCTGCCTGTCTGCCTGTCTGCCTGTCTGCCTGTCTGCCTGTCTGCCTGTCTGCCTGTCTGCCTGTCTGCCTGTCTGCCTGCCTGCCTGTCTGCCTGTCTGCCTGTCTGCCTGTCTGCCAGTCTGCCTGCCTGTCTGTCTGTCTGTCTGCCTGCCTGCCTGCCTGCCTGCCTGCCCGCCTGTCCGCCTGTCCGTCCGTCCGTCCGTCCGTCCGTCCGTCCGTCCGTCCGCCCGCCCGCCCGCCCGCCCGTCCGTCCGTCCGTCCGTCCGTCCGTCCGTCCGTCCGTCCGTCCGTCCGTCCGTCCGTCCGTCTGTCCGTCTGTCTGTGTGTCTGTGTGTCTGTGTGTCTGTGTGTCTGTGTGTCTGTCTGTCTGTCTGTCTGTCTGTCTGTGTGTCTGTGTGTCTGTGTCTGTGTGTCTGTGTGTCTGTGTGTCTGTGTCTCTGTGTGTCTGTGTATCTGTGTGTGTGTGTGTGTGTGCGCGTGTGCGCGTGTGCGCGTCTGCACGTCTGCGCGTCTGCGCGTCTGCGTGTCTGCGTGTGTGCGTGTGTGCGTGTGTGCGTGTGTGCGTGTGTGCGTGTGTGTGTGGGTGCGTGCGTGCGTGCGTGGGTGTGTGTGTGGGTGCGTGCGTGCGTGCGTGCGTGCGCGTATGCGCGTGTGTGCGTGTGCGCGTGTGTGCGCGTGTGCGCGCGTGTGCGTGTGTGTGCGCGTGGGTGCGCGTGGCTGCGCGTGGGTGCGCGTGGGCGCGCGTGCGCTGGCGCGCGCTTGCGTGTGCGTGTGGCGTGTGCGTGGTGCGTGTGCGTGTGTTTGCGCGTGTTTGCGTGTGTTTGCGCGTGGTTGCGTGTGTTTGCGTGTGTGCGGTGGTGCGTGTGTGCGTGTGTGCGCGTGTGCGTGGTTGCGTAGCGTGTTGTGCGCCGTGCGTGTGGTGTGCGTGTGTGTGTGTGTGTGCGTGTGTGTCTGTGTGTGCGTGTGTGTGGTGGTGCGTGGTGTTGCGTGCGTGATGTGCGTGTGTGCGTGTGCTGTGTGCGCTGTGTGGGCGTGTGTGTGTGTGCGTGTGCGTGTACGTGGGCGTGTGCGTGTGTGCCTGTGTGTATGGGTATGGTCTGGGTATCTGTGTGTGGCGATTCGTGGTGTTGTGTATCGTGGTTGCTGTGTATGCTATGTTGCGTGTTCGTCGTGCGTTATCGTGTGTATCGCGTGTCGCGTTATCGCGTGTGTCGCGTGTGTGTCTGTGTGTGTCGCGTGTATGCGTGTGTGCTGTGTGTGTGCGTATGGTTGTGCGTCGTTGGTCGTCGTGTGTCGTGGTTGTGTGTGTGTGTCTGTGTCGTGTGTGTCTGTGTCGTGTGTGCGTGTGTTGTGTGTCTGTGTTGTGTCTGTGTAGTCTGTGTTGTCTGTGTCGTGTGTCTGTGTGTGGTGTTTATGTGTCTGTGTCGTGTGTCTGTGTGTGTGTGTGTGTTTGTGTCTGTGTCTGTGTTGTCTGTTGTGTTGTGTGTGTGTGTGTGTGTGTGTTGTGTGTGTGTGTGTGTGTGTTGTGTTGTGTATGTGTCTGTGTGTGTGTCTGTGTGTCTGTGTATGTGTGTGTGATGTGTATGTGTGTTAGTATATGTTGTCTAGTGTCTATGTGTCTGTGTGTGTGTGTCTATGTGTATGTGTATGTATGTGTTGTATTTGTCTGTGTATGTCTGTGTGTATGATTATGTGTATGTGTGTCTATGTATGTATGTCTATGTTGTTAGTTATGTTATTATGTCTATATATGTGTATTATATATATGTTATGTATGTTATGTATATGTTGTGTCTATGTATGTGTTCTATATATGTATGTGTGTGTATATATTGTATGTGTCTGTATTATGTGTCTATGTATATGTGTATCTATGTATGTATGTATATTGTGTTGTGTATGTATTATGTCTATGTGTATTGTGTGTCTATGTGTATCTATTGTATGTTCTATGTGTTATGTCTGTGTCTGATGTATGTCTATGTATGTATTGTCTATGTTATGTATGTCTATGTTGTTATGTATGTGTATGTCTATTGTATATGTGTCTGTGTGTATGTATGTTTGTTATGTATGTCTTTGTTGTCTATGTGTTGTGTCTGATGTTTGTGTGTCTGTGTGTGTGTGTCTATGTGTATGTGTCTATGTGTGTGTGTCTGTATGTGTTTGTGTATGTCTATGTGTGTATGTTGTGTGTCTGTGTATGTCTATGTTGTATGTATTGTGTCTATATGTATGTCTATGTATATATGTATGTTATATATATGTCTATTGTATGATGTATGTCTATGTGTATGTGTGTCTGTTGTATTCTATGTGTATGTTGTGTCGTATGTGTGTATGTGTTGTTATATGTATGTATGTCTATGTGTTGTGTTATGTCTGTGTGTATGTGTGTATGTTGTGTGTGTGTATGTGTGTGTCTATGTGTTGATGTCTATGTGTGTCTTGTATGTGTCTTGTTGTGTTATGTTGTTGTATGTGTGTTGTCTGTGTGTGTGTCTATGTGTATGTTCTGTATGTCTATGTATGCTATTATGTATATGATCTATATTATTTATATATATATGTCTATGTATATGTCATGTATATGTCTATATATATTATATCTATGTATATTATGTATATTGTTTTATTTATGTATGTCTATGTATGTATATCTATGTTATGTTGTGTTATGTCTATGTGTATGTGTCTATGTTTGTGTGTGTTGTGTGTGTCTGTGTGTATGTGTCTGTGTATGTTGTCTATGTATGTCTTGTGTGTATGTCTATGTATGTCTGTTTT
>JARFJB010001685.1:97500-317500 GCA_036346205.1 Vesta saturnalis | reverse complement strand
ATACAAAAAATTCTTATTGTATAAATAACAGTTATACATTAAAGCGCAAGCGCTTTCGGAAGTAGTTGTTTATTATACATTTCCGGTTGTTTAATTATATAGCTACTCATTAGCATTGCAAAAAGCGAAAGCTTCAAATTTCTCAGACGAACAATTGAAGACCCAGATTCTCCGTTTTACTGTTACTTTTTATTGTTTAGTGAATTATTTGTGCACGACTACATCACATCATTGATCGCAAAACGGCAAAAATAAACTTTCCTCTCTTCTGAGTAGTTACTGTTATTTTTAAGAGAAAAGAGTGGGCTTGTTCCCTAGTGACCCCCCAATTTGCTTCGGGCTATTTTTTTCCTACCTAGAAATAAAAGTAATAAAGTACGATCGTAACATTTGTGTTAATGAATTGAGAGACCCAGAGCAAGACGAATGATTCTGATTTAAATAATCCGTTATTTATATTTAGGTAAAACAGGGTTAAAATGAATCAAATAGTTTCTGCTAGTATTTTTAAAATTTTTAAATATTACTGTATCATAATTTCCCTTTTTGTTATCTTCAACAATTATGCTATTTAATCTAAAATCGTACACTATGTGATGCAAGAAGAATTTGTATACACCCTCGGGTTTTAGTACTCCACCGCTTTATGGAGTTTATTAGAGCGGATAAAAGTAATGGTGCAAATCACATAGAAAATTATGCACTAGTTTATTTTTGTTTGATCGAGTGAAAAAGAAATTTTCGAGCAAACCACAACAAAACCTACCGAAAATTTTTATTATTAGTCGACTGTACAGGGTGGCCAACTAAGAATGCGAGGTAGTGTATCTGGGAAACTATCCATCGTAGAGGCTTGCGCAAAAAAAAGTTATACCAAAACGGGCCAATACAAAAACCTGGAAAGTATTTTCAAGTTTCTGAAATGACCGCTAGGGGCGTAACTGCAATCTAGAATCTAAAAAAGTGATGTTTCTGTGAATTCTGCTATATTAACCAAATAAAAAAATAACTGATCTTTAAAGTCCAGGATAATCTGAACTTTTTTTGTTTAGCACTTTTTCACGTATGTCTAAAAATAAAGTAGTGGAGGGTATTCAAAGGTTTCCTTAAATAACCCCCTGTATCTTCGAAACGGCTAAGCCGATTATAACAAACTTGGGCGCGTTGAAATGAGCTATTCTTGGGCTACAAATGTTATAATATTTGAAGTTTTGTTAGTTTCACATGTCGTCGCTAGAGGGCTTTGTTCGACATTCCGACAGAAACGGTTAATTTTCGCAAAAAAATTAAATTCATTGGTATGAAGTTTTTCATGAACATGTAGCTAAATAATGCCTAAGCAAGCTCGCGAAAACCGCATCTCGATATCTCGTTCCTAACCTAAAATATCGACCAAATAAAACTTTATACGGAAATCCCTTAAATTTTTATTTTTTTTTAACTATATTTTTCAGGAAAGTTTTTAATGCCCCCGTAAATGCTCGAAATGCTGACCATCACGCTCTATGCATTGCTGAAGCCTCTCATGACTAGACAAAACTGCAGCTTCAATTTCGGCTCTCGGCATATTACATATTGCGTTACGAATCCGGTTTTTCATATCTTCTCTAGTAGTAGGTTGAGTCCGAAACACGATGTCCTTTAAGCGCCCCCATAAATAAAAATCGAGGCAAGTTAAATCTGGCGATCGCGGAGGTCATGGAAACAGACTTCCTCTTCCAATCCACCGCTGTTGAAATACTGTATTAATATACTCTCGCACATTAATAGCAAAATGTGCTGGGCAACCATCCAACTGCAAAAACAATTTTTTCCTTGTTTCCAGAGGCACATCTTCCAACAACAACGGTAATTGATTGGCCAAAAAGTCATACATTGACATTTAGGGGTTGCTCGAAAAAATATGGCCCAATAATTCTGCCTCCCAGTATGCCACACCATACATTTAAACTCCAACGTCCTTGGCGCTGAACTTCACGCAACCAATGGCAATTTTCTGCAGACCAATAATGCATATTGTGCAGATTGACACTTCCGTCACTACGGAAGGTGGCTTCATCAGTCCAAAGAATTTGAAATCAAAATTCTCTATTTTCGCGTATCATGCCTAACATCCAATGCCAATAGTTTAACCTTCGATCAAAATCTTCCTCTTTCAAGGCCTGATGCAAAACGACATGATATGGGTGCATTCTTAAAGTAATTAAAAAAAGTTTAAACGAATACCTATATATTTTGATGGCCATTAGAACTTACCTATGGTCCTTCAAAATATTTTGAACCGTTGTCCGTGATATGCCCAACTCAGTGGATAATGCTCTTGTGCTAACATGAGGATTTCCTTCAATATAGCCCAGTACACGGTTAATATTTTCTTGTGTTCTTCCAATTCTTTTCCGTTGAAACGTAGGCCGAAAACTACCATTGGTTCGTAAGCTCGCCACTAATCGGGGAAAAACTCTTACATCGCAAGGACGCCGATTTCAATATCGAGCCGCGTCAACTTTTTTAGCTACTGCGTCATTCTGAGGACATTCAAAATAAACCGCAAGCTTATCAACAGCTTCATTATTCGTAAAATGCATTTTGAAAGCACAAAAATTGCTCAAAGTAACGCGAAAGTATTGACAACTATTGACAATTTGAGGATTATGTATGTTTTGTTTAGGTATCTGTTTCCATTGCCTGCTTCTATTGATTGTATAGGCCTTTCGTATAACTTTTAGCATTGCTTACTTAACCGTAGTAATTTCAAAAAGGGTGATTTTATTCTGGTGTATAAATTTACAAACATTTAAAATCGCAATTTCTAGGTAACCTATTCAGAGCCGACATTGAAGCTGCAGTTTTATCTACCCATAAGAGGCCTCAGCAATGCATATAGTGATGGCCAGCATTTCCTTTAAATCGGTCCTTTTTAGGACCACAACTTACCTACATAATAGAAAGAATTCCAAAAAAATATAGTTAAAAAAAAATAATAAAAATTTAAGGTATTTTCGTATAAAGGCCGATATTTTGGAGTTAGGAACAAGATATCGAGATGCGGTTTTCGCGAGCTTGCTTAGGCATTATTTAGCTACTTGTTCATGAAAAAAAGTCATACCAATGCATTTCATTTTTTTGCGAAAATTAACCGTTTCTGTCGGAATGTCGAACAAAGCCCTTTAGCGACGACATGTTTAATTAACAAAACCTCAATTATTTTAAAATTTGTATCCCAAGAAAAGCTCTTTTCAACGCGCCCAAGTTTGTTAAAATCGGCTTAGCCGTTTCGAAGATACGGGAGGGGGGTGATTTAAGGAAACCTTTGAATACCCCCCACCACTTTATTTTTATAGATACGTCAAAAAGTGCTAAACAAAAAAAAGTTCAGATTATCCTCGATCAGTTATTTTTTTATTAGGTTAATATAGCAGAATTCACAGAAACTTCACTTTTTTAGATTGCAGTTACGCCCCATAGCGGCCATTTTAGAATCATGAAAATATTTTCCAGGTTTTAGTAATAACTTTTTTTTGCGCAGCCTCTACGATGGATAGTTTCCCAGATACAGTACCTCGCATTCTTAGTTGGCCACCCTGTACAGTGTGTCCCTATTTCGGTGTTTTCGTTATTTTTTAAAGATATTTTTGTTATTATCAAAGGTAGAAAGTTGCAGTTTTTACATTCACGTACTACTTTGTGGACCTAAATTTCATGGCAAAATCGAAAATTTAGTATCTTTTTTGTTTTCGACCTATAGCAAACGTCGATATTTCTCGCTTAATAGTATTATACTGATATATTTCGTCAACGAACGTTACTTATATATTTTGAAGTGCCGAATTCAGTGGTGTGCTTAGAATTTTTGCTCGACACAGCAACCGATCGAAATATACAGGGTGAATATTTAAAAGTATTATAATGGGATATCTCGAAAACCGTTTGAATTAAAAATGGAATTTTAGGATATTAACATGCTACAAGGGGAGCGTATTTTGACATCTTAATTAAAATTTTATGACACACAATTTCGTAAGGGGTGGAGGGGTGACATTAAAATTTTAAGTGGAATGATTTAATTTTGTGGCAAAAATTGATACTGTGGAGTTAGTTATGTATTACTACAAAAAATTATCAAATTTGTTTGAATGATTTTTGTAGCGACGTCTCAAAAACGATCATAAAATCGTTTTCAAAATCAGTCGCTGTCGCTGGTCGCAAGCCTGGCCACGTACATAACAATCAATGCAACACATCACTGCGCCCGGATCGCAACGTTTATGTCGCAGCGACCAGGTCTCAAGTTTGGCCGTAGCCTGACTGTACGCTTTTTAAAAGTAGCTAAATTTTAGATAAGATTCACTTCTAAAGGTATTTAATATGAAATTAAATAAGTCTTAAAAAGTAGTTTAAACATCTTATATAAATAGTCCGAATCAAAAATTAACTTTGGATATAGCCTCGAATTTCATATTTGATGAAACGTCATTATTTGATTAATACAAATCTAAATGAATCTGTGTATTTTGTACTGAGTTGTACGTAAAACCAAAGAGTATGTATATTATATTATGCAGTGTCCGACCCCCACGTATTATGTGAACCATGAAACTAAGATTAATCAAATTTTGGGAAACCTAACGAAAGCACACACAAAGTTTTTGATGGTATTCATTAAAAAAGGCGAACAGCCGCCATTTTGTAAAATAATTTTAAATGGGATCATATGGCACGTAATACTTCATTTGAAAGCTCATTCCAAGTTCTTTTCAACGGTATCAACAACATTAAAATATTACAACTGATTCATGAGTTTCAAACGTCAAATTACGAAAATTTAGAAATATTAATTAAATAGGTTCTTTAGTAATAATTTAATTATCATAAATAAGAGTCTTTACAACATTGACATTAAGCATTAAGCAATTGAAGTAATACCTCAAATACCAAAGTCAACAGAAACTGTTGTTACGATAAAAATTTAATACTAATAGTAAAAAACTTAATAATTAAATCATAATTTAATAATTCAAACACACTTTGATGGCAAACCAAGTTTGAAGGAGATGCTCAAAATGTCCACCGTTGAGTGCTTGGCAATAAAAAATTCTAGACGAAAACTCTTCTCGAACGCGTCCAAGGATCTCTGCGGAAATCGATCCGCATTTTTCACGAATCCTTTGCTTTAGACCTTCATTGTTGTTAACTGCCGTAATAAACTTTTGATTTAAGATATCCCCACAAAAAGAAATCTACGGTGTCATATCTGGAGAACGAGCAGGCCACTCTATTGAACCCCGTCGCCCAATCCACCTACCAGGATATTCCTCGTTTAAATATCGTCTTATTGGTGCATAATAGTGGGGAGAAGCACCATCCTGCTGGAAAGTTATCTCCAAATCACCGAATTCGTTAGGATGATCCTCAAGTATATATTGTTTACAATAGTTATTCAATTGAATACAGCCTCAATCGTTTTTCAGTTATTACAATTTTGTGAATATTTTTATTAACATTTTTGGTTTAAAAAAAGATAGGGATTTGCGGTGTTCACTAAATTCCTTAGTTTTCAGTTCTCTTTCGATTATGCTAAAAGTCATAGTTTCCGAACCCATAACTCACTATTTCGATCGTGAGTGCTTTCTAGGCACCACGATCACATCAGATCACATACCCCTACTGGTCAAAACCTCATTTTGCCCAGCTTCCCCTACATCCACTCAATACACAGTCATTAAAGATTTTTCAAAAGCAGACTGGAATGTGTTCTCCGAACACATCTCCAACAACCTTCCTACACCCAATCTTCAAATGACCCAAGATCTCGAGAGAGCCATTAGAGACCTAACTTCCGTAATTACGGAAGCGGTCAATATCTCTGTACCACTAAAAAACATCGACACTTCCCGCAAACCGCTCCCACAACACATTGTGAACTGCTGGAATAAAAAGAAAAGACAAATCTATCGTCAATTCTTGCGATCCAGGGACCCGGCTCTCAAGACCGAATACAATCGCCTTAACGCCTTAATCAGGCGAGAAGCGAATAAACACGCCGAAGACTCCTGGACTAAAGCAACAGTTCGAAAGACTGACCAGAAGAAAGTCAACCCTAAATCCCACGTAACCGACCTACAGGGCAACCTAATCTCCTCCGACCAAGGAGAAGCCGATTTCTCTGGTCACCACCTCCAATCCATTTTCCAATCCCCCGATGATCCCCAATTCGATAACCGGTTCAAGGCACTCCTCGAGGGTCGCCTTGAAGTATTCGGCAACCTTACTTTCCTGAAATACAACTCGATATCGAGAATCCTTTTTATGCCCCTATCACGCCCGACCAGGTCCACACATATTTCAAAAAAGGGAAAAACTCTGCCCCAGGTCATGTCGGACTAAATCGTAAAATCCTCCGACATTTACCCGACCCATCCCTCCGATTACTCTCCAACATCTACAACCACTGCCTTATCCTATCCCACTTCCCGGCGGACTGGAAATCGGCCTCCACCGTCATGATACCCAAACCTCACGCCGACCTAACCTCGCCCTCCTCCTATAGACCAATCTCCCTTCTGAGTTACCTCAGAAAATGCTTTGAGCAGATTCTAGCCAGGCGACTCAGGGACCACCTAGAATTTAACCACCTCCTACCCAACAGCAATCACAAGCAATGTAATCTGGATGTGTTTCTGTACATTATGCAAGCATTTGGCAGGGTCTGGCACGCCGATCTCCTGCACAAGATCCATAACCTCAACATTCCCGACCCCTTATCCAAACTCCTACTCTCGTACCTGACCAATCGGTCAGTTCGGGTCAAAGTAGGAAAAACCTTCTGAGATCCTTTCCAACCCACAGCAGGCGTACCGCAAGGTTCTGCCTTAGCCACGATCCTCTATATTATCTTCGCATCCGACATTCCCGAAGGCACACAACCCGGAGTAGTCGTTGCGCAGTTTACGGACGACACCGCCTTCTGGACGGTTAATCGGAACAGCAAAACGGCCCCCCGCCTCATATCCAAAACCCTTCGGAACTTCTCCAACTGGACGAACCGGTGGAGAGTCTCCATCAATCCCACCAAAACCCAAACAATCCTCTTCCGACATCCTAATTACACCGAAGATAAGTTCCCAAACCTTGCCTCCAGAAACGTTTTCCTCGCTCTAAACCAAGAAAGACTCCTACTCCAACAAGAAGTCACCTACCTAAGAATCCTCTTTACTAGAACTCTCCCCGATGTACAAAGAACACTTAACTGGGCGCCCTCCGGGGTAGAATCAGAGGTTGCCACCCCAAAACACACAACATCCTGTTATGGATTTCCGAGCACCCATATACACGAACATAAACCCCAATCACCTTTCCTCTATTGCTTCCTGTGAACGCCGAATACTTAGACGCATACAAAGGTTACCTCTCAGGTACCCTAGGACCTCACAACACAACACGGAAATATAACAACCATCACACACAGAATCCAAACACTACAGAAAAACTTTTCATATAAAAGAATCTTCGGCGACACTATCCCTACCAAAGAGATCCTTATCATACCCTACAATTACCGTTTTCCCCAATTCCCACGAAGAAAACCTAAATTAAAATTCAAACATCCTCCCGCGATCCTTACACAACTCCTCGGCGACCTCCCCGAGGAGACAGAAGATTCCCCGGATAACATCCCATATGTCCTCCGCATCCCCCCGTCTATTCGATGACGGCCCAGCAAGAAACCGGACGACAAATCTAAGCACACTATACCCCACTTAACAATACACACATTTACGCCAATTAATGTATTATTAAATATTAAATAAATAAACCTTTTTTCTTTTTTTTTACACCAAAAAGAAGCACATCTCATGATTGTAAACTATACAATAACACAAAACATCGCAACACCAACAAACATGAAGTGACCAGGGCTGAAGAGGAGAAGGACTCCTGAACAGTCTACGAATAAGATATATAAACTATAAATAAGTAAATACTAACCATAAGCATAAGCATACTAACCAAAAAATCTGCTTGATACTTTAGAAAAACGGTCGTAAGTGTTTAATGATCATATCCCCAACAAAATGATATTAAACTAACCCAACCATTCCCTTCACCTTTTCCGAGCTGACCATCTTCTGCAGTGGAACCACCACAGCAGAATTTCCCACATACACAGATTTGTCATCATCACTTTCACAAGACTCTTCCATTTTCAATATATATGAGTAATTTTTTATTATGTACTTGTTTTATAATGTGCACACTTAACAATACAAATACAGAATAAGATACACTTACTCTAAAGTATAAAAAAACCTTCTTCATGGTTTTTGGGAACACTATAAACAACGCGTGAAACTGTCCACAGTAAATACAGTAAAAATACAGTATTCATCCAGTTAACGCACAGAGACTTACCTGTGTGTTAACTGGATGAATACTGTATTTTATTTTCCTCCACTTTTTCTTTAAATACCTCGACACAATAATTGCAGAGTATATCATTTTGCATTGTTTGATCTGAACTGGAGTACAAATACACCGTCGCAGGTTTAGAAACGTGGCGAAGTGCAAAGAATTTACAATACAGTGTCCGGATCGCAACGTGTCAAGCTTGGCCGTTGCCTAACTGTTATAAAGTTGAGAGTTTTTCCGATAAAATTATATAGAAGCTTTGTTTAAAATTTAATTATCTTTAATAAAAGTCTTTTCGATTTTTTCAATAAAGTTTTCGGGATTGTCACAAAATATACTTTAGCGCCTTCTATAAAGAATCTTTACTTGTAAATGGATTTTGGCCAAAATTTGAAAGAACCGAGATACTTAAAAGTAGCTTTAAAATAATCGACATCATTCAAATAAGTGACGTATTTCTAAATTATAGTGGCTACAGGTACGCGCACGCATGCATGCACCTCCTCTTCCCACCCTCCCCACTCGACACGGAAAACAATACCTTACCTATGGGTACTTAGCACACTAGAAACTAAAAATATGGTCCATGTAGGTCACCGCCGATCCCACCACACACATTTGAGGTGACATAATCATGACGAAGGTGATCCACAATCAGGATGCACACGTACAACCAAAGCAACATTTCCAAGGCATTCCCCAAAATGAAAACCCATGTTGATCATTTCCTCGATACTAAATTTAGTGTTTTGTATTATTTTACGGTTACCAAGTAAATTATAGTTTATTACAAGCTATCAAGATGACAAAAATAGGATGTTATTTGTTAATATATTAAATAATGAAGTCGACTTTCACTGTAAAGATTAAGTATGTCTACATAACATAAGTTAACAATTTCCTTGCGGGGTAGATAAAACAATCCTTGTCTCTTATTTATTTTTCATTCACAATATTTCTACATTCATATATTGCCTATGACATGCCCTTTTATTTCTAAAACTCCTTATCTTTCTTTCTTTTATCATACATTCTACTACATTCAGCCCAGTTTTACGCGGCCTACCAAGTCCGGCCTTATCCCTAACCTCACCCACATATATTGGCTTCGTTTATCTTGCGTTGTTCATTCTATTAATGTGACCAAACCAACGTAATCTACTACTTTTATATCTATCCATCGTCGCCTTTTCCTCGCCACAATCCGTCACACTGATTCATTATCTTATCCCTTCTCGTTTCAACACCAGCGCTTCTTACGAAGCTCATACCCACGGCATTTATTTTTCTTTTGTGCTTTTTTTGATATACCCATCTCTCAATTCCTTGCAGTACTGACGGGACAAACACGCCATTAAAGATTGCTCGTTTTGCAGTTAGACTCATATTTTCCAGCATTGACCCTTTGTCCAATCTCGCCCTCCATTGTACCATCTGCAGTAAACATTCTACCCAGATATACCAGCTCGTCCACTTGCTCCACAATTTCATGTTGCAGAGTAAATACTCTACTCTCCTTTCCACCTTCCCGATTGAATACCACAATATTGGTTTTGCTCATGTTTACCTTTAGGTTCATGCTCTCACAGACTATATCAAACTTACTCAGAGAAGTCTGTAGCTCATCTGCACTGTCACTTAATAAGACTGTGTCATCTGCATACACTAGAAGTCGTACATTTACGTCACAAACCATTACACCATTTGTATCGGTACATGCTTGCCTAACACATGTATCCCTTTATACATTGAATAACCAAGGCGACACGCAAACTTGTCGCACTCCTTGCTCAATATTAAAGTATTCACCCACACGTGCTCTCATCCAGCTACCGTTGTATACTGCCCTTATGCTGTTTACTAGATCTTTACTTACGCCATATTCATTTAATATTTCCCACAGCTTCTCCCTATTCACTCTGTCGCATACTTTATCCAGATCTACAAACGCACAGTACAGCTTCCTGTTTACACTTAAACACTTTTCAATCACCTGCTGGAGAGCAACCATCTGATCAACACATCCTCTCCCTGGAATGAAGCCACCCTGCACGTCCCAAAGTTTGTGTAGTTTCTCGTACTCAGTATTCTTCCAAATACTTTACCAGGTACACTGAGCAAATTTATTCCTCTGTAGTTCTTGCAATCACTCTTGTTCCCCTTACCTTTAAACAGTGGTATAATGATCGCGTTTTTCCAATCCCTCGGCACTTTTCTACACTTAAGGCATACGTTGAATAATTCACACAATTTTCGTATAAGCTATGCACCTTCATACTTTAGCATTTCAATAGTGATTTCATCTGCGCCTGCTCCTTTACAGTTGCTCGTATTCATCACTCCTGCGGCGTTCTGTTTTGGGGCACGTTTTGTATTTTTGACTCATTTCCAGAAGAGATTTTTTTGTTTGCCTCAAAATCATTCTGCATTTTTTCTTCTTCCATAGCCATCACTTCGTCTTTACTTATTCTCACTGTCTTCTTTGTTTGTTAATGTATACCAAACAATTGACAACACAGTTTTTCAATCTTACCCATGCACTTTCAACGTCAGTGTCTTTTATTTGTTTGTTCCACACTGTTTCATTCACATTCAACTCTTTACTCACAGAATCTGCGTATTTCATTCTCGCATCATTATCTACCAGTTTGTCTACCATAATTCTGGACATTCGCGCTACGTTTGCTTTCCTTCTCAAGACCCACTTTTCCTCTAAACACACTCTCGAGACAACCAAAGAGCGGTCCGATCCACACTCCGATCCGCGCATTACTTTTGTGTCTCTAAGTCGTTCATCATACACTATCAAGTCAACCATTCTTTTAGATTCATCCCTTTGCCATGTATACATATGCACTTTTTTATGTTTAACCACATATTAGATGCAAACAGGCTTCTCTCCCCACAGATGTTCACCAGGCGTTCACCATTCACTGTTTGGTCTCCGAACTTTCCTAGAACGTGTTCAGTATATTCTCTCTGTACACCCACCCATCCGTTCATATTTCCCAATATTATTACTCTTTCCTTTGGCTTACATACGTTCAACACGTTCTGTACATCATTCCAGAAGTTTTCACACTCTTGGTTTCTTTCTCCATTCACCGGTGCATAGCATGCAATAAGAAAAATTCTTCGAAACTCACATTACTCGGAGAGATACCAATTCGTATTGTGTAACACATGTTCTCGCTCTTTTAATTACGATTACTGCATCTGTTTTTGCGCCATGCACTTCAGTCACAACTCCGGACTATAGTGCTAGGCTGCCATCCTCCACCCCACAGCATCCTTTCCTTTGCGCTTTGCCTCCGATATACACAGAATATCAAGGTGTCTTTCGTACATTACATTCGCAATTTCAAATTCTTTACCATGCATACCTCTAATATTCCACGTACCGACTCGTCATTCATTCCTTAGATAGTCGGCAGCAACGCAGTCTGTCTTTTCGGACCTTGACTACCCGTTGCAGCGAGGTCGATCCGAGGCAATTGTACTGTTCTCTTGAGTAATAACATAGTGGGCAGACCGGTCACTAGCTAAATCGTGCCCCGGATGATGTAGCATTAGTTATTTGTATACTGCCCGACACGTAATATGTTTGTTCTATAAAATTGTGATATTTCACGTGACATAATAATTTGTATTAATTTTTCCTGAAATTTTATGTTTATTGGAAAAACTAAGTGTTAGAAAGTGTAGAAATTATTACTATAGTTTATTCATTATAACTCACAGGTTAAGTAAGAAAAAACAGACATGTATTGTTCAAAATATTTTTTAGATTATGCTTCCAGAGGTTCTATGTCTCGTTCTGCTTTCAATTTGTTTCGGTCTCATAACATAAAACTATAATTTGACAAGAGCGGAATCTTGGGCTACCATATAGACACCCAATTTCAGATCTAGATGTTATTACATTACAATGCCTACTTTACATTTATTAAAATAAAGAATTTCTAAAAGTTATGAATGATTCAACTTGTGTATACACTTTTGATTAAGAAATTTCTAACGCTGTACTTGCATTAATGTTTAGAGCAATATGCGGCAAACACTCATAGATATCTTACTTAATAACTAGATAGCCAGAGCATATTAGCTGCGCGTTTAAAATACGAGACAAATTGAACATTTCAATAAGGTCGAAAATGGTGGAAATTTACAAGTTGGGGGTATTCGGACATGCGCAGTCGTATCATTAGAATTGCCAAGTTCAATTTTTGATATAAATTGTAACTGTCAAAAAGCGTTTCTCTAACCTCAATTTTTCGCGTTTTCCAGTTTACTATTAGTAGCAGTGAAATATGAGAAGCAGCATAGTGCCTTTTTGTCAAAATGACAGCAAAAAAATAAAAGAAAATCTACAATTTGTCAAGTGAGGTCACAAATAATTATATAATTACAACTATTTGCCTTCTTGCACACAGGGCGGCTTAGGTTTACACATTACAGTATTCACTAGCAGTTTCAATTCGGATCATACATGGTTTCAAGGATTGTTTATCTAGTTATTAAGTAAGATATCTATGCAAACACTTGACTACTTACCAAACAAAATGGAGACCAAACAATGACCAACCTGTAAAAAAGAAAAAATAAATAAATAAAAACAAGAACCTTGCAAAAATGTTTAATGAAAAAAATATTTTATACAATTTTAAAAACGGAATGAATCGAATTTCAATTGTGATAAGCACTGAAGTACATAATTTGATTAAATACAAGTGCATCAGCTTAATTAATTTCATCAATTCAAAATTAGTTGGATAACTTTGCAGCGAAAATGCTCCAATATTTTCAACCCTCACCGTTAAAGTTGACAGATATAAGTAATGCATTATAAAACCCTTTTGAAAATTAATTTTCCAAAGATGTTGGCACATTTATATCAAGCGATTAAGATACTTATCCACAAATTTTGATCAATTTTATGTCTTATTTTTATGTAAGAAAAAAGAAAATATGGCAATTGAAATTCTGAAAAGGTTTTCTGTGCAATATGCAGAGAAATATATCCATACTCTTACTCTTTACAATAAGGAACACGTTTTAGCACTTGGCTGCTCCTGTCGATTCGAACAAGTCGTAAAATACAAATGTGCAGCAGTTAGGGTTGTAGATGACCTTTGTCTCTAAACGTGTTTCCTTTACGTTAGCAAGTTCACAAATATGTACATTTCAGATCTTACACGTAATCCTATTTTATGGTGAAATTTTGTACGTCGTTCACAACAAACTGCAGAAAAAAAACGTAAATTAAATAAAAATCAAATTTAAATTTAGCTAAGTTTGCAACATGGTCTTAATCTATTATAAAATCATTATGTGAGTTAAATTTTTTTTTATTTCCTGGCAGGTAACATTCCTGCAGAGCACATGCTATATTTATACTTTGTATAATAGGATTTGCTTAGAGGTTAGAACGAACCTGTCATTGTTGATTTTTCAGTCAACGCAAAGGGTTAATTAGCACAAAGAAATGGTTTAGGCTTATGATTGTCACGGTAAACCAACCAAGCGTACATGAAACAGTTACTGTTATGTTATATAGAAACGTATCTTTAGAACATTCTATTAGCTGCCTAGAATTTTATATCAAATTTCTCTTAATGAATAAATTAGAAACCATTTTACAAAACTTTACTCTTTGATGAGCAAGTATACGCCTATTTCACTAACCCTTGAACAGCAAAAAATAATCCTTTTTATACTCCTACTTCTACCACCCACATAGAAAGAACCTTCATAAATACTGTTCAGCTACTTGGAATGCAGCATTCAGATCCAAAATCCACAAACAATTTCTTTCAGTTCTCAATATACAAAAATAAGCTTTATCCACTCCTTCATTTGCAACCTTTGCATTGTTAACGAGATGTCACATTACTTTAATGTTTGAATATTTTATATTAAAAACTTTAAACGGATGCGGTGATGGTCGCTCTCTGTTGCGTATAAATACAGATAGAATATTTTAGTAAATTAAGATTTTCTAATTTACTTATTTTCCGGTTGCTTTTTATTACCTTGCCTTTGTGATTCTTCACATTTCATTGTTTCCGACAATATAATCGCTATTACTTGATTACTTACTTGGTGATAAGTTCTTAGTGTGCTGGATCACTTTTAAGCATTCTATAAACTTTTTTCCAGTCCAGTCCAATGACGGGCGCAAACCTCCTCGATAATCATGAATTTTTCTCTATCCTGGATCTTGTTGATATAATTTGTCCAACGGGTGACCGTCCTTCCTGTGTTGTATTGTCCTCCCTAAGTTCCCATTTAACTAATATTTACTTCAGTTTGCCAATTCGTTCAGTTATGTTTCTTTTTGTAATTCCAAGTTTGAATTTTATTTATAAATAATGCGGAATATGTTTTATTGTTATTTTTGAGGATCGAGACAGAATATCTTTTTATTATACTATTTGTACGAAACATTATAGTTTATCGTGTACAACTCTGTGTAAAACAAAGATAGTTTTGTTTATTCAAATTTATTTATATTTAACAGTAATCATTTTATCATACAATCATTTTTTACATTATTATCACAAACTGCATTTTAGTTAATAAATGATATTAAATAACAGCATTATTAAATTGCATACGAATAACATCAGCGAGTCATCGCATACGAACGACAGTGTCGCGGTAAATAAATGGAGCAGCACAATTGCGAGATTAAAACATTATCTATTGCTTGGAAGTCCGTTTTGGAAATCATAGAATGTCAATACTAACGATCTTCTATATTTCAGATATACATACAAATCTATAAACCATTTCCTTGTAAGGCAGGCAGAAACCGTATTTTTCACTTACGTTTACTTATGTTTCTTTTGTTAATCACTATTTCTACTGCATTGATTCACCATTTCGAGGTCTGATACTTTTCTACGTCTCATTAATTCATTCATCCACTCATTCTTCACCCTATCCATTCTCGTTTTAGAAAAAAGGTCATTACTACAGAATTTACTATAGTTTCGTGTTTTTCTGACACACCCGTCTTACTTCCCAATAGTACTGACAGGACAAACGCGGTATTGTATATTGCTTCGTTTGGTAGCTATGCTCATACTCTCATTTTTCATTACGGTCCATATGATGCCAATCACTTTCCTTCCTGCATTAGACACGCCGCTCAATTTCGCCATACACTCTCTATCCGCAGTGAACATATTACCTAAATACGCAAACTCATCAACTGGTTCTATGATCTCGTCATGCTGGGTTAACACTCTCATTTTCATATTCACGCTTAAACACTGCCACCTTCGTTTTGTCCCTGTTTACCTTTAAATCGATACTCTCACAGACTTCATCAAGTTTTTACAGCATTGTTTGCAGCACCCTCGTATTTTCACTTAGTAAAACTGCATCATAAGCATACACCAGAACTCGTATATTCACGTCACTCACCATTACTATTTTTGCTTGCTAACAGATTTATTCATGAATACATTAAACAGCCACTGTGCGATGACGCAGTGTTGTTTAACCATTGCTCAATTTTGAAGTATTCACTTAAAACCCTCGGATCGTGTCATGCGCGGCTAACGTTATATGCCGATCTTTACTCACTCCACACTCACTTCATATATACCACAGAACCTCCTTATTCACTCGGTCGCACGCTTTCTCCAAACCTACAAACGTACATTAATTCTATTCGCACTTGCAACTTTACGATTCTTCAACTATTGTACAGCCTTCTTTACCTCAATGATATCCTGAGTTTCATTCCTTACGTCGCCATGTATGTGCTTTTTTCTTACATACTGCCATATATATATATATATATATATATATATATATATATATATATATATATATATATATTCACTCTACAAAGCTATTTACTAGTTTTTTGCTTATCCACATATCTGTACAGTACGAGAGAGGTGCAGCACAATTTCACTAGTTTTGTTAGTAACTGAAATTATTTTAAATATAGTTTACGAAACGTAACTTGGTATTTAAACCAAGAATAAAAATATTTGACAATTTAAAGTTTTGTGAAGAAAAAAATGTCAAACGGTAACTCATACAAATTTTTTTTATACACCAATTTCCTACAATCTGCCCCAGAGGGCAATAAGCAATATGTAATATTTACAGTTAGTGTGGCAGCGTAAGCTGACTTACAATAGTCTTGTGGAGACGGGTTCCATTGAAACCTCTCCATAATAAGATACATTCTTATCAAAAACAAGAATAGTAAGGATTTGTGTTAATATTGACTATACTAGAGTCCAAATTTAGTCAAAACGTGACGGTAGGTCAGATGGTTTGCATTTTTTCAGTCTTCTAGGTTCATTATCTTGTAGCATTCGAGAGTGGACTAGTACATTTCGATGAGCATTTAGTCTGTCTTTATAATTTTTACAAAGTTTTGGATTTCACTTTTCACAGTTTGAATGCACATATCACTTAATAATAGTTTATTCGGAACATACCATGGCGCATTTGTAACAGTACGAAGCACTTTAGCTTGAAAACGTTCCAGGATATCAACGTTGGACTAGCCCGTAGTTCCCCATAGTGATATTCCATATGGCCATACGGATTTTAGGGAAACTTTATAAACCAGGAGCTTGTTAGTCAATGATAGCGTCGAGGTTCTTCCTGTTAGCTAGTATAATTTACTCAATTTAAGACCTAGTTGTTTACGCTTACTGAAGATATGTGTTTTCCATGCCAGCCTGCGGTCTAAACGAAGTCCAAGGTATTTGGCAGAGTTAACGTGTTTAATCTGTTCACCATTAAAAGTTACCGTTGGACAGTTTCTCCTTTTCAAAATTACATGCTGGGATTTAGCTTCATTTATTTGCATTCTCCATAGTTTGAGCCATTGCTGGATATTGTTTAAATATGCTTGTAGATATCTGGACGCATCTTCGGGTCGAACATGTGATGCTAATACTACTATGTAATCAGCCTCGATGTCGGAAAATCGGCTGTGTACAGCAGATACAGTAAGGGGTCCAGAACACTGCCTTGGAGTCCAGTAGTTGTATCTTTATATTTAATGAAGAAGGTTCTATCAGTCGGCTACGGAAACCAAATTGGTAGCTTGGTATCAATTCTTGCTCGTCCGGAATTGGTTTTATTCTTAACAATAACAGGATTTTGGATAATATAGGAGAAGACCAATAGGTCTGTAGGAAGCGACTTCTCCAGGGGGTTTACCTGTTTTGGGAACCATTACTATCTGTGCCGTTTTTCATATACTAAGTGCGTATCTTATTATTAACATGGCGTTGTAGATTTGTGTAATACAGCGAATTGTTTGTTTAGACAGTTGCTTTACTAGTACACCAGTTATGATGTCATATCCTGGAGCTTTTTTGGGATTGGTATGATCTATTACTTCCTGTACTTCCTTAATTGTAAACAGTTTCAGCGGTAGTTGCATTTGAAAAGGAGATTCGAGAAGATTAAGAATGTCTCTATCTTTTTCAGGACTTAGAGTGGGATGGGGCTTGAATAAATTCGCTAGATGTTTCGCAAAAGCATAATCTTTGTCAGTATCGCTAGGATCCCAAGAATCATCTTCATTTTTGATTGGAGATATGTGTTGTGTTTGTCTTTTTGTATTAAGTACCGCTTTCCATAATGAGAAATCTTTGAGTTCTGTAGCTGATAGATTTTCGAAGTTGTCCTGGATGCTATCGTTTTTGTGTTGTAGTAGGAGCTGTTTGGGTTGTTTGATTGCTTTGTTTAGTGCTTTCTTATCTGCGTCATATCTGGTGAGTTTCCAGCGAGTTCGCAGTCGTTTTTTTTCTTCTATTTTTTCTTTTATCAAGATAGGACAGTTTGCGCTTGCAGTAGGTTTTGTTGGCACAGGTGTTGCTTCCATGCAGCCTGCTGTATTAGTTGTGTATATCTAGTCGCTGCACGTTCAATGTCATACTCAGTTTTGAGCGGTATTTCAGGAATTTAACAGGTAGTCAAGCCCGAATCGGTAGTACTCCCAATTAGTATTTTTATTGTATAAGGAAGGTCGTTTGGTTATGTTTATTATGTCTGAGTATAAGGTGATTGAGATGGCTGAATGATCAGCAGCTAGATCGAGACAAGATTTTATTTTACATTGTCGGGTGTTAAACCTTCAAGAATACCAAAATCAATTAAATCAGGAATCTTCCTGCGATCGGTTGGCCAATAGGTTGGTTCACCAGTAGATACATGATTTAGGTAAAAGTAATGAATTTATTCACATTTGAACATAGGGTAGTTTGTTAAATTCAATTCATATTCAAAAGAGACTTTTACAAATAATTGAAAGTCAAATAACGATTAAAATTCAGAATTTTGCAGAAAAACTTAAAGCCCATTTGCTAGTCACATAAAAAGTTTAGTTATTGTTTCCATATAATGTTGAATAGATTAGTAACATTTGTTGTTCAATCATAATAATAATGTTTATTATCCAATAGAAAACAAATCAATTATAGGACTATGACAAAAGAGTAACTAGTAAAAGAATACATAAATGCTTTTCAAAGATGTAATTAAGTAAAGTAACGCGTATTAAAGAAAATTGAACTCTATAAAAAAAAATAAAAACAACTTAAACTAAGACTAAATAGGCTGCTAATAAACATAAAACAGAGTTCTTGCCATGGTAAGTAAATGGTAATCACACATATAATAGTAAAAGTAAGTAAAATAACCATTAAGTTTCAATTGCATTTAAAAGACTTTTAAATGTACAAGCATTAATGTCTACGGGATTTGGCAAATTATTATACAATCGCATACAATTAAAGAGGACATTTTACAAAATATTTGTTTTTGGTGTATGATAATAAAAAGTGTGGTGATGCCGGGAAAGATAAGAGGAACTTGAAAATGAATTAATGAAAGTAAGTAAAAACAATCAATTTCATTGTGTAAGAGTTTATATAAAAATTTAAGACAGTGCTTATGACGTCGAAGCTCTAAAGTGTAAAAATTAAATCGTTGAAGCAAAAGGTCGTATTGATAGCCTTGTTGAGGGTACACTTTGTCCATTTTAAAAAATAATAGCTTTAAAAATTTTCTTTGTACGCGTTCAATAAGGTTCTTTCACGCTTTGAACGAACTAAAGAAAAAAATAAACTTTTTAAAGCAGTTACATTACAAAAATATTTGCTTTAAGCTATTATAAAACTAAGCGTAGTTATAGAAGCTCGTGTTTGCATATGAATGTGAGATTGAATGATAACTCACTGTCAAATGAGTTCACAAGTATTTAACAACCTCAGTCCTCTGTAAAATAGATAAATGAATCGAATTGAATTTATTTTTCTGGTATCAGTAACACATTCAAAATTTTATTATCCCTTGAGAAATGAAGCCTTTAAGGGTTGTTAAATGAACAATTAGTGTGAGATTATATACAATAGTTTACGATTAAACAAGACGATTATTTTCAATCGACAGTGTTAATGGACCATTTAGTTTCATGGAAAAGTGTTCTGTAGGCACTGTAATGTGTAAAGAACAGTTTCTAGTAATTAAGGGCCAATAATTAAGCTAACTAAAGCGGTTATCGCACAAATTGAACTGTCGCAACGGCTTTTGAACAAAATAGTGGTCTATTTAGTGTCACGAAAGAAACTTGTGTGGCGTTTTGTGCATGGGAGGATTATGTAAAAATTCTCACGTTTTTCTTAGAATATGTGATGTGCCGTAGTAACTTAAAACAAAAGGATTATTACATAACACTTCTTGCATAAGCAACGCAGTTTATTTGTTAAAAATTCTCGACACTGGAGACATAATATCAAAATAATGTAGCGCTTTTGGCTTGTTTTGGTTAACTAGTAACATATATTTATTGAAACATTGTGTATTCATCCACTACTATATTTTGTATTTAGATTTTAAGATAGATATACGTAGAGCAGGGCTAGATCAGTTATTGCATTTAGTTGTTAAAAAAAGGTTAAAATGTTGTAACGATTCTATTTTAATTTTTCAGTACACATATTAAAGGTTTTTCTTGTTTTTAATATCGTTGATCTCCAATAATCTGAGCCTTAAAGTCGGTGCCTTATTAAACTCATTAATCCAAAGTCGAGAATAAAGCTAAATGCATGAAAAGTGCTTGTAATTTAATTCCAGGTGAACATAATGTATATTTGGTTTTAAAATAGTTAAGCATTAGGACAGCTTGGAATAAGTAAACTTTTGACCAGATTCTTCCCTAAATTCTTTTAACTGTTTTTTACTGCGCACAGAACAATCATTTATGTCTGCAGTATTCGAAATCCATGAGAGGGTTTATATTTTAATTACGTTTCCGATAAAGTGGAAACTGATATATCGTTTCCTCAATTTCGTTTTATATAAATGTTCATCTACAGTTCCATACGTATAATTAAATTAAATAATGTATGCAAGCTTAAGCACAGCGTATTTATAAAGATTTGAATAGCAGTTCAGTTACCGCATTTGCTATACTGAATTTGAGATCTAAATGTCTACAATCGATTCACGATTGCACTTTTGCGCAGATAATTAACGTTTGTCTGGTCATTAACCCTGGCACATTTTCAAGGGGAAGCTTCAGTGATCGCATTTCATAAAATTATTTACTGATGCAAACATTAAATAACGTTATGAATATTAACCTTTATGTTTACAAAATTTATTTAACGATTGTTTGTTATTTTGGATTCAAATACATTTAATGAACTTGTTTAAACACATCTTAATGTACTTTTTAAACTTTAAGAGAATTTACGAATTTTGAAATTTGAAATTGAGTTAGTAATTTACCGACTGGGTACACTGTTTTTTACGATAAATCAGGATCTTTACCATGTCGCACAAGACCTTTTACTTAAACATTCCAATCGCGGTGCCGGTTTATGATATATATTATCGAGTTTGAGATTTATTTTAGAGTGAGAATTTGGTAGCAATATTCCAGATATTTTACACCTTACTAAAACCCACGACCTTCTTTGGCGGGTTCAGTCGTTAGCTCATTTATTTTAATAAACTTAAGCTACACCTAGTGTAGATTGAGTGTGTAATAGAGATCTAATTTTTGTTCAAAATATTTTAGAATTATATTTTATAAAAAAGGTAAGGTGTGAAAGGAGGTTTAGTACTAGAAACGTACTAATTCTATGATATAGATATGCATTAAATAATTTATTATTATTAATAATAATAATAATATTTCTTCCAAGATTAGGCCATTCTTTTTTTGTGTTTGGTTGCAATGTTGTGTAAAGTGACGTTTCTCCATAAGGCAGGTGAACTTCAAGAGCGTTCCATGTCTTTGAGGAAGGTTTTTGCATACCTTTATTTCTTTCTATTTTTAGCTGTAGCTTGATTGTGGCATTATATTGTCGCTTCCTTCAACTGTGAAATTAATATTTAATTTTTAGTTCGACCATAGCTGATTGGCTTTTCTCTACACAGTGTGATTTTTTATGAAAAGTTGTGGGACCTTGATTCAACTATACCATTACGTGTTATTAGCTAAGGTTCTATTCACAGAAAAACTAATAAGACAGATAATCTAAAGCAAAAAGTTATTTAGCTGCAATTACTGTGTTAAAACTATGGCACAAATAGCATACAGATTCGTTAAGGACTACCAATCAGAATAAAGAATGCACCTGATACGGTATTAGTAAAGAAAATGTTCAATCGTAACATTCTCTAGGCCTGTTGAATTTAGATTAGGACATGAAACGTAATTAGAATCTGAAGCACAATAAGAAAATGAAATGGAAAATACGCGTTTTTATTTGAAAAAATGAAGTTGGTGGTCGTAACTTATCTTTGGGTCACCCTGCATATATAATAAAATCAAGAAAACGTATTAAAAAATATAAATCGACGGGTCCGAGCGTTTTCCAAAACAAAAACCACACCGCTTACGAATGCCGATAATACTTCTAGGACGCACTGTATGTATGTATGTATGTATGTGTGTGTGTGTATATATATATATATATATATATATATATATATATATATATATATATATATATATATATATATATATATATATATAATTCTTGACAAAGGCGATATAGTACATCCTCGAAACGTTGAATTGTACTTATAATTTAACAGTTAATACAAGAGATACTTCGAAAATGAATACTTATATATATACAGTGGCCGTCTAAAGTCCCTCCTCCCAACCTATTATGTGCATAAAACTGAAATTAATAAAATGTTGGGAAATCGAACTAACGTGCATATACAACGTTGTTGATGGTATTCAGTGACGTAATCATTAAAAATGTAAAATAATTTTAAATGGGATCATATGGCAAATAATACGTCATTTGAAAGTTCGTTTCAAGTCCTTTTCAACGACATCAACAACATTAAAATATTACTACTGATTTATGGAGTTTCAATTCAAAACCTTAAAACATTAAATGGCGTTTGCTGTCTAAAGTCTCCCCCCTCCCAACGTATTATGTGAAACATAAAACTGAAATTAATAAAATGTTGGGAAACCGAACTAACGCGCATACACAACGTTGTTGATGGTATTCAGTGACGTAATCATTAAAAAATGGCGAACAGCCGCCATTTTGCAAAATAATTTTAAATGGCCCAAAACCAAAAAACTCAAAACATTAAATGCGTTTTTGGCTTGAAACTAATGAATTAGTAGTAATATTTTAATTTGTTGATGTTGCAGAAGACTTGGAACGAGCTTTCAAATGAGGTATGACTTGTCATATGATCCTATTTAAAATTATTTTGCAAAATGGCTGCTGGTCGCCTTTTTAATGATTACGTCACTAAATACCGTCAAAAACGTTGTATATGTACCTTAGATCGGTTTCTCAAATTTTATTAATTTCAGTTTTACGGTTCACATAATAGGTTGAGGGAGGCACGCACGCACGTACGCACGCACGCACGCACGCACGCACGCACGCACGCACGCACGCAGCGCGCGCGCGCGCCCGCCCGCCCGCCCGCCCGCCCGCCCGCAACGGAATGAAAATCGACTCTCTGATATTGATTTTCAAAGATCTCCAAGATGCTTTTGCTATAGGTCTCAAGGAATCCATTTCCTCCCCCTTAGCATTTTTATGAACTGAATTTGTAAATTCCATAATGACCTCCATTTTGGTTGTACAAAGCTGCTTAGTTTGATACCCAACATATTTTAAAATATTTTGAACTTTCAACCCCTAAAGCTACGCTTAAGGAATGATTAATTTCATTAATTTCAATTAAATTCATAATTGTCAACTATTTTCCATCCTCGTGCTACTTCACATGGTATACTTGGTTCAGAAAACTTAATTTGCTTCCTTGTTTATCCTCCCCGTTTTTATCCGTTAGGGGATAATTTTGGGGAAGTCAAAATACGTGTTTAAGGAAAATCTAAATATCAATTTTCACGTTTCTGGGCTTAACTGCTTTTAAGATATATTCATTTTGTTTAAGCAAGTCATCCCCCTTAGGAAACCGATTTCAATCCGTAAGGGCGGTTGTTAATGAGAATTTATTCCTTGATTTCCAACTGCGTGGGTTTACGAAAAGGCATATTTCTTCAACCCTTAATTTCTAGGGGTTGAGTTTTAAAAAATCCTTCCTTAGTGTACGCCTACGCGGTAACTTGGGCGTTGATTGATGAGTGAGTCAGTCAGTGAGCGAGTGAGGACAAAGCCTTCTACATTCGTCACAACTCGTCGCTTTTCCTTTTTTGACGTTAGAACACTTTCTACTTGCTGTACTGGTGCATGAGTACATTTGCGAGTAGATATCCGCAAAACCAGAAACCATCACCTAATACTATTAAAAGACTTATAGAAAACTTTAATAAAAAAAAAGATTACAAAAATTATTTTGGTAAATGTTGAAATTAATACGTCGAGACATTTTCGCACTTAAGCAGCAATTCTTTGTAGGCGAGGATTAAGATCTTCAAATGCTGTTCTGATTAGCAGCATGCAGTCTTCCATGGTGATTACCACGGTGTTATAGACTTTATATTTGACTGTACCCCAAATAAAAAATCGAGCGCTGATATGTCTGTGAGGTGACCAAAGATGTGTTTTGAAGATGATTTTGTTGACTACATGGATATTATGTGGAAGCCCCCATCTTGTGGATAAAATTCTGTGATCAGTCAGCAGCAAGCTGTCTAAATAGTCAACTTTAAAATTGCTCAAGATATTGCGATAGCGCTCACCTATAAGTTAATACAGGTTTCTTATACCTAGAATGTTTCAAAAGTGGCTAACTTACAATTTAAATTATCTTGATAGAATTTTAAGGCTACGATACCCTGATTTCTATTATCAAAAAAAAATCTTTTCTGGTGATGCAAAAAATCGGTGTGTTTTAAATACTTGCCTTATAGATTTGTTGGGTATGTGGCAAAATATCCTAAAATTGTTATTCAATAATTTCATTGTTAACAACTGGTTTATTTCTCTGTACTTTCGCCCTTACAAATTCAAAGTCCTTGAAGATTTCAAAATTTTTAACAATATTTGGTAATGGTTCCTGTTTTTGCGAATATTGGGTTGCAATGCACTACATGTTCTTGAATTAACTTTTATCACATTTTCCACAGCTAAAAAAATAATTTTAAATAATCTTGGTTTCTATAATTTAATCGTTCGTAAATATTATGGACAAATGACAAGCATTTCTGTAAGTCATGATTGTTTCTAACGCCATCATGGGCAACACAATTAAAAAGAAAGCATTCTTACAATACGTAGAAACATGTTAAATTGCCCATTATTTCAAAAACTACAAATAGACAACCTTATACAAAGTTACCCTAATTTTTTATGCTTAATATGATAAAATTATAAAAATAGGGGTTCTACTTCCAAAAATTGACTTTGGACGGTTCTTCAATTTAATTTTTATTCTTATTTTTGATCACCCTGTACTAATAATTATCAACATATCATAGAAAAGCTAAAACATTTAAAATAACAGTGGGAATCTATTTCCGGTATAACCGGAAGTGCGCCTAACCTGAAAATATTTTAGTCGGGTGTCTCCAATAATTTTAGTGCAGTAACACATTTTCACATCTTTGTAATTATAGTTTTCTCACAATAGACCGATGCAGTTCCTAGTGGACCACTCTGTGCATGTATGTATGTATTTGTATATTTATACAGGGTTGTCTACTTGCCCTACATTCTTTGATAGTACTTTCAATATTAATTTTACGTGAAAAGATCACGAGACTTTTTTTATACAGATTTTTTGTTTACAACTTAAAAATATTTTGAGCCCTACACGGCTTCCTGTTTCGTCTGTACAGGACCGTACTCAATTATTTTAAAATTTTTGTAATGCACATTCGATTCTAGGCCAAGTTCGTTTTAACACCCTTCACCTACTTAAGTTCACACATTTAGGAGAAAATAAATGTTTTAAAAAAATTCTCTCCGATATAAACATTCAATAAAAAATCGTTGGCAGCAGAACAACAAAATTGGAGATTATCATAAACGTCGATACGCTGGTTTTGAACCAAATTTGTTGCAAAAGGGCCGTACTGATTTTTTAACGACCACGGAACAAATAGCAAAAGTGAACTATTTTAAATGAAACACCCTGTATATTTTTTCATGAATGACTGCTTTTTAAATTGTCTTTGATTTTTGTTAAATATGTCTTATCTCTAAAGTTAATAATTTCCGCGATAATAACCGCGATAACCGATAATAAAAGGGCAAGGTTGACGCCACTGCTGAACGGGTAGTTCTAGTGATTGTTTTGAAATTTCTATCAAATTTTTGACTTGTATAAGATAGGTGGACTGTATAAAAATCAATAAAAATTTTTATAATTTACGGAGATAAAGTGATTTTTCTACATTTAAAATTGAACTTTGAGAGTGTCCTAATTTGGTCCTGGGAACTCACTGTAGAAGTTTGTCGGTGATTTTACGAGGCACCCTGTATACATATAAATTAAATTAACTGAATCTCGGCAGAATATAATATGAATTATAACTTGTATTATGAGGATTTCCTCAAACTTAATTTATTCTAACTATTTTATACCACACAGCTTTCGAAATCTAATTATTCTCTCTTTATTAAGGATGTACGTTAAATTTAAACAGAAGTGTAAAACACCAATTTCATTGGAACTATATTACATTGAATTATTAAAATATAACATTTATAAAAAAGGAAAAGACAGAAACAATTTGACGAATGAATCAAAATGTATTAATTTGACACACTTTTTACCTTTGTGTTTAAATTTAACCTATACCCTTGATAAAAAATAATTAATTTGAAAGCTAATACTGCATAAGCAATAAGAAAAAAACGTTCTAAAAAATCAGTTTAGGTTGCATACAATTCAAAACATTCTTTAAAATCGATATAAAATATTACGCCATTTTCCTTCTTTTTGCGTCGAAATGCCCCCACGCTGCGATCGTCTGCTTCGAACACGTTTTTTATAACTACATCAGGAGGTAGACTTCGTATGGCGGCAGTATTTTAGTGAAACATTTTAAACCGTATTTTTGAATATCGATTCACGATTACTTTTAAGTTTTTCTATACGCATTCAAGCTGTGGAACTATTTATAATTTAATTAAATTTAATAAAAAAATATATATTGAACCCCCTAATATTATTAATACTAAGAAATATTTTGTATATGTGAAAAATGTAATATTGCATGTCGTAGCCGCAAGGCTTTCGATTATGCTTCTTGTATAGGGACTTTCAATATAGGAGGAGCCTTATAATGATAGGTATCCACATTGTAATCAGTGTGCATATAATACGTGCCTGCTATCTACACCATAATTTTATAGTATAGCTTGTATTAATACTTATAATCAAGTGCCGTCTCGGTATTACCCCAAATGTGTCGGTAACAAAAGAGAATAGATAAGACATACGAATAGTACAGAAAAAGTAGCTTCAATAAATGAATAATAATAATTCACGATTTAATTTATAAATTGACAAGAAAATTATACTGTTAAACGGTATACATTGTAACGCATAATTATGGGATATTAAATGCGAAAACAACTAATACTGAAATTTAATAGGAAATATTGGATTGGTTCCAACTTTCTATAATTTCGATGCGAATTCTTTTTAAAAGATTATTATTGAGAAGAAAAATGTGTTTACCTAACGTTGAATCCATAACGTTATACATAAGTCTGAAAACACGCAAACGGAGTCAAGATACAAACAGAAACACATCACTTGTTTCGCTGGAAGGCGACGCTACTAAACCATCCGTGCATGAAAATTACTGTTTGCGTGATGAACGGCAGATTCGAATTTACAAGATTTTTGCTTAATTCATAGTATACGTCCAGTAACGATAGGCTTGACATCCGTTCTGATTAATGTGGCAATACCAGAGAATGGTTCACTAACAATAAATAAGCTTATTACCATATGAATAAATCCAAAGCCATATTTGCATGGATAGGCAACACGTTATATGTCTATTGCGATGTTCTCAAAGGTATCCACTTCCTACTACTCATTACAATACAAAACCTGAGCTACCTGTTGCAGTTTGTATAAAGAACTCAGTACTGGCCCTATTGGTCGATATCGCCACGATATGAATGCGGTAACTAGCTTTTGTTTCTGATTTAATAAATCACAAATCAAGGCTGTTTGTTTATACAGATTCTAGTTGATGAGTTGTTGTTCGTGTATTTTCCCAAAAAATATGACACAATCGAAAACTTTCCTAGAAATGCGTTATAAATAACTATAAACCTAAAATAATGTTTTTTTATCCAACTCTCCTTCTATTAATTGTGTCGTTACAACATTAACTTACAATACTTGGGTTTTTTAATCTAAACTAAACGTTTCGATAACACTTACAGTTATCGTCCTCAGTAGTAATAAAATCTTTTAGAAACATAACCCTGCTATTACTACAAGTTTGATAAAGGTATAAAGCCAGCTATGGAATCCAATTTTAGTAAAGAATAACTAAATCCTTAATATATTACATATTGTTAAAGCGCCTTAAAGATGACAAATCAGAACACCCTCTAACGGTGAAAAGCTAACAGTGGAAAATCTCATAATCAAAGAGCAAATTTTAATCAAATTATGCTGGAAGTGTAAAGTTGTGAAAAACTTTAATTTGAAATTGATCAAGGCATTTACAAATAAAAACTAGACATCAATTAAGTTACCTTTTGATGCTGCGAATGAAGTTAGGTATAAAACTGTTAACATATTACGTAAAGCAAAACCTCCAAAGAGCTATAACATTAAAGTAGAACAACTGTTGAACTACCAAAAGATCCTACAAAATGTTTCTTTTGAAAACTAAAGAAACTAGCTCTTTCACTAAAACTATATGGTCTACCAAACATCCATAAACCTAATGTTCTTTTAAGACCTATTATTAGTGCAATTGCTTCTCCCAGTCCGTGATCTTAATGCCCTGTAGCAGAGCGCACAGATCACTTGCGGAATGTGTATTTAAGTCTTCCGGTTCTATTTGTGGATACCCGATAATCTGCTGTCTTTTAGCAGCCAGCGACTCACAGTCACATATAATGAGTGTAGCTGTTTCTGGTTCCTCATTGCAGAATCTACATTTGCATGTCCTGACAGGAGGCCGGTAAGTTATGTCTTGCTTAGAACGAGCAGTTCTGTGGTTCTTTTTACGCAAGGTCCGTTTATAAATTCCGTGCTGTGAGTTGACGCTGATCTCTTTATCCAGCATGTTTGATGTTGGCCGCAAATCCATTCAATGATGTAGATACGGATTGCGTTTCTTGGTACTCCCAATGCAGGTTCGGGGCCATAAAATAGTCCCGCTGATCCCTGTCTTGTGAGTTTGTCTACCTTTTCGTTTCCTTCGATCCTACAGTGGTACAGTCGCCAGGGACCCAGAGCAGAATTACCTTGTTCATTCCTAGATCAGTTTACATTTCTATTACAACCACATATAGGTGAAGCACTACATTATACAGTGTGTCCCAAAATTAACTACCCAGCCATCGGAGTTAAACTCTATGACCAAAAATAGTCGAATATCATTTATGGCAAAATTTCGAAAATTTCCTCGTTACGAAATTATAGCCATCTTAAAGGTCGCAATGAAAGTATTTTTGCAAACCAACTTTTGAAATAAGTAACCAGGTAAAGATTTATATAGTTTATTTATAATTAAATCACCCTTGACAAAGACAGAATATGACATTTTGTGTGCCAGTGTTTGATTGTAAAATATTTCATTTTTAAACTGTTTAAACAGTTAAGTTTTTCTACTTATTATAATGCCCAGAAGGTACAGCAATCAAGAACATTTAGATATGATTAGACTACTTGGTGTTTGTAACAATAATGCTCGTGCCGCAGAGAGTCTGTACCACCAACGTTTTCCTGCTAGGCCATAAACGGATCATAAAATAATAAGTGTTGTTGAAATTCGTCTATTTGAAACTGGATATTTGGCTCCTAACATGATTAATGCTGGTCGTCCTTGACAGCTAACATGGTAACAGGAAGAGCAATTACTCCACGACATTGAAGAAGATCCGTCTGTAAGTACCAGAATCTTAGAAACCAATCGTCACCATCGCCTGACTACTATTCACAAATTCATGCAAAGAGAAAATCTTTATTTTTATCATTATATAACAAAATGGCGAACATTTCGAACATTTGCTTTTGTAAATTTAAGTATTCTAATTTGAATTATATATAAATTCATCTTATTTTTGATAATATAGTATAACCCCGGCGACTGGGGAATTAATTTTGGGACACCACGTATGAAACATTCTGCCGACTTCATTGGCAACATACATACTCGTAATTTGCAAAGGACATGACAATTCTTTTTAATAAAAGCTCGATGGTGTATCAATGGACAGCCCTCTTAGGCCTATTACCAATTTTTACCATTAGCGTTACAAAATACACCCAAAAAACCTTTAGTCTGGTATAGATATGTATATGACACATTTGTAATTTTGAGACAGAGAGAAGCACTACATGAATTTTTCATTTTTATAAATGGTGTACATCCTAGCATCCAGTTTACCATGGAAAAGGAAACCAATAGAACATACTAATATCTAAAACTAATAATTCACTACTTTTTAAAGTTTGCAAAAAACCGACACACACTGATGCATGCCTTCATAAATTATCAAACCACCATCCTCTTCCAAAAATTGATGTAATTAAATCTTTAGTGGATCGTGGAAAACGAATTTGTGATCCTGAATTTTTGAAAGATGAATATAAATATTTAACAAAATCACTACAAGCTAATGGATATTCACTTAAGATATTAATAATGTTATTACACCTGCTAGACATAACCATAGAGAAAAACCAGTGCTTACTATTGGTACTGCTTTTCTTCCTTTTATATTTAATGTTACAGATAGAATTGAACAAATCCTAAATAATCATGATATTATGACTGTTTTTAAACCTACAATAAAAATTAAAGGGAATTTAAGGTTACCTAAAGATGTTTCAAACCCATTATCACCTTCCGGAGTGTATAAGTTATATTGTTCATGTAGAAAAGTATACATTGGAATCACAAAACGTACCTTGATACAAGACGTAAAGAACATACAAGATTTCCTAGATTAGGTTAATCAGAGAAATCTGCGGTAGCTGAGCATGTTTTAAATAATTTAAATCATGGCATTCAATTTGATAATATGGAAATATTGTCAAGACAAAGTCATTATTGTGTTCGTTTACAACGTGAATCTATTGAGACGTATAAACATCCTAATAACTTCAATAGGCAAGAAGAAAATCACCGTTTAAATAGGTTTTAGCATCTTATAATTAAAAAAGGCACAATGGTACGTCTTAATTTTAGTTTTAGCTTTTGGTTTCTTGCTGTTTTTTCCTAGACCTTGAAGTAAATGCTGTATTAATTATATATTAAATTAACACAGCACTATAATTTAACATAAGTAGTTGAAATTAAAATTACAAATGATATAAATGTACTACATTGTCTCTTCACTGTAAAGTAACACTTACACTTATTAACCAAGAGATTTCTGTGTTAGATTCGACTGGTTTTTTTAATTGATGTCAAGTTTCCATTTGTGAATGTTTTTATCAATTTCAAATTAAAGTTTTTCACAACTTAACACTTACATTATAATTTGATTAAATTTTGTTAAATTCGCTCTTTGATTAAGACATTTTTCACTATTAGCCTGCGACCGTTAGGGGGTGTTCTGATTTGTAATCTTCAAAGCAGTTAACAATATTTAATTTACTACGGATCTAGTTATTCATTACTTAGATTGTATTCGGTAGTTGGATTTATACATTTACCAAACTGTTATATTAATAGCAGGCGTATGTTTGCGTTTTCAATTTTCATATTTCAAAAAATTAGTTTCAGCATCGTTAAACATTTCTAAAAGATTTTATTACTACAGAGGACGCTAACTGAAACTGTGTTTGAAACGTGTAGATTTGTATAAATATAAATACAAAAATACACCATTAAAAAACCAAAAAGCCAAGTATTTTAAATATCTGTAGTAATAGTGAAATGAAGAGAGTGTTTACCCATTTTGATGCGAGCAATGTGAGTAATGTCTTACAAACATTCACAACGTGACGGTCAAATTAAGTAAGAGTATTGACTAAACATAGAAATCGAAGCTCACAGCAGTGTACATTGCGAGACATCGTTTTGTGGAATCGTCATCTGAAAATGGACTCCACTAACTTCAGAGTTATTGTGCTACTTATTGTAACAAAAGATACAAGGGTACGAAAATTTTTAAACATGTGCACTGTTAACTTTGGCTTCTGTTGAAAATAAATTTGAAGTAGACAATTTCTTCGATGTGGAGTAACGTCAGTCAATATCATATGTGCCATATTTAGGTCTCACCTAAGCAAGTTTACTAAAAAGACTATTTAGAACCCTTGACACAAGCCTTTTGATGCGTTGAAAACTGTCAAACATGCGTCACTAAATATTGATGTACAAGTTTACCAGTAACCACGACTATAATAGAGGCCTTCATACAAGTACTATGAAACTAGTGTGACGTCACGATTGTGATCTTTATCATGTTTGACGCTTCTCTTTCTCAATCTCTGTTGTCCACGAGCCGGGAATCGAACCCGCACCAAAAGCGTGGCAGACGACTCCTACCACTACACCACCAGCGCTGTAGCAGTTTCACATTGAAAGTGATATGTAAACCATTTATAAAATACCTATTTACATGAGCTATGATGACGTCACACATCGGCACCATCTTCATCCTATGTTCCTTTGTTCACCGGCTCCTTTTAGAAAGGCCGAACCTCCATTGTTCGTTTGCTGTTCGTGCCTTGTATAATTCGCTTTACGTCTTTTTATACGTTTGCTGTATAAAACGGTATGATAAAATAACTGCAATAGAAACAACGTGTTTGTTTCAGGAATATTTAATTCGTTCTAATAACAATAATAATATTAAGAGCTGGTGAGTTTATTTGGAGATTAAGCTTTTGAACTTAAATTTTTGTAGTCATTTTTTTTCTATTTTTTTCAATCTACTCAGATGATCTTTTAATAATAATATTTTTTCATATTACATATGTAGAAGTTCTGCTTACAATTGTTAATGTGTTACAATTTGAAATCTTATGATATGTATATGACCCATTGATGTATTTTACAATATCTTTATTCAAATATTCGACGAAAGTAGAATAAGCAAGAAAGGGGAAGTACCATTTTTTAAACTGTTTAATATTCATAGTTCAACGTGCGAAGGTAAGTGGTTATAAACAATATGGTAAACCGGGTGAAATGATGAACTATTCTTTTTTTTTCCCCCGGTAAACACAGTATCTGTAAGTCTGAATGCCGACAGTTTATGATTATCCGTTCAACGAGCAATCTGATCAAAGCCAGCCCTGTTCTAAAAACTGTAAGCAATTTGTACAAAACTGTTTGCGATGCTCAAACGTTGTATGCGTTTGTATATGTTGCTTCAGATAGCGTAGCCTGAGAGGTATTTTTGATATATTCTACCTTCTTAGTCTGTTTATACACTACATAACCTTGAAACCGTTGCCTCTAATATTCTTTTTACCGTGCTATTCACCGTTTGACGTATGGTTCGAACTATTACCATTGTTCCAGGCAATTAAAAGGCCAAGACCATCCACCTATGCTGATTGGGCAGAGGACAACTTAACGATGCCGTAAAGGTAGGACACCACGGAATGAGCCTGAATGAAACCGCAAAGGAGTTTGGCGTTCCATGATCAACGCTAAAAACAAGAATAGCAAACGGGTGCTATACGAAAAAAGCTTTGCAAGGTCCTCAGTCATAACACAAGAATGTAAGAAGATGGTAAAATATTATAAGATTACAAACATTCCGATTTGCACCGAAAAGAGCAGAATTACATACCATGGCATATAAACTGGCTGAGAAATGTAACCAGCATCACAAATTTAATCGTGAAAACGAAATTGTTAGAATAGATTGGGTACATTGATTCTTAAAAAGATATCCAGAACTCTCAATCCGCAAATCGGAGGGAGTTTCCTAAATACGATCAAGGGGTTTAAACAAGAAAAACGTTTCAGATTACTTTTCATTGTTGCAGAAGATCTGGATAGAGCACAAGCTCATTGATAAGCCAGGAAATACCTTTAACGTAGATGAGTCCGGGCTAGACCTGAATAATAGACCAGATTATGTGTTGCCAGGCTGAATCTAAGCGCGTTCCAGCAATAACATCCGGTGAAACAGTTGAAACGATAGATGTAATTGCTTGCTGCAATTGAGAGGACATGTTTTTACTCCTAGCGTGTGTTTTGAAGAGAAAAAAATGAAAAGACCGAGTACATGGACAGTATGCCGCCGGGTTTCATAACTTTCATATCAACAAAGTCGGCGTACGTAACAACTGACATTTTCCTTCTGTGGCTAAGGAACCATTTTGTGCCGAGGAAGCCTGAAGGAATGTCGCGCTCATTTTGGGTGGACATGGCTCCCATTGCAACAATGGGGCTAACATTAGAGTTTGCAGAAGAAAATAACGCAGTTTTGTTCTGTCTACCCAGCCACACGACCCATTATCTACAACAAATAGACCAACCATTCTTTAAAGCTCTAAAATCCTATTATTACAATGCTTGAAATTTATTTTTTAATTACGGACCTGAACAGGCAAAAATTGGCCTACAGTCCTAAAGCACTCAGGAACACTTAGGAGGATGGATAGAGGGACATTGAATTGCCAAGAGATGCCTATGAAAAGCTACCTTAAATTTTTCATATCATAAGTGAGAGGAAAACAGGAACTAGGGAGATCATTCCAGAGTTTAGAACCCGTGTAGAATAAAGTGGATTGCGCCTGTTTGGTACGACAAGTGGAGATTTTTACTGCATACTGATGATGTGAATGAGCGAACCGAGTATTCCTAGCAAAGGTAGCCCGAGATGGTATCAAAGAATGTAATTCAGCAGCGCAATAGCCATTGTAATACCGATAATACAAAGAAAGAACTGACACGATTCTTCTATGCTCAAGGGACTGTATGAATCCAAATAGAAACATTTCAAGACTAATGTTCAAAGGAATGCTTGCAAAGGCATGGGTACACGCAGCTACAAAAGAGAACGCAATATAGGGGTTCTGAAGCACAGGTATCATTCCGTTTAGTCCTGATGAAAATAGACCTACTTCACCTCCACCAGTTTGTTAGCAATGGGAGGAAATCCCGAATCCCCCGGAAGAAGCAACTGCAGAAGTAGATACGATCAGGTACTGGAACACAGGCACGCTTCACCACAACTGGCGTAAAATCCACAGGAAAACATGCATTCCTTATCAGAAGCAATAGATCTGTCTTCATCAGAGGCAACAGAACAATCTCAATTAACTTCTGGGAAACTCATGGATCATATTTCGCCGATACCTATTCTAAATAAAGTTGCATGTGCAAGGAAGAATTCCAGAGCTTTAACTGAGGTTTTCAATTCTCCACCAAACATCGCAAACCTACAAAACAAAAATGACAAAATAAAACAATTGAGGTAGTGAAGAGTAAAGCAAATGCCAAAAGGAAAGCCAAAGGAAAAACAATAACCAAAGAGACTACCAAAGCAAATACCAAAAATAAGCAACCTCAGAAACGAAAAGCGTCTACCACTGACACTGAATCCCACTCATCGCTGGATATACACTTGCGATGAAAAGAGTTGTTGTGTAGGGTCAGGTTGCAGTAAAAAGGATGTGGATTGCATCATTAGATTATTAGCTGCCAACTATGGCTGCAATAAGTCTGTTCAAAATATGAATCCATGTTTGTGGTAAAAAACTGAATCTCTGATTTCCGACCAACTACGTCAGAGCATGAATTAATCCGAGTCGCAGTTGTAAAATTAACGATCGCTACCATTCTAGGGTTAAAGAGAGTTGCATTTAAAATTAATAACGTTAATTTTATTCATGAAAGGTGCAAGAATGGCTGGGAGAACATTTTATAGAAAATCCAAATATCTTTTTCCCGTTAATGTTCCTTCATAAAAATAGGGCCCAATCAACCTACCGTTAAATAAACCACACCAAACATTGACACCCCATATTGTCTGGAAATTGGTTTCTCGCAACCATTTTGGATTTTCCTGCGACCAGTAATGACAATTATGGCGATTAACAATACCATTATTATGAAAACTACGTTCATCGCTCCATAATATTTTTTCTAAGAAAGAAGGATCATCAGCAAGTTGTACAGACATTTTCAGCAATAAAATTTATCTGCCCTTCAGGATTTGCAGGGGTATTTATACAGATACTTATAATTTTGAATACTCTTTGTATTGAACTTCTACTTATTCCACTTTTTTGTTCAAGGAACTGTATTGAGGTATGCGGATTTACCTGCAGATAAGCCAAAATATTAGTAAATTTGACATCAGTCTGAGCGGTCTTTCGGTGAGGAACTTGATTTTTACCGCTTTGAAAGAACCACCTCTTAGCTTTCGCTCCACAGACGGAAAAGAATTTGACTTGGAGTTATTCTATTAGGAAAACGAGTTCTGTACAAATCTTGAGCAAAAGTAGCATGTCAGATATTCGTCGTAAGTAAAAAGTGAAGGCATTATTTATTAATTATTTTATTGTTTTCACAAAATTATGACTAACAATTAATGACAGTTCTTCACCAAACGTCACGTAATAACGAATAATAACCCGTGCCACCTGGATTCAGCATTAAAAGTGCTATTGAATGCGCTCATATTGCTGTAGGTGACCATGATTCGATCGAGGTCAAAATATGAGATGCACATCATTAATTAATAGGTTATCGTTTTCCGAAAATAAATTTTCAAAAAAGTCGCACCGATTATTTTGTAATCAGGAACACAGACATTGATCTTTGACCTCAACATGACAAGAATATAGGTCCTGCCTTCAGGTCGAGATTATGTGTTCGAGTTAATGAAATGCATATTTGAAATTATTTTCAATGACACCTATTCCCATAGGTTATCCATTAACAACTTTGTTGATTTTCAGTGTTGACCCAGTCACCCGATCGAGGTCCAAGTAAGAGTTGCATATCTTTGGTATGCTATCAACTAGCGAAAACAGATTTAACGAAAGTTGCATTTAAAAATTAATAACGTTAATTTTATTCATGAATTTTATGGTGCAAGAATGACTTGGTAATCACATGGATCCTACGGCATGGGGTTGGATAGCAAGTGAAAATGGTGACCCAATTCCGTCAAGACAAAACAAGAAGTAACGCCCCAAGATCTACTGCAATGAAAGAGCGTGTGGAAGGAATTATTCTTGTAAAAAGTTGTTCCCCAAAGTGTGGCCAATGTTGTTTGTACTAATGTTATATTTGAAGTGGAGGATGAAGAAATAACAGACGTTTTGTAACTAATAAGTTAAATTTGTTTATAAAAGCAAAATATGTTACTTATGTTAGTTTCAATTCAAAATTTTAATTTATTTTTAACGCACCATTTTTTAAAAACCTGTAACTTTTTTATTTTTAGAGTAACAATTTTATTTTTTAACAAAAGATGCATCTTTTTAAGCACTAAAAATTCGGTATCCATATAATTTTTGTTAAGTGCATAAATAAACAAGTTACTTAACAAAAATAAAAAAAAAACAAGATGGCGGACATTTTTTATATTTTTCATAGTGGGATCGAAACGGACTTTTAGTATGTTAATTTAGGGGCTCTTCCCTACACATTAAAAAGAAAGTAGTTTGTCTCTAATTTGTTCCACACTGCCTGTACTACTGTGCCGACAAGAAGTATTGTGATACGGTGTAACTTGTTTCCTAATCTCGCGTGGTAACTTTGATGCGAACTATTTGATCCGCAGCAGTTTCCGAAAATTTCATCAATGTGCATTATATGATCACGTATTAAGCAAATAGAAAAGATTACAAATATAATACTTAATAATTCATGGTTGATTCTTATGCCTAAATCTCATTCTACAATAAATTTACGTATTATACTGAGATTTATATTTTTGTTGTGTTTGTTATTATAACGCTTGAACTTTCCTGAAATTATTCTTAAAATGTGACTACAAATTCGATTAATCCCGAAATTTACGTCTTTTCAAGTTATATAATCGAACATTTTAAAATGAAAAATACATTAAAATGTCAGAAGGAAATAAAAGTAATTCATCTTGAGATTAGTTGCTCAATTCTTTTATTATGTTTGAATCATTTCAGTACTTTTATATTGTTTCCATTTCTTTCTTTTTACTTTTTGAAAAATGTAATATAGTTTTGCCTTGGGGGAGCACGAATTCAAATATATTTAATTTATGATCTCATTCTAGACGTGAACAAAATCAAAAATGAATGTCTACAAACTAATTTCTTTTTTTGGGTTTTTTATGTTTACGTAATTTTATCTACATCGATTAGTCCAAGCTAGTATGTATCGTTTGTATTGAAAACTGCAAGATTTATAAATAATTAAAATTTTAGCATTTAGAAATTTTATACCAAAAACACAGTTATGGCGTACAGGTTGAAATAAATTCGCTTAATCTTCGGTGTTTGTTTACGAAAATAGTTCCGAACCTGCCGATTTCTTATGCTTATTACAGTTGTAAAATTCTAAACGTATTTGGGGCAATCAAATTTAATTCAAATGGTTCCAAAAAAATTTGTTCAACTTAAAGCTCAAATGCGAACTAATTTTTATGTTATGTGCGCAGGAATTCATAAAAAAGAAATCCAGGAACCATTGGAAGAGATAAACGTGATTTCAAAGTCGCGACAAGAAAACCTTTATTGTAGTGCATGATAGGCGTAGTACTGCTTTTGTACCAAACGTGTTTGATATAGCCAGCATCAAAGTCTTTTGAAAAGATTACTATTACGGTAAAATGGATGGTGCATTATTCAAAAAACAACGTTGATATTGAATTCAAGTAAATCGTCTATAATAATAATGGGTAATACTGCTTTTCATTCAATGTTACGTATTTGGGAAGTTAAGAACGTTGAGCCTGTAAATTCAATGCTATGTAAGTATGCGTATATGCCATACGTTACCGTGGTGAAAACGTTGGCGACATGGTTCTATAGATGAACATAGCATAGACATGTGGAATGAAGAGCTGGAGCATTGTTCTCAAGATATCAGGGTCAACTATGCACATAACAGAAACACCATTATCAAATAACGATATTAACATAAAAAAAATGTGGCATGTAACCGTTTGCAAACATTTATTTCGCTAGTTCCAGCAATTTATTCATGCTATCATTTCGTATGTCCCCATGGCTCAAAAGGAGATAGAAACAATCTAGAGCGTTAACACTACTTACATAAATTAATGACGTGCAACTGAATTTACGTGAAATTTCCTATAGACTTGGCCAACTTTGGGCGGCTGACTAGACGGGGCGAACTGGGTGCCAGCTAACTAGGAGCAAGGAGAGCTAGGCGCTTCGCAAACTGAGCGCCGGTCAATTGGGCGCGCGGCGAACTGGGAGCGCGAGAAGAACTAGACGCTTGGCAAAATGGGCGCCGGCCAACTTGACGCGAGACAACTGGACGTGATAGGTTGAAGTCTAAGTGCGTTTTCGCACGGCGCCATAGCCATAGCATATATAGCGCGCGATAAATGGTCGCAATATTGCTTTACACCAAATTTGTGTGTTTTTAAATCAGCCGTTTTCACACATAGACGATACCATTACGGCTATGGTAACGATAACGCTGTATGGCGTGAACACGCTATTTGTTCTACTGAAATCGCGCTATTTTTTATCGCCACTATTCCTGTAACCAGTGCAAGTTTATGCATGTTTTCACACGATTCAACATAATCGGTCGCAATTTGTTCAATATCGTTCAAGCAGCGTTTCAGGTCAGTAGTAAGATGGCCAAGAAAGTGGCAAAGAATGCATATGACCCTTTAACCAGGATTAAACTGACAGAACAAAGACCGTGCATTTAGGACAAAGATTTTGAGCAGGTAAGTCATTTTGAGTCATACTTATGAGACGACGAATAAGTTTAAAAAAAGTCCGTATTTATTTATATAAAAGTAATAATGATTTGTACATAATAAATACCAAAACTATATTTTCGTCATTTGCCAAGGCAAAGAGCCTGCTGGACTTATTATTTGCAAATTCATCTCTCAGCTCATTAGCATGTTGTCCACTTCTGACGTATCTACCTTGAGGTAGGTTTTGTAACTCTCTTGTATGTGCAGCAACATACATGTCACTAGAACAAAAGCCATCTAATTGACGAACCACATTATGTAAAATTACGGCAGCTTTTACAATATCTTTTGTTTAGAAACATGCTCTTTGGAAAATTCTGTTGCTAAATATACTCAAAGCACATTCTACAAATCGGGCTCGTGTTAAACGATAATTGAAGACCCTTTTTGTCACACTATGATTTTGTCCTTCAAATGATCGTAACAGATTTTCACTTAATGCAAATGCCTCATCTCCAACCAATATAAGTTTATATCTGTTTCTCGTAAAACAGTTGTATCAGGAATATTTAGCGTACCATCTTTCATTTTTGTCCAAAATACAGTTTCTTGAAAAACTGAAAAATCACAAGGCTCCTATGTCTAGATAAATAAACTTACAATCAGAATCTGCCACTGCCATCAGAACTATAGAAAGATAGTGATTATAATTCCAGTTCATAGAGCCACTGTGCCGGAATTTTTGAACCCTTATATGTTTACCATCTATAGCTCCGATACAATCTGAAAAATGGGGCATTCTTTGAACATTTTCTGCAATATTCAACCAATCATCTTGGGAAGGAGTAGGCAGATATGCTACTCTTAACTGATTCCATAACTGTCGATAGACCGTTCGAACACTTTCACTTATACTTGAGATACCTAACCTTAGGTATAATGCAGATCTGTAAATGTATTCCCACTAACGAGGTATCTGTAAATAATAAAGTATTGTTTTTACATTGTTATCCTCCACATATATATTTTGTGTATATTTACACAATAAAAAATACATTATTTGCAGGAAAATCCGTCAACGACAACTGGAAACATATTCGAGACGCTTTTGCAACTTCCCTTAAAAAGAAAAATGGCGATAAACGAGGCAAAAAGTACATATACTTTGATCAGTTTCAATTTTTGCTGAAGATTGTAGAGAAAGATGATACTGAATCCAGTTTTTGCGACAATACGGAAAGTTAACAAAATGAAGAGGACGAATCATCCGTATCATCACAAGCTAGAAATTCACCACCACCGGGGCCAAGTTCCACTTGTGCTCGAAAACGAAAGAAATTATTACAAGTAGACGAAACAGACAGTGCAATAAAAGCCTTAGAAGCCACTTCCGAACTTCCACCGTCACCACCAGAAATAGATGAAAACCAGGCAATTTTTACATCCGTAGCACCTGGCGTTCAAAAGTTTAATGAAGATGAAAAACTGGAATTACGCATGGGAGTATTGACATTAATTAAGCAAATTAAAGAAAAAAGATACGCGCTTAACATTTCTTTAGGTGAAATACTTAATCTCACTGTTGTGGTTTCTTTCCGTATAGATTCTGATAAACGCTCTACCAAAAATTCGGAAGTAATTGAAGAATTATTTTTGGTGTCGACTGTCGAAGTAATTGTTCAAAGAGCGTATAACAGGCACCATCTATGTATTTTGCCTGTAACAAGGAATGGATCTAGAAACGCCTTCTTTGTTTAACTCTTCTTCTTCTTCGATTAAGAGTTAGCGCCAATAGTAGATTTCTACGTCTTCCCCCATGACACTTCATAACATACTAAGGAACTACGGCAACACCGAATAATTATTTTGCGTCGCGAAATTTTGTGGTATCCAACTATCGTTGTGTGTGAAAAATGAATACCATATGGCGACCATTTATCGCGCGCTATAAATGGTAGGGTAAGTCAGGTAGAAATGACCGAGCTGGTAACGTAGTGGTGACACAACCTGCTTAACATTCTGGATGTAATGAGTTCGATTCCCGTTACCGTCTACCTTGTGTGAGGTTTTTTCAGGGGTTTTTCCTCATACACATGTAGCGGCGTGGTCACTGCGTATATGCACACCATGTGCGGCTACTTAGGCGAATTTTGAGGTAGCATTTTCCCCCTCAGAACCATAACTCCCATCCAATCCTATCCTGACAACACCCATCCTTAATCCCACCATGTATATACACGTAATGTATATATGTATGCTGGGAATACGTGATTGTGTCTGAAGGAGCTCGGAAAGCTCGAGTAGCCCGCCCTCCCCCTTGGGGAGGGAATAAAATACGTGGCTTTCTCCTTTTTTTCGGTAGATATGAGAATTTTATGGGCGTAATAGTCAGACTATAAGTATGCCATAATTTGTTGTGATTATTTGCAAATCGATTATGTTTACTGAAACTACATTATTTGAGGTTATATTCAATCACGTGTTGCTAGCGGTTACTAAAAGACAATCGTCTTGGAAAACATGGAATCTGTACCTTATAAACGGTAGAGATGCCTAAACATATTCGGTAGAGATGCCAATATTACTTTTACATATTTTTTTGCAGATATGCCTTCCTTTTACACAAGAAAATCTGTCACCCGTGGAAATTGGTCAGAAGCGGACTTAAAGTTGGTAGTTGCAGCCGTTAATAGCGGAACGAAAGTTGGCGAGGTGTCCAGAATATACAATATTCCCGTTAAAACCTTAAAAAGAAGAACTGAAAAAAATGATGCAACTAAAGGCAGAATGGGTCCTGCGACGAAGCCGAGAAGAAGATTGTAGCTCATATAACGAAGCTTCAGAGGTTTGGATTTTCTCCTACTATGGACAATGTGAGGGAAATGGCATTTAGACTAGCTGAAAGACAACACAACACAAATTTAATAAACAAGAAGAAAAAGCGGGGTATGATTGGCTAAAGTCATTCTTAAGCAGAAATCCGGAACTGTCAATACGAAAAGCGGAGGGATAATCAAGAAGTAGAATGTTGGGAATGACAACGGAGGCTTCAAAGATATATTTTGATTGATTGCATCATGTCTTGCAAGAAAATAATTTATTCGATAAACCAGGTTCTATTTACAACGTAAACGAGACTGGTCTACAGCTTAATACTAAACCTTCGTTGGTTATTGCTAAAAAAGGTTCCAATATTGTAACAATCCCGATGCCTCAAGAAAAAGGTGAAACTATAACAGTTGTATCTTGCTGCAATACAGAAGGTTTCTTTTTACCTCCCGCCTGCATATTCAAAGATACTAATAAGAAATCTAAATTTGAAGTAGATATGCCACCAGAATCCGTTGTTTATATCTCAAAAAAGGCGGCATATATAAACGCAGAGTTTTTGGCTAAAGGAGCTTTTTTTACCTAGAAAATCTCAAGGAAAATGCCTTCTGATTTTGGACGGGATTTTGGACGGCCATACCTCTAATACAAACGCAATAGATGTATTGACATTTGCAGAAGAGAATGACATAATTCTGCTTTGCTTGCCACCTCATACCACACACACTATCTTTAGCCTTTAGACAAGGCCGTCCTCAAATCTCTAAAAGCGACTTATTACCAATCCTGCTATACTTTTGTCAAAGCAAGTAAAGATAGGAGACTCACCAAGCTTAATTTTGCCAAACTTTTAAATGAGGCATGGGGTAAAGTGCCTTCTGTACATAATGCGGTATAAGCTTTCCGATCTACAGGTAGGGATACTTTTTTTTGCCTTAGATAATTTATAGCTACTTATTTTTGCAGGAATCTATCCTTATGATCCGAGCCAAATACCATATTACGCATTTACATAATTAGAAACTGAAGGTCAAGTTAATCGTATGGAAAACGTACAGGAACCAGCGTCAAAGGTTGCTACTACTTCAGTCATTGATGAGTCACATCCTAGTTCAGCCGATGAAACTGGTGAAAACAATACTCAAGAAAATGACACTCCAGCAAAGCTGCTTATGATTGTAGCGCCATTGCCTGACGCTATCAGTAATGTTAAAAGTAGAGAAGGTAAGGTGGCTTATCTTTTAACATCTTGTGAAAATATAAAAAAGTTAAGAAACTTGAAATAAGCAGAAAGAAAAGAGTAGAGGTAGGAAACAATAAAGAAGAAAAGCCCGTAAGGAAACCAAATATGTCTATTCCAGAAAGTGCTGCAGACCCTTCCGTTATGAATTCGAAAACATATGTGACAGAAAAACCAAAAATAGAAGGGAGAGTAATTCAAGTGACACTTCAGGTACCTTTTCAACACGCGAGAGTAACTCTTCTTTTGGCCAAGATAAGTCTAACTAAGAAAAAAGAAGATTGGTTCCAGTGCATCCATTGCAACCGATGGTTGCACTTGGGATGCATTGGATTCAGAAACATTTGCCAGCCATGTGAAAAGCTGTTAACTATAAAAAAGTAGATAGTTATACTTATTAGCAGCTCTACCACCATACATAGGCATCTCACCCAGACAATATGGGAGAGTTGCTAAACTGAATTATTTTTTTAATTTTCAATGCCATTTTATTATGCTAAACGGCCTAAGTTGTACAAATTCTAAACGTTCCACATAGGAGTATTTATATTAGAGTACACGATTTAAAACCAAAGAGATAAGTTTTTAATATTATGAATTTGAATTGAGTCAGTTTAGATTTTCATAGCCGTGCGATCTATTTTTGCTTAATGATAAAATTAGGCTTTCTAGTATATAGTAGCTCTGCTTGAGTGTAACAACGAGGATTATGAAACACATTTTATACAGATTTTTATTAAACTGCTCATTATACAAGAATGCAATTAGTAATAACGATACTCAAAGGATGTGTATTTTCACATATACGAGGGTGGTTTGACGGAAGAGTGACGTTTCAATAAAGGCAAAAATATATTTCATTTTTCTACATAATTTCCTTTTAATTCTATACACTTATTCTAACGGCTTTCCAACTTTTTAAACCTTCAGGAAAATAATTTTTGGAAACTCTGCAAAATATGCATCGGTTGCTTCCATTGCTTCTTCATTTGTATGAAATCTCTGTCCTACGAGCCACTTCTTCAAGTTTGGGAACAAGAAGAAATCACTTGGAGTCAGATCTGGCGAATATGGAGGATGGGGCAGCAATTCATAACCCAATTCAATTAGTTTATTGGATGCAATAACGGACGAATGAGGGGGCGCGTTATCATGATGGACAAAAACTTTCTTTTTGTTTAAACGTGGTCGTTTCTTTCTTAATTCCGCATCAAAGCGTGTTAATAAGTTAGAATAATACTCGCCAGTTACAGTTCTACTCTTCTGCAAGTAATCAATAAGGATTACCCATTGAGAGTCCCAAAAGACCGTGGCCATAACTTTGTTGGCAGAAAAAACGATTTTTGCCTTTTTAGGGGCATGTTCATCCGCAGAAGTCCATTGTTTCGACTGCATTGTCGTCTCAGGTTTGTAACGGTGAATCCATGTTTCATCCACGGTAACGTATCGACGAAAGAATTCGCTTGGATTACGCTTCAACTTATCCGAACGTCACTTGAAATCGAAACACGCTTTTATTCAACTCACTTTGTGTGCCGGTTCAAATCTTGTAATTGAGTTTTCAATAACTTCCTGATCTCCGATTGAGCTGAAATTTGGCATACATGCGTATTCTTGATGACAATATACGAATATGGTCGAAATTTTGTTTATAAAGCTAGGGCCTTGAAATTTTGAACTTAAGCTTTTCACATAACACCATGCACAAAAATGCGACAAGTTGAGTTTCAAGGTTAGGGGGCTGCGTTGCGGCCAAATTTGGTCAAGTATGGTCGACATTTTTTTTTATTAAGCTACGGCCTTGAAATTCAGGACTTAAGCTTTTAGCATAAGACCATGCACTTGGGAGGTTAAAAAAAAATCAACTATTTTCCGATCTCAGGTTGAGCTGAATTTCGACATACATGTTTATATTGCCCAAATAAGTTCGAAATTTTTGTTTATAAAACTAGGGTCGTGAAAAATTGAGTTTCTTTCTTTGTTGGAACTTACACCCAAGTAACTAAAAAGTAGAAAATAAAAAAAAGCATTTTTAAAAAACGCTTTTATTTCCAAATGTACTAAAACGAATAAAATAATTTTTGTATCCACCCATTAATATAAAAAATTTTTGTGACTAAAAATAAAAATGTGGGGCATACATAATATCTTATACTTATAACAAAGCCTATCAACACTTACGTTCAAACAATGAAGTGCAAGGTACTACAAAGAGCGCCCCACACTTTTATTTTTAGTCACAAAAATTTTTGATGTTAATGGATAGATAAAAAAATTATTTTATTCTTTTAGTACATTTGGAAATAAAAGCGTTTTTTAAACATGTTTTTTTTTACTTATTTTTATTCATATTTAAATATTGATACAAGATATTATGCACTCGTTCAGTTGAAATACGCATTTCATTGGCACTTTAACTCGACGATCACTTTTTATGATGGGACTGACTTTATCGATTGTTTCTTGTGAGGTAACCGTATTCGACGGTCCCGGACGTTCCGCATCTTCCGTGCTCATATGGCCAGTTTTAAAAGCAGCAAACCACTTGCAAACCACTCCATGGGACGGAGCAGATTCGCCGTGATACTTGCCTAATTTCTCTTCCGTTTGATTGATGTTTTTTTCCGAGTAAAAGACAGTATTTGATTAAAACACGAAAATCCTTTTTATCTATCTTTAATTGAATACAAAACGTGTTTTGTTTGATTGACTGTCAAACATAAAGAAACTGACGGATTTTCATGAAATTTTGACAGTAGGCTTCTAAAAGGTGGCTGAAGTACGCAACATAATATCGTCACGTTAGGGTTGTCAACTTTTGAAAAGTCACACGTCCGTCAAGCCAGCCTCGTATATGAATAAAGTTTATAATATCTGCTTCTTTTATGTAAGTTTTCCTAAGAGACTGGTATGCATATTACCAGAATAATTTAAACTGCATTATACAACTATTTAAAAGTCGACAAGTTTAAATTTTGTTATACAAATTTTACAAGAATTAGGAATCTAGAAACGTTTCAAGATAATTAATTCTTTCTAAAAGCAAAGTAATCTAAAGTGAACTCTTCAGATATCTAAATAAGAATGTATACCTAATTAGGAAGTAGTTACTAAAAGGGGAATTAGCACCAGGCCTTTTGAAGAGCTTAACAAAGAAAAATGCCACAATAACATTAGTCTAACGAGAAAATATTTTCAAAGTTAACATAAGAAAGAGAAATTTGAAAATAACTCAAAGGAACGTGTTTAATCTTTTTTATTTGATGAGTGAAATTGTACTATAATGAATAACGTGTCAGGCTGTCATTAATATTCAAAGCTTCTATTTAATTGAAAATTTCATGAAGTACAAAGTTGTATAAGCTATATTTTAATTAATGCATACTTTATGTAAAAGAGGAGGTAATATTATGAAAAAGGTTTTTTTTTGTTCGAACATGTTTTTATATAAATGTAAGATATATGATAGGGAATAATTAAAAACAGATATATAGAATACTAATTTGTAAGAAACCAGTAACATTAAAAATGTATGTTATACGGGGTGCCTCCGAATAACTGGACGTAAAAATATAAAGCCGTCTCTACCTTACAAGTCGTGCTGTAAGAATGTGGCAACAGCGACATTAGTCCAACTCAACTGCGTTTTCTAATGTTATGCTATGCGTTTACGTATGTAAAACAAAATAATTTAACAGTTTTTGTACAATATTTCACTTCAACAGCTTCTTGAATCAGAGAAAAAGATTCCCGTAAGAAAAATACTTGAGTTGGTAAAAGATAACAAATTAATTCTTAAAGAAATTATAAATGATACGGAACTTTTGGATGACGATTCACAAAATAATAATACTGACGAATTTTATTCTTTATTCTCGACTGATTATTTACACAATTGTGAAATAGATCAGGCAACAACTTTGTATATTTACGGTTTTTCTAGCAGTCCAGTTTTCAAAATCTTTAGCTGCATATATTGTCAAAATTGCATCAAAGAATCTAAGGGTGATGAAAGTAATTGTTCTTAGTTTGATAGTTTGCAAAGGGGAGGCTTAACTTTACCGAGTGAATATGTTATAACCGTATTTTTCCATATGCATGGTTTTTTCAGTATATTTTGAACGATTCATATTTCAACTCGTTTGTTAAAACGTGCAATCATAAGAAAGTTTTAATGGCACTTAAAAGTTTAAGTGATAATAATTTCTTTAGAGTGTTTGAAGAATGTGTTTGCAGCTCATCTGTCAAAAATTAACTAAGAAGTTCTGTTCTACGTTTGCTAATATATTATTAAATTATTACACAAAAAATAAAAATGATAGTGTTAATACAAAAAATGCTGCGGTTGATGGTCCCAGTAAAGCCAAGGTGCGTAAAGTTCACACTTACAAATAAATTACGAGTACAATATTTAATACCGGAGTAAACTTAGCAGCCAGAATTCAGCACCCATTTCGCCGGAAAATGACCATGGGCGTACGTCTACCTTAAGCATTCTACACCATAGATTACTTTCTAACGCCAGTAAAATCTTATCCTAGGTAATAACAACATACACTGCAATTCACGTCCCACCTATCTGAGGGGTTAATTAAATTCATTCATCAAAAGCATAAAAAAGTATACAATTACGTAACATCTTCCAAAATGAGGTTTAAACTTCAAACAGTAATTAAAAATTCCCCGTTTACTAATTTAACCGCTATATAAATTTATATTCATTTGCCTTAAAACTTCAAACATCTGCCAAAATTGGATCTTACCTCACATCCACTCTCCACATAAATAGCCAATTATTTGCCGCCCGAACAAGGGGCAAAGATAACTGCTTAAAAACTAAGAAAACTAAATTTGAACCATTAAAAACGAGGTTTCAGCTACAAAAATATTTCAAAAATTTGATTTTATTACACATATTGTCCACATAAATCGCCATTTATTTACTGCCCATACAAGGGGCAAAACTCACCCCTCAAAAATTACATTAATAATGAGGTTTCAAATTCAAACACCTCCGAAAATGTTATCTTATCACACGTATTGTCCACATAAATCGCCATTCATTTGCCGCCCGTCCAGGAGCAAAACTCTCTCCTTAAAGATTAAGAAAATTAATTTCGCACCATTTAAAACGAGGTTTCAACTTCAACAGGATGTCAAAAATTCTATCTTATCACACATATTGTCCACATAAATCGCGATTCATTTGCCACTCGTACAAGCGACAAAACTCACCCCTCAAAAATTAAATTAATAATGAGGTTTCAAATTCAAACATCTCTCAAAAATGTTAACTTATCACACGTATTGTACACATAAATCGCACTTCACTTGCCGCCCCTTAAAGAATAAGAAAATTTATTTCGTTATTAATTTCAAACATCTCTCAAGAACGTTATCTTATCCCAAATATAGTCTACATAAATTGTCATCCATTTTCCGCCCGTCTAAGGGGCAAAACTCACACCTTTAAGTCGAATTCGCACGACCGAAAATGTGGTTTCAAGCCCAAACCTCTGTTAAATGTATTTTTGCTACTTCTTAATTAAGATCACTAATAGATTTTGAGAAAATTGAAACTTGCTACAACATTAAAATCTAACCTAAAATTTCACTAATTTGGCCCTTGGGCGGCAAATGGATGGCAATTTATGTGGACAATATTTGGAATAAGATAAAATTGTTGAGAAATGTTTGAATATGAAACCTCGTCTTTAATGGCGCGCAATTAATTTTCCTAGTTTTTAACGGGCGAGTTTTGCCTCTTGAACGGGCGAATGACGATTTATGTGGACAATATGTAGAATAAGATAAAATGTTTGACATATGTGTGAAGTTGAACCCTCCTTTTTAATGGTCCGAATTTAATTTTCTTAATCTTTAAAGGGTAAGTTTTGTCCCTTGCACAGGCGGCAAAGGAATGGCAATTAATATGGACTATATGTGGGATAAGATATTTTTGAGAGATGTTTGAATTTGAAACCTCGTTTTTAATGGTGCGAAGTTAAGTTTCTTGCCCCTTGGACGGGCGGCAAATGAATGGTGATTTATGTAGACAATATGTAGGATAAGATAAAATGTTTGACATATGTTTGAAGTTGAAACCTCGTTTTTAATAGTTCGAAATTATTTTTTTTAATCTTTTAAGAGTGAGTTTTGCCCCTTTGACGCGCGGCAAATGAATGGCAATTGATGTGAACTATATGTGGGATATGATAACATTTGACAGATCTTTGAACTTGAAACCTCATTAGTAATGGCGCGAAATTAGTTTTCACTGTCTTCCTATCGGATTAAAAGTCCCAAATTAAAAAATAAGATGGCTGTGGTTTCTAGGGTTATAAATTCCGGGCGTAAAATCCTGCCCCACTCGGATGTCCGGGAGGGCAGGGCCCAAGCGACCTCGGTCATCGAAAGTATCAACTTTCTGATTCACTACTGCAACATCCGCGATATCAGATCTAATCTTAATGCTATTCACCAACATCTTGAACAATTACAACCTGATATATAGTTTCTGTCTGAAACACAAGTCTCCTCGAAAAGCTCCGAGTCACCCGACTTGCAATTTCCTCAATACCATCTTCACTCTAACTTTCGATATAAAGGAGGCGTATGTGCCTACATCAAGGACAGAATTGCTTGCAAGAGGGTTTCTTCCTTAGAAAATAAAAATTTTGACGTGATTTGGTTTAAACATTCTGGTCCTAATTTTGTGAAATTCTACTGTTGCATCTATAGGTCTCCTAATGACAGCAACTTTCAAGACTTCTTCGATTACCTTAGCAGTTTCCATCTTGCGATATCTCATTTGTAGGCGATTTCAATGTTCATAACTCTAATTGGCTTCAATTTTCATCTACTACAAATCCCGCTGGTCATAGTGCAGAAACATTTGCTATTTCATGTGATCTCACACAAATGATTTCTGAACCCACAAGAATCCCTGATAACCCTAACCATACTCCACATCTTCTAGATCTCTTTCTTACATCAAACCCTCTTGTTTATAAAACTTCCGTTCTTTCGCCTTTAGGTCTTTCCGACCATTGTCTAATAAAAATCATTTCTACTGTACCTAATTCCACTGTTGTTCGCAAAACCGATAGAACCTTGTGGTGTTTTAAGTCAGCTCGATGGAGTGATTTACGGGATTTCTTTGCAACCTTTCCATGGCGTGAATATTGTTTTAAGTCGTCCTCTTCTTCGGACATCGCTCTTTCAGTATCTGAAGTCATCCTCATGGGAATGGAGTTATACATTCCGAAAAACAGTACCGTGTAGGTCATTCACGTTCCCAACCCTGGTTCAATAAGGCTTGTTCTGATGCAATATCTTTAAAAATAAATGTTACATTAAATGGAAATCTAATAAATCGGTTGACAGTCATGTAGAATACGTTGGTGCTAGAAATATCTGCAAAAGTGTCATCACTAAAACTAAAAAGTTGTTCGAACAACGAAAATGCAATGAACTAGCTACATCTCCTTTAGGCAGTCGTAAATTTTGGTCTTTAGCAAAAGCCATTAGTAAAAACTTCGAACATCTTCATTTCCCCTGACATCTATTGACGGATCGGTAGTTGCTGATTCTGTAGACAAAGCCAACGTTTTGTGGATTTGTTTGCATCAAACTCGTGTCTCAATGATTCTGGAAAAGATGTGCCCTAGTCAACTCTTCTTCATACGTTATGAAACCAATTCATTTTCGGTACAAGCTCTTGGAATCGATCATCAGTAGGCTTGATCTCAATAAGGCGACTGGCCCAGACGGTATCCCAGCTATTGTCTTAAAGAAATGTTCCCCGAACTAGTACCAGTCCTATCTAAGCTTATACGATCTCTATATCTTCTGGGAATTCCCTTCATCATGGAAGTTAGCAAATGTTCAACCTATTCCCAAAAAGATGATAAGACCGATCCCTCAAATTACAGACCAATTGCCATCACTTCCATTTTGTCTAAAATCATGGAAAAAGCCATCAATCAGCAACTGCTCACGTTTCTTGAAACTAACAAACTCCTTAGTGACCATCAATATGGGTTTAGGCAAAGTCGTTCAACAGGCGATCTTCTTTCATATGTGACCCAAGTTTGGAACAATACAGTAGAGCAGTCCGGTGAAACAGTTGTAGTCGCTTTAGATATCTCAAAGGCATTTGACCAAGTTTGGCATAAGTGTTTACTTGCCAAACTCACCTCGTTTGGGTTAAATGATGCGCTCATCAACTGAGTTTCTAGTTTCCTTGATGAAAGACGAATACGTGTCGTAGTTGATGGCTTTTTTCAAAGAAGTTAGCATTAACGCGGGCGTACCACAGGGATCCGTTATAGCGCCTACACTTTTCTGCTGTACATAAACGACCTTATTTCTTCAACAACTAACCCCAGCCATTGCTTTGCTGACGATAGCACTCTTCACTGTAGTTCATCTCAGTCTACTCATAGTGATAATCCACCTTCTATGTCAAATCAAGAAATTAAAGCTGAAATGGCAAATTCAATCAACAAAGACATTCAACGTATTCTCGAATGGGAAGCAATAATCTAGTTAAATTTAATGCTAACAAAACTCAGTGTTGCCTTATGTCCGCCAAAAAAGATCGATCATTTCCTGTTGTAAGTATGAATGGCTCAGTTCTTAAGTTTTCAGACTCTATTACTCTGTTGGGTATGACTGTATCTTCAAATCTCTCATGGGTTGACCATCTTCTGTCAGCTACCAAAACAGCTGCTCGTAAAATAGGCTTTTTGTACAGATCTAAGCAGTACTTTACCTCTCGACAACTCCTTTTGCTGTATAAGGCCCAAATTCGGCCTCATCTGGAATATAATTCTCACCTTTGGGTTAGTGCTCCCCAATACGCTCTCGATATCGTTGATCGTATTCAAAAGAGAGCGATTAGGCTTATAAATGACCCGTCCTTAACTTCTCACATACAGTCCCTTGAGCATAGAAGGATGGTTTCAGTTCTTTCTTTGTATTATCGTTATTACAACGGCTATTGTGCTGGTGAATTACATTCTTTGATACCATCTCCGGCTATCTTTGCGAGAAACACTCGGTTCGCTCAATCACATCATCAGTATGCAGTACAAATCTCCACTTGTCGTACCAAACGGGTACAAGCCACATTTTCTACACGGCTTCTAAACTCTGGAATGATCTCCCTAGTTCTTGTTTTCCTCTCACTTATGATATGAGAAAATTTAAGGTAGCTGTTCATAGGCATCTATTGGTAATTCATTATCCCTCTATCCATCCTCTTAAGTGTTCCTGAGTGCTTTAGCACGATAGGTCTTATTTAGCCTGTTCAGGTCCACAATCATAAAAAAAAAAATGGCGATTTATGTGAACAATATGTGTGATAAGATAGATTTTTTACATATGGTTGAAGTTGAAACCTTGTTTCAAATGGAGCAAAATTAATCTTCTTAATCTTTAAGGGGAGATTTGCCCCTTGGACGGGCGGCAAATGGATGGCAATTTATGTGACTATATTTGGGGTAATGTAAAATTTTTGAGAGATGTATGAATTTGAAACCTCATTATTAACTATGCGAATGCCGAATGTGAAAAACCCCCAATGAGCCCATATCAGAATAAGGGTCGTGGGCACGGGACTGGTTCGCGCGGCCAGATACATTCATGGCCGAACTACTTCCAAGCGGAGGTGCAATGTTGACAATTTTAACAACACTGCTTGTAAGATAGAGACGACTTGTTAAAAATACCAAACTGAACGAGTTCAGTTAAAATAATGCCGGTATTACAGCAATTCCGGTCATGCCAAATAGAATTTCCTCTACATTATTATATTTTTTTATTCCTTTTTGAATTTTAAAGTACCGTTATATGACTAGTGAAAATACTTATCTTTTTTGGGTAAAAGTAAACAAATTATGCAAACCCTAAACGTTTCAACATTCAGTAAAAATAGAAAAATATTTGAAATGTAAAATTTATAAATTAGAAATGGATATAAAAGTATTTGAATATTTGGAATATAAAATGTCAACAAAATTTATATATTGCTAAATGATAAATGATTTCAACCTAATAATGTACAAAAATGCCCTAGACCTCCTGTTTCGGGCATTTAATGATGAACTATTAAGTCTCAAACATTTATCAGGCAACATTTAGCAAAAAGTCACATTGTTTCCAAACGACTTTCGCAGAAAGGTTCTTGTAACCTGCACTGCACGTTGCCCCATCTTGCTGAAATAATGGCTACCAAAGGGTACGTTTCTTGAGCTGCAAAACGTCCGAAGATCATCTACAAACGGTGTGAGAACTTGGTTAACATAGCGCTTTTGATTCAGAGTTGCTGAACATCCGTTTTCTTCAATGAAGTAAGGTCCAATAAGTCCTCGTCCAGAAACAGCGCAAAAACGGTCACTTTTCACTATGCAACGGTATTTCTTGCACCTCTTCTGGTCGTTGGTAACCTAAAACTCTATCGCTACACCTATTTACCTGATCAGACAAATAAAAATGGCATTCATTACTGTGTCAGATGTTATGATGAAACTGGGATTATCATACTTTAAACCAAGGATTCTAGAACGTTATTAAAGTCTTGCAGCATAATCGACCATTCTCAATTGTTGGGTCGTCTGAATAACATATGAACCGGCATTAAGTTTCTTCAATATCTTCTGAAGAGTTCTCCGGTTCATATTCAATTTTGCAGCAGATCTCCGTTGACTACGACGTGGTGAGCCCATAATTTAATTGAATACACTTTCGTGATTTTCGTTGGTATCACCCATATTTTTTCATCCAGGTTTACCTTTTCTTTGGTTTAGCACACTTCCAGTTCTTCTAAATTTGGTTATAATGTTCAGTACAATAGCATTACTTGGTGCCTGTTTATTGAAATGCTCCGAAAATTGTTCGCGGATGAATTTAATGCTTGCGAAAATAATGCTCAACCAAAAAGAATTTTTCTTCAGTAGGTAACATTATTTACTAACTTGCAAACATATTAGTACATCTGACCAAAACCAAACGTCAATCTTTATGTGAAATAACAGTGTCACTTGTTAGAGGTTTAAGCAAAAGTAGGCCTACCGTTGCAGTACTGCAAATTAATAGCCATATTCTAATTTGAATATTTTGTGAATAATTTTTTTTTGTTTTTCTGGTTAGTTTACACATGGTCTAATTATTTCTATGAAATGGATGGATTTAATTTCTTTGAACGATTTAGAATGTTGAAACCGATATGCTGTTATGTTCTGGTTATAACTGAAGAACGATTAGAATTAGCGATGTGCTACTATTATTGATTCAGCTTCGGTATTGGCCCTATTACTTTATTATTTGGTTTTGAAGAAGCTGTTCCCCGATTCGGCCGTAATTCTTTAGTAAGAAAGCTTAGTTTCAATTAATTTGTTACACTCGATAAAGAATTTGTGTTACACATTGCGCGCGATCACGTGATCTGTAAACTATCATACCTTAAATATGGCACACGGTCAGGTGGTTTGTAAATGAAGCAAAACGTACGCGCAATGGTCATCTAGTGGCTTCGTTTCAATGTCAACCAAGTGAAATATTACGCATCATATGAGTATAAATAATAGGCAAAGTGCAATAAATGTAATTGCGAAATATCCAGAAACGGTGTTGGTAAACACGCTTCGCAACAACATATAAATCCCTTGAAGAGAAAGCAAGTTGATGAATTCAAAGAATTTCCAAGAAAAAGTTTCAACAGTTTACGATCTCTGATACATTATATTTATGTTCGAAATGGGGAATTGACAACCCTCATGCGAAATCCATTCATTATATTATAGGTGAATTGATAGCTCTAGATAAGCTTCTATATTATATCCCACTGTAACAAATACGAGTTTTCAAAGACTGGAACTAGCACCTCGGTGTATGTTACCAGGAAGAAAATATTTTACTGCTTAACTTCGAATTTAGGGACCTGTTCACATACAAATAAGAGTTTTCTAAGTTGTATCGACCATTGCTTTGAGGATTATTTTAAATTTAAATTGTAAGCGGGAAGCTTTCAAAAATGCATTTAAAGGTACGAGGCCAATATTGTGCAAGTCTGTAAAAGTACAGGAATACCTAGTGTATCATGCATTATTTATGTTTTTCTAATAATAACCCAAACGATTAATAGCCAAAGATCTATTTTGGATTTAATATCTAATATGTAACAAAACTGTGGGACATTTTAATCATTCATCTGCAGCGTGATCCAAATTAAAAGAAATTCGGCAAGATTAAATACCTCCTTATAAATTGATTCAAGATGTCTCAACTAGATGGAATTCTACTTTTTAATGATCACGATGATACATGAGCAGAAAAGATTTCTAATTATTTATGGAGTACATAATAATCTAGATACTTCAACAGAAAATCGGTAGATGTTAATGGAACTATTAATGAATTTATTACAACGGTTCGAAGGGATTACAAAAAAAATGAGGTGAAACGAAGAATTTATATCTGAAGTTCTGCGAACGATTATTACCCTAAAACATGCTTAATGCAACACATTTTGAGGAACAATGAAAGATCATCATTATGATATTTCAAAACGATGCGTCATTTCAACCATATTTTTCAAAAATGCTCGAATATTTTAAACAGTCTTTAATAGACTTCTTGTTTAGTAGTAGAAGGTGTAGAATCCGGAATATTCCGATGATGACGATATTCCATTATCAAAATCAAAAATATGAAAATCTAATGTGGAAAAGAAAGAAATTTACTTTCACAAAGTAAACTGTGGTAGCATTTCAAATTTCAACCAAATTGAAACTAGTTCTAGAACAATATCACGCGAGACGAAAAATGATAAAAATAAAGTATTAAAGAAGAACTGTACTTAAATTTACCTTTAATTAGCAGACCAGAAAATCTAACTATTTGGTGGAAAAACAAAAAAGGTTTCCTATTATTAAGCGAAATGGCGTTAAACATCTAGTGCCTACAGTGAATGGACCTTTTCAAAAACAGAAAACACGTATGATGAAAGCAGAAAACGGATTACATCCAAGTAATGCATCCGTCATAACTTGCCTTTACTAAATTTCCAGTACCAAATAAGAGTACACTAGTATCTCTTGGTTTGTTGTTCTTTTGTATTTTTACATAATATTTTATTTGGAATTAGAAGGAATTTCTGTTTCAATTTTTTAATTAGAACGTTTCGTTTTTTTGGTGCTACGTGGTATTGTAAATATAGGATATTACTTTAGTTTATTATGTTTGTACCTGGTAAGACAGTACATATTTACTTAGACATTGGATGCTTTGTTTTTATGCTGAAATATTTTGTAACAGAAAATCATATTTTTGAAATAATGTCCGTTATGTATAAGTGATAGAAATTTTGGATATTGGAGCAAGATGGCCTGGACCGGTACATGACCAAAAAATATTTAATAACTCGAGATTGAGGGCACGTATGGAAACTGGAGATTTTCCAAATTGTGTGTTACTCGGTACGTAAACTATGAATTCTAAATTTTGGTTATATTTTTGATGACAGCAGTAACCCTTTTAAGATTTTATTTTTTGGCACCTTTATTAAACCCTTTAACAAACGGAGAACAACTTTATACCGAATCCCACATGAAACAAGGAATACTGTTAAGCATCTGCTTGAAAACTGGAAACGTAGATTTCCTACCGTATGATTTAAGAATAAAGATGATAGCGCATTTGTAGTTATTAAGCCTACTGTTGCACTACAGAAGATTACTCGTGGAATAAACAAGAAAGAGCCACCAGAATTTCTCGATGACAATTAGAAGCAGTAAGTCAAAATGGACACATCTAATTTAAATATGCAGCAAGATGATAACGTTAACACAAGAATAAGGCTTGTGATCCACTTTATACTAATGGAAATCTAATAAAACCGTCGAGAGTCATGTAAAATACGTTGGTGCTAGAAATACCTGCAAAAGTGTTATAACTAAAGCTAAAAAGTTGTTTGAACAACAAAATTACAATGAGCAAGCTACATCTCCTTTGGGCAATTGTGAATTATCGTCTTTAGCCAAACCTATCGCTGAAAACTTTGGTACACCTTCACTTCCCCCCATGACATCTTTTGACTGACCTGTAGTTGCTGATTCTGTAAACAAATCCAATCTTTTTGTGGATTTATTTGCGAAACAAACTCCTGTCTTAACGATTCTTGAAAAGATATGCCCCTAGTCACCTCTTCCTCATACACTATAAAACCAATTTATTTTCGGTGCCAGCTCCTAGATTTGATCTTCAGTAGACTTGATCTCAATAAGGCGACTGCCCAGACTGTGTCCCAGCTATTGCCTTAAAGAAATGTTCCCCCGTATTAGTACCAGTTCTATGTAAGTTGTGCTCGATCTCTATGTCTTCTGGCAGAATTTCCCTCATCATGGAAATTAGCAAATGTTCCCAAAAAAAGGCGATAAGACCAATCCCTCCAACCACCAACCAATTTCCATCACTTCCATTTTGCCTAAAATCACTAAAAAGCCACCAATCAGCAACTGCTCTCTTTACTTGAAACTAACAAACTCCTTAGTAACCAATAATATGGTGTTAGGTAGAATCCTTCAGGTGTTCTTGTTTCATATGTGACCCAAGTTTGGAATAATCCGGTGAAACAGTTGAAGTCGCTTTAGATATCTCAAAAGCATTAGGCCAAGTTTAAAGCCAAACTCATCTCGTTTGGGTTAAATGACACGCTCATCAATTGGGTTTCTAGTTTCCTGGACAAAAGACGAATGCATGTCGCTGATAGCTTCTTTTCAAAAGAAGTTGGCATTAATGCGGGCATGTCACAGGAATCAGTTACAACGCCTACACTTTCTCTGCTACGACTAACCTGCCCCATTGTTTTGTTGACGACACCAGTTTTCGTTGTAGTTCACCTCAGTATACTCATAACGGTAATCCACTTTCTATTTCAAATCAAGACCGTAAAGCTGAAATGGAAATTTCAATCAACAAAGACATTCAACGTGTCCTTGAATGGGAGACATAATAAATCTAATTAAATTTAATACTAATAAAACTCAATGTTGCCTTGTGTCCGCCGTTTCCTGTTGTAAAAATGAATGGCTCAGATCTTAGGTTTTTAGACTCTATTACTATGTTGGGAATGAGTGTATCTTCAAATCCATCATAGGTTGACCATTTTCTGTCACCTACTAAAGCAGCTGTTCATAAAATACCCTTTTGTGTAGATCCCAGCAGTACTTTAGTTTCCGATAACTCTTTCAGCTGTATAAGACCCAAAATCGGCCTCATCTAGAATATAATTCTCACCTCTGGGTTGGTGCTCCCCAATACGCTCTGGATATCGTTCATCGTATTCAAAAAAGAGCGATTAGGCTTATAAATGACCTATCCTTAACTTCTAACATATCTTCAGAAGCATAGAAAAATCGTTTCAGTTCTTGCGTTATATTATCGGTATTACAATGAGTATTGCGCTGCTGAATTACATTCTTTATACCATATCGGGCCACCTTTGCTAGTAATACTCGGTTTGGTTATTCAGGTCATCAATATGCAATACAAATCTCCACTTGTATCAAACGGGCGCAAACCATATGCTTCTACACGATTCGAAACTATAAAATGGTCTCCTTAGTTCCTGTTTTCCACTTATGTACGACGTGAAAAATGTAAGGTAGCCAGTCATAGGCATGTCTTGGTAATTCATTATCCCCCTATTCATTCTCTTAAGTGTTCTTGAGTGCTTTAGCACGGTAGGCTAAAGTAGTATACTAACTGAATAATACTGAACCTTGTGTTAGACCATTGGTAAGATTTCTACATTTACTTTTCTTATCAAACCGTACCAAACGGACGGAATCGACATTCTTCTACTCGGTTTCTAAGCTCTGGAATGATCTCCTGTATTCCTCTCACTTATTATATGAAAAAATTTAAAGTAGTCGGTCATAGGCATCTGTTGGCAATTCAATAACCTCCTAGGTGTTTCTGAGTCCCTTGCCACAGTAGGCCAAACTTAGGCCGTCCAAGACCACACTTATTAAAAAAAATTAATCTTTGGGCAAATTAGTAAATGTTTTCACCTGTACTTTAGTAATGAAGTCTTCTGTACCTTCTCTATCTTGGAAAGTATAATCATTCTCATCTGAAGTAATATGCAATGCTAAATTAACTATTTGAAAAAATGATCTATATTCACTTACAGTTTTATCTGTAAGCACATTCATCCCCACGTTGAAATCAGTATCAATTGAATTCTGAAATCAGTGTTATCATGAGTAAAGATAAAATTACTTCTGTGTCACTCTCTGGTTTGGGACGTTTTGGAGGTCCGCCACCTAAATAATAATAAATTAGATGGGCGTACAGACAGTACTTTACAGAAATCAATATTTAGTTTTTCCATCTCATTAACTTCGTTGGATGTCTTTTTAGTATGTTTATTTACATTCGTTTGTGGATATGAAATGTAAGAATACACGATCTCATATGCGTTAAAATTATTTTCTGTTTTTGGCCAGGTTTCTTGTTTTTCTTCGCTACAAACTGCATCTACCTTATTCTTAACTACGTTGTAATATTGGGAAACCAAACTAAATAAAAGTTGTTTTTCAGTACTTTAGTAGCGCAAGCTGTTTTAAGCTATAAAATTATAGTGTGAGAAGCAATACATTATACTCATAGTATTATACAATGTAAGCTCATCTGTACTTTACTCCTTTGAATAAAGAATATTCAAATCTCTATTCCCATGAGAACTGTTTACCTACATTAATTGTCTTAATCAGTGAATTTATTCAGAATACATAACCACGCAATTAAAATGGTCCTAGTCTAATTGTGTCATTCCTTAGTATGTAGAATATTTGGGCAATTCTTAATGATAAGAACGATTTAACTAAATAAAATTTCAATTAACTATAGTATCGGTTCAAACGGACATTAGTGTATCTACTAAGAATTAAAAATTTAGAGCGCGTTTCTTCCTTTCGTGCAATAGGTATCTGTAACAGAATCATAGGAGTTGGCCTACTTTTTAACAGGGTGAGCTTTTCACTTGAGTTTTTTATTATTGCTTCACAGTGTGGCAGCGCCCTTTTATTAAGATCAAAGATCAGAAAAAATGCGAGTTTTCTTAACTTGGTTATTTTACTTTTAGATAGTAACTACCTGCTTTTAAAGAGTTATTCAGATAGCCTACTCTGTCATCTTTTTTTCACTACAGCATTGCAATGATTTAACATACGTAGTGAAAATTAAATGTGCATATTCCGTTTTCAATGTGTCATAACAATTACAGTCAGTTTTTAAGTAGTAACGGAAAAGTATTTCTTTGTTAGATTAGTTACGATTTTATTAAATCTCTAATTGGTATATCTAGCTTTTTGCTGTGATTACTTTTGGTGCCTTCAAATGAAAGTTTTCACAACTTTGCACTATAATTAAATTTTGATTGTTACACTTTTCATTGTTAACTTTCGTTGGTTTGACGCAGTGATTCCTTTCGACGACACAAATTTGTAGTGTTCGACATATTTTTTACTTTGAGAGGAAGTGAAACAATAAAGCGTCTAAGTACAACACTTCTAAAAATAAGTGTATTAGAGGAACGGGTAAAACAGAACGTGATGCAATAATAAACATTTTAAATGTTGCTGCTTATTAATTATTCCCCAGGCGGGTGTTTTGATACCGAAGTCCGCTATATTTACACAGAATCTGAATGAACTGCATTCCATTGTGTGTAATGATACAAAAAATACGGATAAATTGCTGTTTTACTAATTTACTAACTAGGGCCGGCGGCCTATCAATCCATACGACTAAGCCAACTAGTCTAGAGCCTATTTTGGGGTTTGCTAGAGCAATATTTGATCGCTATTTAAACTTTTGAAACAATTAATGGATACATACCGCGTTAAATCCGGGGTTTCGGTTGTACAACTTTAAAAAAAATCATTCCCTGCAAGGAAAAAAAAAACAAGTGGGTAGGACCAAATCTACTAAAAAAGAGGCAAATATGTAGCGGCTTGTATTAATGCGTTATGGTTATTTATTTCAATTGTCTTAATTTACAAAAGAATAAGGATGAAACCACACTTACGGGGTAATATTAGAAAAGCTTGGATTCACCGGTATTATACTAGATGGATAGATAGTGACCTTTCTATACGTTTATTGAACATTTTATTAAATCAGTTCGCCCTAGTAAAGATCCCATTTTATTAATTGTTGATGGATAGTAATGCCGCGAGACGAAACGAGACTAATGATCAGTCTCGTCTCGATATATTGAGAAAGAAATTGAATTGTACAGTCTCTGGACGTGAGGGTTTTGATCCATTCAAAAGTTATCTGAATTCAGAAATGGACAGATGGATGGTCAATCCCTTAGGTAAGAGAATAACCAAATATGATACTGGTTCTATAACTGGTAATGCATTTATGAAGGCTGGTACGCCTGACAACATAGTTAGTGGATTCCGGAAAGCAAAGTATGTCCATATAATCCGAATTCTTTAATTATAATGATACATTCATAAATGGACACTACCACAAACACAAATAGAATCAATTAACTCCCAATCCATAACCCAATTAAAAAAACCCTTAAAACAAACATTGAATATGAATATATAACTGAAACAACCCTGCGACAAAGTTACACATCAAACAATTTCCTAAAAAAACAGGTAACCATGCTCATGTTTCCATGGCCGACGTACTACCCCTTCCACACAAGTGGACCAGAAAAATCAAAAGGACCACCCAAAACACAGAAACAACAATCAGAAACAATCACAAGCAACCAGTACAAGAAAGATTTTATGGAGAAAGAGAAGCAAAAGGTACCTTTTAGTTTACAACCGCGCACAAGTACGGAATTCGACTTTCTGTGATATGTTCACTTTTGAACATTTTCAGAATTTGCTTATTATTTAATTTAGGATTAAATATTATGTTTAAACAGTTGCTGTTGCTTACTAATAGTGTATTCTTTATTTTAAAGTGAAGACGTGTATTATACCACGTTTATTAAAGCTACATTACTATTTATTTGATAAACTGTGTTTTTTGCCTGCCTCTCTCCCAGTCTGCTACGCTAATATGTATATATATACTTGATGGTTGAATCATTGTAACCCTTGCACTTCAACATCTGTCTAACGCACGAGATCGAGAGGTAAAATGCCACGTGTTTAATTTCCTTCCAAAGGGGGAAGGCGGGCTGTTTGAGCTTTCCAAGCTCCTTCTGCCACAAGCATGCATTCCCAACATACATACATTTAGTATGTATGCATGGTGGGATTAAGGATAGGTGCGGTCAGGATAGTATCGGAAGGAACAGAGTTAGGGTTCTGAGGGAGAAGATACTACTCCATCATTCGCCCAAATAGCCGCACGTGGTGCACTTATACGCAGAGTGACCATGTCGATATGTGCGTATGAGGAAAACGCCCTGAAAAAAACCCATACAGGGTAGACAACAACGCAAATCGAACTCATTACCTTCCGAATGCTGCGCAGATCGTGTTACCACAACTCGACTAGCTCGGTAGCTTAGGTATGTAACTTTAAGTTATTTTCAACTGAATCTAGTTCTGAAGGCTGGCAGATGTAACTGGCAAAGTTAAGCATACCCACAGATTAGAATACTTGTGCCATGGTATTAAGAGTATTCTAGGATAAGATATTCTGATAACTAAAAATTTTAAATGAATAATTTGGATTCAAAAACGTTTCTATATCTGGTTTTGCTGTTTGCTTTATTAGTCATTGCAGTAGTCGTCGCAAGTGTAAGCAATGTATGAGTTACCAATTTGTTTATATCCAGGATGTTAATATTCTAAATTAATGTTTTTATGTTAAGTCTTACATTATAATGCCTGGTAGACTAATTCTCGTATAGTATTATCTGTAGTTTAGTTGTGTAGTTTAGTTTACGGCGTGCGAGAACTGTTGAAACGTCAGGTTTAGCTACATTTCCGTAAAAAAGATGTAATGTAATAATGCTAATGGTTTTTTGCGCCCTCCATGACTTTGTGCAAACTAGCGGTGCGGTTAAATATTCAATTTATTAAATAACTACTTAATCTTTACTAAAATAACATTAGATTCTATAGTTGGCTTTCAAATACCTTTACCTAACCGTCTTTACATATATTTCATAAATTTGTTTGACCACTTAATTAATTTTTTTTAACTGTTGTCATTTACTGAGCGATTGTTCAGTAAAAATGATTATTATTGTTTTGATGTTTTAGCTGTACTAACTATAATTACACGATTAACTCTCGTCTAAAAACCTTTGCTGCTTTCGAAACAGCCTCAACTGGTGTACATGCATACATATTTGTTTTTATTCGGTGTGTAATGCCGCTTATTTAACGCTGATTTCCTCCTATTTCTATAACAATACGTAGCACTATGAAAATGCAAACTTTAACGATTATCACTCATAACCAAGATACTTATCTTTTCGGTAGCAAATCGTGTATTTGTTATTAATTTTTGATTACAAATTTAAACATTTCGATAACAAGTCTATTTAATCTGAGAATTTCTTCTTAGCTGTTCAAATTATTAGGATGTTTATATATTTCAATCACTTCTCGCTGTAGAGGCTGATAATTAGTTTACCTTGATGAAACTTTCCAAATAGATGGTATTCATTCAAGCATTCAGATTACTATGGAAGAAGAAACTAATGGAAGTTTACCAATTTTAAATATATTAATTTTTAAAAGAAACAATTTGTCTTTTAGAGTTTATCGGAATTGTACACACACCTAAAGGTGTCTTCATAAATTATCAAACCATCACTCACGTCAAAAAATTAGTGAAACCAAAGCTCTAGTGATTCGACCTAAACGAATTAGTGATTCAGAATTAGAATTTAGCAAAATATAATTAAACTTTAGAGGTACCCGAAAAAGAACAATTAACTTTTAGTGTTGATAGAGATTTTCTTCCTTTCAGAATTAATATTACGGATGAAATTGTAATTAATCATGGAATTAAAACTATTTTCAAACCTACAAGAATGATTAAAGGATATTTAGGATCACCTAAAGATGCTTCAAATACATCATTAGTTTCTGGAGTACATAAGTTATCTTGTCCTTGTGGAAAAGTATAGATTGGAATCATCAAACATACATTTGACAGTAGACGAAAAGAACATATGAGATGTTGTGGATTGAATCAATCACAGAAGTGTACGTTAGTTGAACATGCGTCAAATAATTTAAATCATAACATTCAATTTGACAATATGGAAATTTTATCAAAGCAATCTCATTATTATGCTCCTCTACAGCGAGAAGCTATTGAAATATATAAACCTCACAATAAGGCAAGAAGAAAATTTCTGATTAAATGATATTGGCATCTTGTAATTAAAAAAAGACAGTTTTAAGTGCCACCCTGTCTTAATTCAGGCAAAATGTGCGCAAACAAACATTTAATTCCTTTCTTTTGCACCTGTGAAAGCGCTTTTAGAGCGTAAGATTGGCGGCACACGCCATTTTATTTAAATATAAATATTTAATTATACCTTAAAAAGAAATAATCACAAACCAAACATTCATGACGTCACTAGCACTCAACATTAAACAAAGGAAATTTTAATATCTCAAGATATATGTGAATAAAGGACTAAGTTCGTAAATACGTCTGTAACACATAATCATAAAAATTGGTGACACATACTTTATAATCTTTAATAAAAACAAACAAGTTCAAAAATTTTATTTAAAACAAACAACGTCTACATTTAATTAAAATCATCATTAATTAAGTACACACATAAAACGTTAGCTTGAGTAGGATTTCAACCTACGACCTGTACATTGCGAGAGTACTCTAGCAAAGTACAGGTCGTGGGTTCAAATCCTACTGGAGGTAAACTTTTTATTTATGTAGTTAATACATTTAATAATGATTTTTAATTAAATATTTACTTTTGAACTTATTCGTTCTTAAGAAAACTTATAATAACGTCTATATTTATTGTAAACCAAAATAACAATAAGCACTTGAATAGTTTTACCTTACACTTTCAGGTCGCCAAGGTAGAAACAGTAAAGGATGCCCGGGTCTTGGACTCACTTTCCCCGCTCGACACGATACTGGCCGTTCTCCACCAATTATATTTCTCACAATACCCAAAATTCTACTACTTTAGCTGATTGCTGGATACAATCGTCGTTATCAGGGATCTACGCAATTTCCTTGAAGCACTAAAATTATATCAAAAAATAACAACCAACACGCGTGCTTAGCTGATACCCCTCAACACCCACGTTCGTTAACCAAACCTTCAAAATCACTGGTCTTTACCAAAGCCGTATTTAGGCGATTCTATCGCCCCGGGAAAATAAAATTACTAAAATAAGGTGTGTTCTGCAAACTCTTCAACAAGATACGCTTCGCCTAACGAGGTAGCAACCCCTCTAAACGTCAGGTATGTCTCACTCGACTCGACGGTCGACACTTAATTAACAATTTCACCACGCGATTATTCCAGTCATTTTAAACTTCACAAAACATAACAAATTACAGAGCTAAAATTCCTTAAAACCGTAAGACCAAAAAATTTTAGTAAACACGATCTAGAAAATACGTCATTGGCATAAGCTTGGCACATCAGGCTACACGCAAAAAAAATTGTAACCCGATATGTTTTCGTCGTCGCTATTCTTTGGAAAATCAACCCTACTTTAACATATTATAAAAACCACAGCTTCTACTCTTAATTTTCTTGTCTAATCTACCTAACTACCTACATTTTTTGGAAGCATACCTCATTATGGAAAGAGTAGAAAATCAGCCTTACACACTGAATAAAAAAATGTATGCTGGTTTAGGCTGTTTCGAAAGCAACAAAGGTTTTTATAGGAGAGTTTATTCGTGTGATCTAAGTGCCTACGCTAAAACAACATCAAAAGAATAATAATTATTACTGAACAATGACTATAGGTTAAAACCAAGGCCAACCTGAGGTGGGAGTTCGGATTAGATGAAGAAGATTAGAAGAATGGTATAATTTAGGGTGTTATATTTTAAATTACGACAAAGGTGGATGCGGCACTTTCTGACGGGGATTTTAGAGGGAAATACTTAAAATCCAAGAGTAAAATCACTAACCTTTAATGATAAAATTTTAAAGATATAAAATTTTATATTAAAATATGTTTAACTCCCACAACAGACAAATGACACAATCGTCAAATTAGTGACAGCACTGTCAATGTCAGAAAATTTTAGATTATAATTTTTTTAAATAGGCGTAACAAATAAGCCAAATCAATTCACTATACTATAAAAAATACATAAATAAATGAAATTCCATTCTCAAAAAAAAAAACTCAAACAGAATGACAAAAAAATGTGAACTATTTTTTTGAGGTTGAAAAATCTTAAACAATGTAACACAAACTAATCTATAAACTAATACGAAACACAATTCAAAGTTCATTCTTTGAATGTAACGCAATAGTGATTGTTAATAAATACCTTTTTCTTTTAAAGTTTCCAATTTTATCACCGTCAAACTATATAACACACCTTTTCAACTTTCTTCGTATGTCACTTCAAAATGTTGACTTATACAAATTTATCTTTGTTCATTATAAAAACCATATTTTCTGGATTAAACTCTAGACCGGGAAGTTTCCTTTTTTATCGTTCGCAATAGAATTCCTTGCTTCCTTTTCTCTCCACATTCTTTTCTCTTCACATTTTTTTTCTCTCCACATTCTTTATTCTTTATACCTTTATTTCTTCCCGATTTTCTTCTTCATCATCTGACATTTCTCTCTTTTCTTTTTTTCTTTCCCAAAAAATCTCCTAGCCTAATAAATCATTTTTTTTTTACTTCCTCACTCCTGTTCATCTCATGAATTCTTTTCTTCTTTTTTCTAACCTTTTGATATGCTGTTTCTTATACTAAATTTCACTACTAATACAATTTTAAATTATAAACTAAAATAAAAGTTGACATCTTATTTGTATTTTTTTTTAAATCATATCCATTATTTAATGTAATTTTGAGTTATGTAAGCCAAATGAATGTTGCTGAATGCATTTCAATTACCTTATTCTTATTTTTAAAATTTGATGTCATTAAATATAATATAATATATATATATATATATATATATATATATATATATATATATATATATATATATATATATATATATATATATATATATATATATATATATATATATATATATATATAGGGTTTCCACGTAAGTTCTTACCAAATGGAATTTTTTTATGAACTGCACATTAGAAAATATTTTTCTTGGGAAAAGTTCTACTTGGTCCGACGAAAGTCCTAAATCACGAAAAAAGTGTATTTTCCCTTAGCATGTACGGGGGAAAATCTAAAAGTTTTATTCTTTCTTAGAACTATATTAACAGTTTTTTTTAGATAGCCCCAAAGAAAGTAGTACAAATTTTGTTTAACATTGTTTAAAATGTTTTTACAATTTGTTTGAATACGATTATCAGTAGTACTAGTCAAGCAATCGGCTTGAAGTCATATTCACATTAAACAAGTCATTATACTAGGCTGATAAAAAATTTGTCAAATTTCACTTACAATTAACAGTTATTGTGTTTTGAGTGTTTATTGAAGACAAAATGCCGGGAGAATTAACTTTACAAGAAAAAATCGAACTATAGGCAATTCCACAAAAAACAAAATGATGCACGTCCTACATTTATTTAGCTAGTTATGCTTCGATTTCGTATGACCCCATGACTCAAAAGGATATAGAAACAATGTAGAACAGGGCTGTTTAACTGCAAGTGCTCCAAGGGCCGCTTTAAAAAAAATGCGTTTTGGATGGCCGCATTACAAAATACTTCGTATGGAACTTTATCGGTTAGTTTTAATAGGTATGGTATATAAAGAAAAAACGCGTTTGTGTTATTATTTTAATTTATACAAAAACATATCTACTTACAAAAAAAATTAGTGAGAAATTTGAGGATGTTGATTTTCACTAACTAATGCATCAATATTAACTTTAATATTTGTTGTTGATAAACGAAGCAACTGAGTAAGTGACTTATCAGAGAGGGAACATCTATATTTTGACTTTATAAATTTCATATTGGAAAAGCTGCTTTCGCAAAGATACGTGCCCAGTGTAAGCCCTAAGTTTCGCAAGTTGGGATATCGTTCTTCTGGCAGCAACTTGAAAAAGTCCAATTCAGTTTCAGTGCTTCCTTGGTAAAAAGGATCTGATTGCAAGTCACACAATTCCAGTTGAAGTTCTGCTCTGCTTACATTCTCAGCTGAAATTGTAAGGGGCTGGGTGAAAACCAAAACCTCCCTTTCTATTTGTTTAAAATCGCTAAATCGTTTATCAAATTCTTCTGCAACTGTGTCAATGTATTTTATGTGAGGTAAATTTGAAACTTCCTCAAAATCCTTTATTTCGTCAGAATGCTCTTTACAACTTGGAAAAAATGAAAAATCTTTTTTTTCTAATGAAGACTTGAAAAGCTTAATCTTATTCTTAAATCCATTTATGTGTCCAAATAAGTTGGCAATATTCTACTGTTTTCCTTGTAGCTTCAAATTCAATTCGTTAAGGTGAGATGTCAGGTCTGTTAAAAATGCAAGGTCTGCAAAAAATTGTATCACAGGACAGTTGATGTTATTTTGTTTCAAGAGTCCTGCAAATCCAATTTCAGTTCCTATCATAGCTCTGGCTCCATCAGTAACAATACAGGAACATTTATCGAATCCCCCGTAGTCTGATACCACCTTATTTACAGCTTCAAAAATATCTGTACCCTTGGTTGTACCATGGAGAGGAATAAGATCAAGCAACTCCTCTGCTACACTGAAGTCGTTTTGAATAGTTCGGATAAAAATTACAAGCTGGCTAATGTCGGACAGATCAGTGCTTTCATCCAGGCACAGCGAAAATATTTACATCCTTCAACCATGTTATGCAGTTTTTGTATACATATTGATTGATATGGTCCACCGTCTTGCAATTGTTTGATGACACTGAGACTGTTTCGAATTTTTCGGCAATTTTTGTTTCATTGAATTGTTTTGCCATTTTGATTGCATAATTTTTAATTAGCCATTACTAAAGGTTTCTTCGCTCTGACAATTTCCAACGCTACTTCGTAAGAAGCGGCAATACTGCGCTTGTTATCAGTGTCAGATTTTTAAAAAAATGTTGTTTGTTGTTTGAGTTTTTTCTTATAATCCGTAATGATAGCCTTTCTTGACTCCCCTGTATATAGATGAAATGTTTTCTCGTGTAACGTAGTGTAATGTCTTTTCATATTCTTTGGGAACCGATAGTACTTGCATACAAATAATGCACTGAAATTTATTATTGTTGTTTGTGATTAAATAGTCTGATTCCTAAGGGTCATTATAAACTCGATGTTCGTTCGTTATTTTTCTTTTCTGCGAAGACATATTTCACCGAGTATTTCACTTAAAAAGGCTTTAGAATTGGTGCGTACTACACAGTAGAACAATTATTAACAAACTCTGCCCGCCCGCTAGGAAACGGAAAAGGCCACGTATTTCATTCCCTCCCCAAGGGGGAGGGTGGGCTGCTCGAGTTTTGCGAGCTCCTTCAGCCACAATCATGGATTCCCAGCATATATACATACATTACGTATATATGCATGGTGGGATTAAGGATGGGCGCGGTCAGGATAAGATCGGAAGGAACGGAGTTAGGGTTCTGAGGGGGAAAGTACTACCCCGTCATTCGCCTAAGCAGCCGCACATGGTGTGCATATACGCAGTGACCATGCCGCTACATGTGTATGAGGAAAACCCCCTGAAAAAACCTCATACAAGGTAGACGGTAACGGGAATCGAACCCATTACCTCCCGAATGCTAAGCAGGTCGTGTCGCCACTGCACTACCAGCTCGGTCGTCCCGCTTGACTCAACCTCTTTATATATAGCGCGTGGCTTCCCGAATATTCGAGAGTGACCGAGTAAGATCGGTCCGATTTCCAGTAACTTCTCTGCGACCTTCTATCCGTAGTGGCGACACACGTTATTTTATTTGTATTTTATGATTCATGTAACAATTGTGCATATTTCGTATTTGAAACCGCAAACAGTAACGTCGCGGGCCGCATGCGGCCCGCGGGCCTCGTGTTGGACAGCACTGATGTAGAACGTTGGTACTACTTATATAAATTAATGACGTGCAACTGAACCTACATGAAATTTGCTGCATAGTTGGCGATAATTAAAACAACCACAGATAAACTGCTTTTATTTTTAACGAAAGACACAATGGTAAGAGTATTTATCATGTAACTGTAGGAAATGTAATTGTCAAATTTAAAGCTACAGGATTTGTTGAAAATAAATTTAACAAAGACCGTACATGAAGAGTTAACGATGAAAATCAGTTACTTATTATGCAAGCTGTTGTTGAGGAACCAAAAAATTCATTAGGCCGAATCCAGTAGGAAAACCTAGTGTCAAAAGTTTTAAGACCTAATAAGTTATATCCATACCAACCGCAACAACGAAATAATTGGAATAATTTTTTTCGAAACACTTTAAATTCTGCGATTTATTACGAATTTTTGAATAATCAAATTTTTGATACTTCCTTTAAATATTCGAAGTAATTTATGGTATCAGTAAGACAGTGATCCCTGTCATGGTACTAGATTAGTTACGGAATATCTTGAAACAACATTTGAGGGACGTTGGATTGGAAGATATTCTGAAAATACTTGGCTAGCCAGATCACCTGACCTAACGCCCCTTGTTCAAAAATTCTAAAAAGCCTATCAAAAGTTAGCAATATGTTAGTATCTATGTTGCTTTCAAATTCGCGTTTACTCTGAAAATCAAGTTTGCGCTGCAATGGATAGACCAACATCAAATCGCATTTTCCAAATATCATAAAGTAAGGCATATAATTTAACTTAATAAATATTTTTAACAAATCAAATTAATAACAAAAAGTAAATGGAATCTAGTTGCTTACATAATGGCATTTTAGTGTATCTAGGGAAAACAAAAGAATTGTCGTGACAACTATTGATACAAGTGTCAAACGAAAGTATCGTAATTTAGAGAATTGTTCTGAAAATAAAACTCGCATAGACGTAAATTGTAACGATTTGAACATGGATCTGCAAACAAGAATTGGTTTAGTGCAATGTTATTATGAATGCGCTAAAAATTACACTGATGGATTACGAAGATTTCATACAAAAATGGGTTTGAGAGCAGGGCCGTGCCAAATGAAGGCGTACCGTAATTTGATTAGGAAATTTGAAAGAACAGGGTCTGTAGCTGATCTGGAAAATCAAAACGTGGCCAATACTAATCCGCTACGAATTAGCAGTGTGAATATAATATCAAAACGATTGCAGATGCCATATACCACGATTTGGAAAATTCTACGAAAAATCCTAAAAATGTATCCCTATAAGATGCAACTGCTGTTTGAATTAATGGAAGCAGATTTGGCTCTTAGGTACGATTTTTCTTTATAAACACTGGCTGAATGGTTATCCCGTATTTTATGGAGAGATGATGCCCATTTTTCTCTTAATGGTGGAGTGAATACTCAAAATTGTCGAATATGATAAACAGAAAATCTACATGAAATCGTTCAGCAAGGTCCTCGTGACAAAAAAGTCACCGTTTGGTGCGGTTTCGCAGCTAATTTCATCATTGGTCCATACTCTTTTTTGAGGAAATACAGAATGGCGAAGCCATATCTGTAACTGTAACTGTTACCTGCAAATGTTAAGGGATTATGCAATTCCACAGTTGCAAAACGAGTACGAAGGAATTGAAAACATGATTTTTATGTTGGATAGAGCACCTCCGCATATTTACAGACCAGTTAAAGAATTGTTAACTGGGGTTTTTCAAGATCGCGTTATAAGCAGACATTTTGTAAATTTATGGCCACCAAGGTCGTCTGGTATTAACCCAGCCGATTACTGGCTGTGGGGTTATTTAAAAGATTTGGTGTTCAGAACACGTCCAACAACGCTGGAGGAATTAAAGAACAGTATTAGGGAGCAAATTCGTGTAATTCAACCAGAAATTTTGCATAGCGCTGTATACAATTTGGAGGAACGGTTGGTAATGTGAGGAACGGTTGGTAATGTTACAACAAAATGGAGGTCATATCGAATAATTGCGGTAACCAGTGTTTGACTTCAGAAATCCCATTATTTAAGCGGCTAGATTACATTTACTTTTTGTTATTAATTTTATTTGTTAAAAATATATAATAAGTTGAAATATATCCCTTACATTATGATAACCCTTTATTTCAAATTTTTAGCGCAGTAACGTTTCTAGTAATTGGTCTGCTGTGCTGTACTTACAGAATTAACAATCTAAAATAGAATTTTTAAACCGCTTCTTTCATTACCATGAAATTTAGACATCCTAACTACCTCATAGAAAGGCATTTTTTGACACCTAACTGCAATTCATTGTACTTTTATTGTACAGGTAAAGCCAAAATTAAGAATCTAAATTAACACAATTTTTGACAGTATTGACAATTTTGGTATTTTACTATAGTAGTTTCATTCCCCTATCATTTATCAACAAAAAAGGTACTCTTGTGCGAAATCGATATCTCTTACCGTTTTCTAGAAAAATGCATTTTTGTGAATCCATGTAAATTACGAATTAAGTCAAACAAAAAAATGTACTATCATTCTGCTAAGTTCATTAGTACCTGTTTCTCGTAAATTCCTATGAAGTCTTATAAAAGTTCTACGATTTTGGAGTCTCCTATTAGGAAAGCGATTGGCATAAAGTCGAACTGCTAAAGAAACATTTCCTTCTGACAAACCATACATTAAATGCATCTCTACTACAGTTTTACCGGTATTAACTTTTTTCAGTTTTTATTAACCGATTTACATCAACAATCAACAATGACATTCATTTCCATAATAACAGAGAAACGTCACTTACAAAATGTTTACAGATTATTTTCTTATTTAGAATTGACGTTTTAAATAAAATAGTATTTTCGAAACCGTTCGAAACTTAATTTTGACTTTACCTGTACCATACACGTACAATGAATTCCAGTATCCAGTATCAAAAAATGCCTTTCTATGACGTAGTTAGGGTGTCTAAATTTCATAGTAATGAAAGAAGCGGTTCAAAAATTATCACTGAAATTCAATTTTTAACTTCTGGCTTTGAAGGCCGATAACTACATAACGAAGACAGATAGGAAAAAAATTCAAATGAAGACTAGGGTTATTTTGAGCCCCTCTATACGTCCTAGCAGTTTTGACCACACCTTTCCGGACACCCTGTATGTATGTGTATATATATATATATATATATATATATATATATATATATATATATACAGTGCGATCATTATTGATTGACCGTGCCATTCCTAGAACAGTACTACTGTTCCGCATCCTTAAATGAAAATTGTGCTATGTCCAGTGGCGTAAATGCAGATATTAAAATAAATACTACCATAAATGACAAAAACTTTCGCGAATGACGAATTGCCTATTATGTAGGCGTACAAAAACTTGAAAAATTGTAATTTACGTTTATATTGAATTAACACTTAATTTTTTATAATTTAGCTTTATTTAATTATATTTACGTACATAATACAGTAGGTATATGTTTATTATTACAGTTAAAAATAGAAAAATGTAAAATCACATGGCCAGATAAATGGAACCATGCTTCATCCGTAAAGAAACTTAGGTTCAGTATTTCGTCATCTCTCAAGTTCTTGTTGAACCACTGGCAATATTCTAAACGCTTTTGAAAATCTAAAGGTTGCACAACCGTTATTTTGTAAGGATGAAAATGTAATTGACGTTTGACTGCTTTATGGCATGTACCATTAGAAAGATCTGTAACAATTGCTTATATTGCAATATGCACAATGTTGTCAATCTAACTTACACATTTAATGTTTTGGTTTTTAAGATTCTTTTTATTTTATTACTTAAACCACGATACACCTACAGACGGTATGCCGATGCGCACTGGATGAGTCTTGTATCTCGGTCTGCTGACGTCATCTGCGATGCAAACTCAAGCGCATGTGTATGTATAAAGCATGCAAATTTTGGACGTAAAGTGGGAATTGTGAAGATTTAGCTTGAGCAATTACATTTATTATTAAAGTAATTACTTTTTGGTTAGGTATTTACACAAAATATCAATCAGAAATTTAATAGAAATCAAATTTTATGAAAATGGTAATATAAAATCGCCGTTTTTGATTTTATTTAATAAACGAATATAAAAATGAAATGTAATAGAAAATAAAAACATAAATGTTTAGCAGGTATTTTAAGCAAAAAGGTGTAGATTCGAGAGCTGACTTTTTCAAATCTTACTTCTTGTAGTCCACTTGCTGAAAATTTTGGAAAAACTAATATCCTAATTTGTTTTATTTGTTATAACTTTTTTGTTACTTAAGATATTGAGATGCGGTTTGAACTAATTTGCATGGTAATTTAAATACTTTTATACTTTTGAAAAGCTGAGCTTATTCGTTTTACCGGCAGAAATCACGTGTGCCATGATCACAAAAACTTTGTTTTTCGTTTTGTAAGTACATTTTATATTTTAGTGTTTGAAAACTAATTTGTCGGTTTAATTCCTTAATCTAATATATGTCCTCGTCCTACTTAGGCAGAGAATCACTTGAAATGGAATTTGTGTCTCCCCCAATTTACACATCGTTTTCTGCGCCAGTTGTAGAAAAATATTTTTTTCATCACATAATGAGCTACCATGCATATACAGAAACTCAGCATCAAGTTTTTGAGCTGCTTGATATAATTCCTTACTTGGCTCCATTAAATATCCTCTTGAAATTGTTTGCAACCAGTCGGGTATATTATTAGGTAGATAACTGACAGTTATTGGTAGCGACTCCCAAAGAATATTTATCTTTGAATTTATAAGCAACATAGCCTGCTATATATTTGAGAGATTCACTGTTCACCTTCTCTTTTACTTCCACTCGCGAGAACTCGTCGTCAATAGCAGCGTCCAAAGCTTCTTCATCTAAGTATTGCGGATGCACAAATGAACTAGATGAAATGACATCCTCTACACAGTCATTTTGCTGATCTAAATTTGATTCACTTCCACCTATATTAGAAAGCAAGTTTTGTGTTAAACACATATCTTTTATCGGTTCTTGAGATATACTAAGCAAGCATTCTTCAGAATTCTCTTCAGTGTTTCTATTTTCCGTAAAAATAGCTGTAGAATGTTTCCCAAGTATAAACCACCTCATTCGATACTTAAAATCAAGTGGAGAGGGATGGTCATTTGCTGCGCCCATGCCCCGAATATAAGCAAAAAAATTTTCAAGAACATCTTGATTCAGACGCGATGTTAAAATGTACTCGACACCATATTTATCGTGCAAATAATAAAACATTTTTGACAATGATGAGTTTGTTAGTAATATTCCTTTCTGAAAAGGTATAATTTGTTTATGCTTTCCAATTCTCATTACACTTGCAATCTTTGTCATTTCATTTAAAACTTCTTTTTGATTCTCAATGTCAGTTCCAAATGCATTCCTTCCAGGAAAACTTCCACTATATTTGGATCTTGAATTTAACAAATCAAACCAATTGTTGAATAATTGTACAACTTCAGCAGCCTTTTCCCCAGTGACTATGTTTAGGCATCAATCCCAGTTTTCCACAGTACTTAATTGCTTTGGCGACAGTGTTTGATAAAAGTTCAGCAGCAAGTCGAACTCTTTGCCTCATCGAGCCTTTAATATCAAGATGTTGTCGTGTTATTTTATGTGCGAAAGTTAGTTCCAAAGTGAAGATATTTATTAAACTATCAAAATAATCTCTATTTATTACACAATTCTCTAAAACAAAGCCATGATCAATCAGGTGATTTCTTGCAAGTTTCAAAAGATGAGGCACGTCTGCGTATACAAAAATTTTCGGGATGTGGAAAAAAGCAATTTTTGTCATAGCCCACATTTAACTGGGACCACAATTTTGTATTTTCAGTGCCCATGTCACTAACTATGACTACAACAGTAAAATTTGATCTGCACAATTCTGAAATTAGTTTTTCAATAATAGTTTTCGTCATCGGTTGATCAAACTGGTAATATATTGGTTGTTTCCAATGTGAAGTAAGACCTCGTACCATAACGGTCTGACAAGACTTGTGTGAACCTACTTTCTGCTGTTCTTTTTTATCAATCTCCATTTTGTTGGAGACATAAACTTCATCAAATGATAAAACACAGAGCCTTTCCATATCATTAAATTCAGAAGATTTATTTTCCATTAATGTGAGAACGCTTTTTAAAACACCTGGGTTAACATTAAAATTTAAAACCCATTTTCGCAGAGTAGACATACCCGGTAATCGATAATTATGTGCTCGCAGGTAACGATATGCTTTTGGACTTACACTTCGTAATGAAATAGCAGATGCAATATCATCTGGAGACCAATGCACTTTTTTTGTTTTGTCCAAGGATAATAGTTTTTTTATTTGCCCCCGAGTAAAAAGAGTGGATAGGGCATCATCATAATGTTTAATTTTGTTTTCGAGTTGAGTTTTGTCATCCTCTGCAGCCGTCAATGCTTCTTTAAGCTGTTCAATTTCAACTTGTGCTCTGAAACCAATGTAAAAATTTAGTATAACTTGAAAAATTTATACCTAAAGATTGCATCAGTAGAGGAGACCGGATTTGGCAGTCAACGATTTTTTAAAACTTCCGAATTGTCAATATATGTATATATATATATATATATATATATATATATATATATATATATATATATATATACAGTCTGTCCCTTTTACAAAACCGCCCCCCAAAACACAAATCATTAACTACCCAAAAATTCCACCTGACCTTACGTTCAGTTAAAAAAAATAATTTGTTCAAGGTCTAACAACTGGCCTCGCTCTCCCTTGTTATATTATTAACAAAGGTTACCTTTTTAACTCAGAAGTTGAATCCACTTGAAGAAGTTCCACATTGGTTGCAATACTCTTAGAATTTTCAACTGTTATATTTTCATAGTTTCGATTACAAGATACCGAACTCTCAGCTTTAATATTTCATTAACCTCCTTTCTGCGTATTCTTTTGGAAATTCTATTTGATCTTTCTTGTATTTTTCGTTTATTTTCTTGTTTGTGATGACTAACTGGAAGATTCAATGTAGGTATTGCATCAGGTTTTAAATGTCGACTGTTTTTAAATGTATAATTTAGAAGTCGTTCCTTTAGAGGTATCTCAAAGCTCCCAGCATCAAAATGTTCTGAACAAAGATATGCTAAAATAGTAGTAACACATAATATAGGTTTAATAACTTCTTACATTATATTAAGAACATACCATTTTTCAAGTTTATTTTATCCTCATGACGGCAAGCAACAATCCATTTCTTAGAAAGTTCATTGTCTTTAGGAAATCTAAAGTATTTGATTTCGGTCCCTTTCGTTTTTCTGTTGCAATTGCCGCACTTTGCCACGGCACAAGTAGGCATTTTCGGTTAGGTTTGTCCAAATAATAAAAAAAAATTCAAGCAACTGTAGAACACACAAACGCCGCGTATACCACGTAATGAGGCAGTGCAGTGCACCCAGTGAACGCACCGAACCACGATACACTGTATCGTGTACCGAACGCAGATGCATCTCAGGTGACGTCATGCGCAAAGCGAACGCCTTTGAGACAAATAATTATCATACCGTCTGTAGGTGTATCGTGGCTTAAACATACAAGTCAATTATTTTTTGTATAATGCATAAAAGGCATAAAATACACGAATTAACTTACCTTAAAAGTCCTGGTTAATTTATTAATAAGGTTTGAAAAAAACTATTTTATTGTAATACAAATGTAGATAAAGGAATAATATTCACCAGAAACTTGGAATAAACTTTTGATAAAAATTCTGTAAAGAGCATTTTTTTTCGGTCAATCATTGTTGATATCCTGGTATATATATATATATATATATATATATATATATATATATATATATATATATATATATATATATATATATATATATAGGGATACATTTTAGGATTTTTCGTAAAATTTTCCAAACCGTGGTAATGGCATTTGCAATCGTTTTGATATCGCATTCACACTGCTGATTCCTAGCGGAATAGTATTGGCCACGTTTTGATTTTCCTGAAGAACTTCTGCAACTTATATAACATATATAAAGTCTAAATACAAAATTTGAAACGCCAGTTTATAATTTTATGTTCTTGTTCAACTGACAAACGTCATTGTAATATTTTGTACGGTTTTATTATTGTTTGTACGTATTGTTCCGATATTTTTGTAAAAAAAAAGTTAATCAAAGAAGAACGAATTTATTTAATTAAATGTTGTGGAATTGGTGATATGTCATACGGTTATGCAATTGGTCGGTTCTATGAAAACTTCCCTAATAGAGCGGTATCGCGCGAAGCATTGCGCAAACTTGTAAGGAACTTTGATGGAACTGGATCAGTATTGGATGTCAAAAAACCTAAGAACATTTACAACGAGGACGATGCGGCTACACTTTTGGCCCAGAACTCCGTGATACACACCCCTAAATTGTCTTTGCGGAAACCCTCACTAGGAATAGGATTAAGTAAATCGCATTTATAAAGAATTTATAAGGAAAATAATGTGTGGCCATTTAGACCAATGTTCAGACATACACTTGAAAATGAAGATGATGAAAAGCGCTTGGAGATTTGTTTGTGAGTTGGTGAGAATTATGTTGATAACAGAAGCTTTCACAGAATGTTTTTTTACTGACGAAGCAATTTTTTGCACCAATGGTCAAGTTCCCTCACAAAATAGTCGTTATTGGGCTATGGAAAATCCCAATTACATTATTCATAAACGAAGTCAACGATACAAAAAAGTTAATGTTTGGTGTGGAATTTTTTATGATAGGATTGTTGGCCCATTTTTTATTACCGAAAATTTAAATCAACAAGTTTATAAGCAATTTTTAGAGACAAATGTATCACCTTTTATAAACTATGACGTTTAAAATTTTGTATTTAGGCTTTATTTTGCATTAGAAAAAACTAATAAATAATAAATAATGGTAGTTCTCTCTTTATGCATTTTCATATTTTCTTAATTTATCAATATCCTGTACATCTAAACTAAGATTTTGCTATGGCAACCTAATTTTTTTGGACAAGCAGGATTTTTATAAAGAGTGCCTTTTTGTCCTCTTGTCAACTCCATCCTGAGACACACTGTATATACATACAGGGTGAGTCGTTAAGAATGGGAAATCTGGAAACTGGCAATAGTAGAGTCTAAAATATGAGGATTGAGCGAAACATGCCTTATACAAATGTTGCTCGTTTAAGAGATACAGGGTGTTCAAGTTAATTTTATTTCTAAATTTTCCAATAACTCAGCAAGTTTTTATAGAATCAACTTGAAAATTGGTATTATTATGTTTTTCAGCATGATGAATAAGAATTTGACGTCAATTTTAACTTTGCTCATAAATGGCGCTGGTTACACACTGCTGAATAGATAAATCGATGCTTATCTTTTTTGTTTGTGTAGAATAACTTAAACTGAATCGAAAATTTTAAAGAGCAACCTTTTTTACATGGTTAATACATACTTCTTTGATTTTTATATCTTGATCAGTTTTCGAGATATTTGACTTCTAAAGTTTCAATACAGTTCGTCCTATTGACACAATTTTTAATTTTTAAACACGAAACTCAGTAAATAATAAATAATAACAAGAAATAATGCATAAGTACACAGAGTATTCAATAGGTCTTACGGTCACATAGTGTTCGCAAGAGGAAGTTATAACGTCTCTAAAGTGTTCATAGTAAAAAAATAACAAACATGAAAATAATGCCTTCTAAAATTGATTTTTCAAAAGAGTAGGAAGTTCATACAACTGTCATATGTAATGCAAGCGGCCACGTATTATGCCGGTGAATAACTTATTTAGAGCAACTGCTCGAAATGTCCACCACCCACTTCAATGCACTTTTCTAGTCGTTTTCTTAGAGATCTTCTAATGCTAAAAAACAATCCTGCCTTATTTCTGATGACATTGGCAGCTTCTTGAATTTTTTGAAGCAATTATTCACGGGAATCAGTTATTTCCTTGTAGACGATTTCTTTCAAACTAGACCAAACAGGGAAATCTAGACTTCTGGACTTCTAGGTGGCCAAGGAAATTCACTTCCACGACCAAACCATCGATGTGGAAACTGTTCGTTCAGATAATCGCGCACAGGCAGAGGGAAATGTGGTGGCGCTCCATCGTGCATAAACCACATGTTTTGTCTTAGTTCAATCGGTATATCTTCTAGCAGTTCATGTAAATTTTGTTCAAGAAAATCTAAGTATAGTTGACCGTTTAGATTGGGCGGAAGTACAAAGGGACCATTAAAAAAATCAGATATCATCCCACACCAAATGATCATCTTGAACTCCCGCTGGAAATGTCTTTCCCTTATGGCATATGAATTCTCAGAATCCCACAAATGATTAATATAAGTTAATAACTCCCCGTCTAGTAAATGTTGCTTCATCGCTGAAGAGAATTTTGTCAAGAAAATTTCGGTCTTCGTTCTGTTTTGTCTGTAAAAATTACGAAAATCGTAGACGTGCCGCAGGATCCTGTGGTAATAAATTGTGCACGGGACTGAAATGATAAGGGTAGAGTTGTTCTTTTCCTAAGATTCCATTGATAGACGTTTGACTTATGCCTGTCGCTGCACTTAAACGGCGAGTACTTACGCCTTGGTTTTCGATAATACGAACTAGAACTTCATCCTCTTGTTCTACCGAAATTATTTTTGGAGCACAATTATGACGCTTAGGACGAAAACACCCAGTTTCTCCTAGGCGATAATAAATATTTCTAAAAAGTTTATGACTTGGTTGTCTTCGATTAGAATATAATTCTAAATATCTTCGGGTTGCAGCAAGTCCATTAAAATCTGTTGGAGCAAAAACACAAACCATATCTCGCATTTCACTGTTAGAAAACTCATTATGCCGTGGCATTTTTTTACTACTTATTCTTGTACAAATAAAGCAGAAAGAAAAAGATAAGGCTACTTACTTAGCACTCTTTGACACAAGCTTAACAAGCATAAATAATGATAGCTGTCAGCTGCATAAGCCAACTTATTTTTTTCAGAGCAATAAGCCAACTTTGTATTTGAAGGACAAAAAGTTGTGTTAATAGGCCGAACTGCATTGAAACTTTAGGAGGCAGATATCTCGAAAACGGATCAAGATATCAAAATCCAAGTATGTATTTTTCCTGTAAAAAAGGTTGCTCTTTCAAATTTTCGATTCAGTTTATGTGATTCTTCACACACAAAAAAGATAAGCATCGATTTATCTATTCAGCAGTGTGTAACCAGCGCCCTCTATGAGCAACGTTAAAATTGATGACAAATTCTTATTCGTTATGCTGAAAAACATACTAATACTAATTTTCAAGTTGATTCTATAAAAACCTACTGAGTTAATGGAAAATTTAGAAATAAAATTATTAACTTGAATACCCTTTATCTCTTAAACGAGCAACATTTGTATAAGGCATGTAGCGCTTCATTCTCATACTTTAGGCTCTACAATTGCCAGTTTCCAGATTTCCCATTCTTAACGACTCACCCTGTACATACATACATACATACATATATATATATATATATATATATATATATATATATATATATATATATATATATATATATATATAATTGAGATGACATAAAAAATAAGGTTTGCATGAAAAGTAGAATTAGTTTTAAAACAAGAGCAAGTCTTCAAAAGCGGAAACCAGCACGTTCTCCCACGTAAATAGTTATTGATTATGGAAGCAAAAGCCATGCATTTGAGCATTTGTAATGTTGGTGGAAAAGCAATTTTTAATTTTCCCCCCGCACTAAAAATAAAATAAGAATATCGATCGATTACAAAAGGACAACTAGCTAATCTCGTGTGCCCTAGCTAGACAGTGTATAATAATATATCAATAATACAGCTCTATAAAGGTGGCAGCGTTCATACTGGGTGTTCTGGGTACTTTATTTCTACATTCTAACAACGTTTACAGTCCGTGAAGACGTAGAAGACGTGTGTATGGTGATAGCCTTCTCCTACGTATAAATTGCCATATAATGAACATATCTCTGAATTCAAAGCATGTTCTCAATATAAATCACTTAAAAAGTATATGTATAAGTCACTAAAATCAAATCTTTTCCAACTCTTTAGCACATTACTTAATTTAATTAGAGAACTTTTCCTAAGCATTTTGGTCGTTTCGTTTCAGTGATATTGCACAAGCAACTCCGAAAATTACTTAGTCAATCCACTTGATCATCTTAAAAAGTAAAGAACATAAATCTGTTTTTCAATTCACGCACAAGCTCACATAAATTGTATCGTGAAAGAAACTGTCGGTAATATCTCAAAGAAGTAATGAAATATTTAGGGAATAACTTTTGCATAGAGGGTGGTGTTCCTAAATGTGTTTCGTTTACAAATAAATTTTCACATTTCTTTTTGAAAACAGCGGAGATTTCTACAATTTTAAATATATATCTAACATATTGTTGTGAAAGTTTAGTCATAAGCGTATTAAGAGATAAAAAAGGAATTAAGCGGGTTGTGCCATACGTAATATATGTGTGAGAGTAGTACTTAAAAGTATTTGCATTTATGAATGCTCAGACAAGTTAAACTCATTTTGACACTCAAACTTAGCAATACAGGAAGTAGCAAATATCTCTTAGATTAACTGATCGATTAACGTTCCTCTCTCACCATTTTCGTTGCGTTTAGTTCAAAAATTGTTTTGTTTGAAACACATCAAAACTACCGATTGTTTTCCATTTTTTTTGATATTCTGTAGTACATAAACACTTCACGCGAGGGTGAATGTCATTAAAATGAATAAAAATACTGCTTTTCAACCATAAATCACATAGTCTCATATAATGTGCCCCAAAATTGCTGGGACATAGAACTAACGCATATTCAATATGCCAAAATAAGGAGCCCACATCCACGCCCCCCTCCCACTTGGCAATTAATAAATTGGAACGGCAGCATTTGTTTGTACCTATTGATTTACCTTGAAAGCTAACGAATTATTAAGAATTTAAGGTGGAGTGAGGAGGTTACAGAGTCGTAGGTATATAATCCCCCTGCGAGTATACCAACAAACCCAAAAACCATTCGATTGTTCTTCTTTTGTACTTTCTTGTTCATAAGATATTGACGTTTGTACCTGTAACAAGGTATTCTCAATTAAAGGGGTGGCGTTGTAAATACGATGGCACCCCCACCAGATTTTTTAAAACGTAAAACTTGTTTACGATTCTTCCTCGTTTGTACCCGTTTGTTTCTAGATTTCTATTTTAGTACTTTGCACCAGTTATAAGTAATAGAAGGTGGGGTGGCTACGGACACGATAACACCCCCACTAACTTTTAATGATTTAGCTTGAAAGCTAACGAATTATTAAGAATTTTGGGTGGAGTGAGGAGGCTAGAGAGTCGTAGGTATATAATCCCCCCCACCCCTGCGAGTATACCAACAAACCCTAAAACCATTCGATTGTTCTTCTTTTGTACTTTCTTGTTCATAAGATATTAACGTTTGTACCTGTACCAAGGTATTCTCAATTAAAGGGGTGGCCTTGTAAATACGATGGCACCCCCACCAGATTTTTTTTAAACCGTAAAACTTGTTTACGATTCTTCCTCGTTTGTACCCGTTTGTTCCTAGATTTCTATTTTAGTACTTTGCACCAGTTATATGCAATCGAAGGTGGGGTGGCTACGGACACGATAACACTCCCACTAACATTTTTACAAAAGTAAAATACACATGCGATTGTTACTCGCCAGTAGCGAAATGTTCCCAAAAATCTACCTTAGTACTTTAAAATCACCGCAGACACAAGCAATCTAAAGTGTGAGAGTCACGGACACGATAGCGACCTCACAACTTTTTTTAAATATAAAGTATTCATTAGATTGTTTTTTGTTCCTAGATGTAATACTTCAAAATTAACCCAGTTATGAACAAGTTAATTTTTCCAACATTCCTAATAATGTAAAATATTCGTTAGTACTGAATTCTTCCTAAATTTCTACTTTAGTACTTCAAAATTCGTCTTACCTAGGCCCCGCCTAGGTAAGACGAATTTTGAAGGACACGATATCAGCCATACTAAATCCTTTAAAAAATGTAAACTGCATTATATTCTGTCTCGTTAGCATCCGATCGTTTCTAAAATTCTTTACGATAGCGCACACGCCCACTTTTCTAAAAATTTCCAATAACGATGAGACTGTTTCTCGTTAGTGCGCAATTGTTTCTACATTTTTACTTTAATATCGCAAAATTCACCCAACAATCCAAAGAGAAGGGAATATGAACACGATAGAGTACCCCTACTAGTTTTTTAAAATATGTAATATATATATATATATATATATATATATATATATATATATATATATATATATATATATATATGTATATATATATATATATATATATTCGTAAAATTTGGAATGTCTTGAATTTAGAAGCAAAGTAAAAGGTATGTGATAGCACCCAAGGTACGATCGCAAATTAGTCAAAAAATGGGTACAAAGAGCAATCGAATTGACTCAGTGTTGTATAATCGCAATGGGGGGGGGGATACTTACACAACGTGTCAGCAGCCTCTGCACCTTAAATTCTTAATAACTGGTCAGTTTTAAAGGTACAAACGAAATCATTAGAAGAACAAACAAATGCTACGAGTCCAACATGTGGACATGGACCCCGAAATAGGTCGAATGAACCAATCTAATTCCTACAAAAAAATGTACCGTTTTAGGAGTTTTCACTTAAAAATTTCCATTTTAAAGAAATTTAAAACCACTGAATGTATATAATTTTAGTAAGGCGTAGGAGGCCTCAGCGGTAAAACTGCAAAATATCTCCTTTCTGCGATAAGTCGAAAAACACTAAAGTATGTAAATTGTTAGTATACGGTGTGCGTGCAATGCTTGAAATGTGTTACCTTCTGGTTTATCAATTGTAAACACAGACCTTTAGCATGTTTTTGAGTTACAGTTAGTTAACTATTTGACATGGTGGTCACTATTTGAGAAGTAGGCCTGTACTCTCATATTGCTACATAGATTTATTAAGAGTGAGAGCAATTTAAAACGTTAAAAAACAACAGAATTTAAGTGCGTATTGGTCTATGCATTTATAACCAATACTGTAGCAACTTTTTGATACAACATAAGTGGTCCTACCTAGTTAACCATTCGAATTAGACGACCATTTGGCTTATGTAATTTAGCTTACTAGTTTTTCATTCAAGTTGCGCTGTTGTTGTTAGAATGGCCTGGGTACGTCACAATATAGGCATGTTGGATCCGATCCATTTATTATGACCTCTAAAATAGGTGGCAATTCTATGTTCCAAAAGTTTTGGGACAAAACAAAGAATCTAATACTGCAATCATTATGATCAATATGATTGATGTTTATAGATGGAAATGAAATTGCTGTTTAGTAACAATCATTGTAAAGGATTGATAACAATCCTCGATCTCATAAAATAAAAGGCACGACTGTATGTCGGTTGGTCATAAATGTACATTGTTCTACAAGTAAAACAGAGTGGCTATTTACCAGTGACTGCAAATAATTATAAGAGTCGAATAATCCCATTTCGAGTTGGTATGCGACTCTCAAGGTTTAGATTAACCTAAAACAATTGGAAATAATCTATAATTAATGTAGAGTAGTCTATTAAAAGACATAATTTCCGCTTTAGTGAGATATTTGAAAATTTAATACATGACAATAATGGCCCCATGTCGATAAAGAGTTCTTTTGATCAAAATAGATTTTGTAATTACTACATCAATGCTATCCAAGTGAAAGTAAATGTAAACTAAGTAAATAAACTATGATAAATACTATAGAATTTATTGATTTTTATTTTTAGTTTTGATTATTTGGGTTCAGGTGCTTTAATAAGATTTTATAAATGAAAAATAGATAACTTAGAGAAACGAGGGAAACTGAAGGATATCAAATTTGAAATGAATATTTTCGATTATTTTTATTGGTGAATTTTGGTCATTAAAAGTCACTCCTTGTTAACCTTAAAGAAGTATTGCACTTCAGAAGGATGAACTTAATTTCGATGTTTTAATAGGAAATATCGTAAACAACTATGAAAAAATGAACCTGGCGTCCTCGATCTCTTTTTTTTAGAAAAACTCAATGGTGCATATCAAATTTGCCAAAAGTCTTTTGTTTTCGAGTTATAGCCAAAAACAGATTTTCTAGTTTTCATTTTATGGCCATATATCGCTCATTTATGCAAATAGAAAAAAATAATTTCTACGTTCTTCAGGCACTTTTTTGATAAAAATGCAGTGGTATAGTCAATTCTTTAAGAACATTGTTGAAATTCGAGTTATAGTATACAGTTGTGTTTGTTTATATGGAACGCGTAGTTGGCTATGGCGTCAAACAGTTACTAATCATGGGCGGGGTCAAACTGTTCATTTCACTGCGTTTTAACAAAACATAGTTTTTTAGGACATAGTGTTTTATTCAAAGTAATAATAACTATTAAAAAAAACTTAATAATTATATATAAAGCCACTTAAACTAAATTTTAAATTGATGTCCATTATTTGCAAAACATGGTTCACATCGCTTTGAAACATTCCGAATTGCGTTGTAAATATGAATAACAGTTTGTCTTAGTTCTATTATTATTATTATTTTTATGTAAATTGTCTTTAATGTGTCCCCAAAAGACAAAAAATCTAGGGGCGTTAAATCGAGTGAACGTGGTGGCCACCTCACAGGTCCATTTGTTCCTATCCATGTGTCTTGAAAATGAATGTTTAACAATTCAGAGAGGTTTCTACTATTGTGAGAGGGTGCCCCATCTGGTTGAAAATATAAGTTTTGTCTAATGTTCATCGGTAAGTCCTCGACTATGTGTTGCTTTAAAATTTCAGAATATCGTTGACCATTCAGTTTTCTTTCATAAATGTGATAGGCTAAAATGCGATTTCCAAATAGGGCACACCGAACACTAAAACCGAAGGGTCCCTGATTTTGAACGTCAATGGTACGTTGTGGATTAATATCGGACCACCAGTGCTCGTTGTGTCGAATACAAATCCCGGTACTACTACTGTATGCTTCATCGGACCAAACAATGTTTGTTGAGAATAATGCATTTTGATCTATTTGGTGAAGATACCAATCACAAAATTCTAGGCTACGTGCAAGATCGGTTGGTTGGAAATGTTGTTTTCTTATTTTATGTGGCTTGAAATCGAAGGATTTGCAACTACCATTCCGATAACATTGACGGAAACTTCCTCAGCATCTTCAAAATTATAATTTTTTGTTCTTGGTTTGTTAAAGGTCCCATGATGTCTTCTTTCCGGGCAACGACTAAAATATAATTCACTTACAACTGAAGAATTATTATTACTTTGAATAAAACATTCTAACGTATCAAACTTTTCATTATTTTCAAAAACCATATTTTGCACTTTTAAGGTGATAATAAACAATCAAATCTTATTAAATTGCCAGTTTTGTAACAACGCAATGACGGATAAGTACCTACTTTGTTTTATCAGAAAGATTGTAAATGATACAAGCCTACTTGTATTAAAACTATTTTTTCTCCAAACGTGAAATGTCACAAAAAAAACTATTTTTGCTAACAAACAGTAAAAGAAATAATTTGACTTCACATGGTATATATCGTTGGAATCAGAAAAAAATTAGTAATTTTGTGATGGCATGGCCAACTACGCATTCCATCTAAAAAAAATATAACTTTATGCTATAACTCAAATTTCAAGAATATTTTTAATGAATAGACGTTTCTACAAAAAGTGCCTGAAGAACGTAGAAATTATATTTTTCTATTTTCATAAATAAGCGAGATAGAGCCATAACATAAAACTCGAAAATCTGAATTTTTCACCATAACTCGAAAACAAAAGACGTTAGCCAAATTTGAAATACACCATAGAGTTTTTCTCAAAAAAAGAGATCGAGGATGCGATGTTCATTTTTTCATACGAACTATAGTTAGGAGATTCCCTATTAAAACAACGAAATTTGGCCACCCTGTACCTTGGTGCTATGAAAGGACATTCGCGATACAATAAAATACGTATTTATTTACAAAAAAAGTAAAGAAATTCGATGGGCGCTCTAAATGCCCTATCTAAAGATAGTAGAGGTAATTAATACCAGAATTAATTATCATCTTTGGATTAAAGTAAAAGTGGAAAGTCACCTAAAGAAAATGTAACAGTGTAAATTAACGTTAAGAAAAATTACCGTTTAAATAAATACTCTTTTCGGTTTTCTTTTTAATTTTGAGACCTTATTTGATGTTTGCGTGATTAAAGACTAATAATAATAATAATAATCGGCCAGAATTTTCCAATATAACTGTTAATGTTACTACCGTTTATTCATTAAAATAACCTCTGATTTTAAAATAAAAAAATACTTTTACAAGAGTAGGTAATAGAGTAATAAATGTACCGGGTGAGTTTTTTTCGATGGTTTTAAATGAAAAGTACCCTTATTATACACGATAGAGAAAATCTGATATCGGTGTCAGGGTTCTAGTTTAAAGATAAAATCTGATCCAAAAGCAAAATTTGATCGTCTAAACGTTTTCGAAAATTTTGGGTTTTCATAAATACTTTAAGGAAAATTGTTGATGTTGGGGTATCCCAAACAAAGGCTCATATTAGCAGTGATGGAATTTTTAACATCCATAATGCACGTTACTGGTCTGATATTAATAATTATTTAACAGTTGCACGAAGAAGGCAGGGGAAATTTGGGTTGAACGTTTGGTGCTGCATTAAAGGTGGAAAATTTTACTACTATATTTATGAAGGGACAATTCTAGAATATATTTAGAAGAAGTTCTTCACACTCATCTAGAGAAATTTTAGATAATCTTCCATTGCAGCAGTATCAAAACAATAATATAAAATTTCAGTAAGATGGCGCTCCTGCGCACAATTCTCGAGTGGTAACAGATTATTTATCTTTAAAGTTTCCTAACCGGTGGATGGGAACTTCAAGACCGATTCGTTGGCTGGCCCGATCACCAGATCTACTGTTTTAGATTATTTTCTTTGGGGCTTTTTGAAGCATATTATTTATAAAAGCACATCAAAGAACGTTGATTACGTCAAAACAACGATTTTGGTTTTCGTCATGTAACTCCAATACATCTTTTACACGCCCTAAATGCAAGAATTGTGTATTGAAAAGAACGGTGCACAAGTTGAAAAATATTTGTAGATCACTATTTATTCACTATATTTGTTCATTCGTTATTTCATATCTTAATAATTAAAAGTGTTTTATCCTCAGAGCCTACGCTGAAAAAACCACACACGAATAAAACTATTATTATTCATTGAACTACATTAAACCTTATATTTTGAAAAGCATAAAAAAAATGCTTTTCAACAGTGCCATGGCCAACTACGATTTATATTTAAAAAAATAGAACTGTATGTCATAACTTTTAAATTATAGACGATAAAACTTGTCTGATATGAGCAACGGATTCTAATTAAAAAAGTGCCCGAAGAACGTTTTTACCGATTTTGAATATCTTTATAAATAAGAGTGTTATTCAAAATTTTTGAAAACCCAAAATTTTCATTTTTGTCCCATAACTCGAAAACGGTTAGACGTATCAAATTTTGCTTTTTGATCTGAGTTTATCTTTAAAAAAGAGTGCTGAACACCGACATCAGATTTTCTCTATCTTGTATGATAACGGGTACTTTCCATTTAAAACCATCGAAAAAACTCACCCTGTACCTACATATACAAGGTGAAGTAATTAATTCCCTCATAATTTCATTTTCTTTTTTTTTCAGTTGTGTATCGAAAGTGGTTCGAAATAATATTTTCGGACGAACTTGCTTTTAATTTTGAATAAAAATGAATACAGTTTTTGAAGATACAGAAAATAATTAATTGCATATCTTAAAATTTGAATGTACTGATTTACCTTGATATTGATTTTAATATATATATATATATATATATATATATATATATATATATATATATATATATATTATGTCTGATGATACAAAGTATTTTAAATTAAAGATTACTGAATTACAGTTACAATTAAAGGCCTTTTGTAAGTTATATTGTTATATACTTACTTAAAGTTTATTTCAGTTGAATTTACTGAATATGATTGACAAGTTGAACTTCCGCTTAACGGCTACTTTATTTACTGAAGAGCATATCCAAAAATTAATTTGATGATAGACCGTTTACTATTTTTAAAACTAGTGAGCGTATTTACCTTTGTCGTATTCAAGCAGGGAGCTCAAGATTACTTTCCTGTATAAATGTTTTTGACCTTCACTATCGTTTATTGACCTATCGTAAATGTATTTTGTATTAAAAGGAGACGTACTTACATTTCCCAACATAAATATAATGTATTAACTTTATTTTCAAACGAACTATAGGGTAAACATACGATACGGTAGGCTAAGGCAATCTCAATTGTCTTCATTAAAGTACAAACAACATAAACGAAATGTAGAACAGACTACAAAAGCAGGAAAACCAACAGCAAACGGTAATGATACAAAGGTACACTTTTAATTATTCAAGACAAAAATTCCACTATCATGCACGCCGTTTTATGCACATTCACTTCGTGACGTCATCAACCACGCTTTCGCAACGATACGACATGCATTACCATAAGAGCTTTTTCTTAACACAAGCGGTTTCCCTTAATGTAGAGGCGTATCTTTGTTCCCTAGTTGTTTGTTTCTTCCTATTAAATATAATATATAATTAAATTGTAATTAAAAGCCTTACATACCTTATACAAGGGAGCAAAACTTAAAAACGTAACGTAATGAACTGTACGGTAGAAGAAGCGGAGATGCACTAAGCGTGTTGAGTTCGCATTTGCGCATAGAACAACAAAATTAATGTGGCTAAAATAGACCTTATAGACCAATACTAGGTACAGGGACGTTCGTAATTACGTACACTAAAGAGAAAATATCGAGATATACCAAAATTTAATAGGTAACGATAGCCAAGAATTGGCACGTTACTTGTGTAACGTGCCAATTCTTGGCTATAGCTATCTATCACAATCTTCCCATGTACAAGTAGTATATGTAACTTGAGTAACTAGACGGGTGTGTGCATATATCGACGCGCGAGAAATCATATGCGCTCATGATCATCTTGGTGTTATTAACCTACCTTAAGTAGTTCTTTTCCAACCTCTATATCTGTTTCTTCAAGTTGACTGGGGCAAAATGATGGATTCGTCAGCTTGCTCCAATGGATTTCATTTGGTTGACGTTTGAAGTCGTCGATGATACGGTGGAAAATTGTGGTGCTTAATTAATTTTATTATTTATACCTAATATATCTACCGGATTGACAGTTGCGGTCGATTTATAATAACTTTTAACGAGCACAATAACTAGAACTTGCGGTTTATCTGAAAAAATTAACAGCAGATGATTTGCTTTAAAATCAATTCAGTGTCGAAGGTTGGTTTATGAATTCGCAGAAAAGAACAACATTAATCATCAATTTAATCAAAAAAATTTCCGGCAAGGACGACTGGTTAATTTCATTTATGCCGAGACATAATATGAGTTTAAGAATGCCAGAATCGACATCGCTGGGTCGCTTTATTGGGTTCAAAAAAGCTTTGGTATCGATTTTTTGAGATATTAAAGGAATTAAAAGCAAAATATAACTTTAGTCCTGACCAAGCCTTCAATGTAGTTTAATCTGGTATCTCGACGGTGTCAAAAAAACGGGAAGCAAGAGAGTGGCAAAGGTTGCAAGTGGCGAGAGAGGCAAGAACACATTAGTTTGTGCAATGAGTGCTCAAGGCCCCTTTGTTCCACCATTTTTTTATTTTCACAAGAGTCAGGAGCGGTCTGAATTGCTGAATGGATGGCCACTCAACATCATTAAATTTAATCATGTCACGCCATATTAAGGATAGTAAATAACCATTCATTTCATTGCTCTGTAGAAGCGATAAACGATTGCATAAAAATGTAGTTATAATGATTGGACTGCCACCCCACACAACGCACAGACTACAATCGCTAGATGTGGGGTTCTTTGGTACTTTGAAGACTTTATAGTTAAGCATGTGATCATTTTCTTATTAATAACCCGGAAATACCATTACGGACAAATATGTTGCAAACTCTTCGGGTGCGCCTATTTAAGAGCGGCAACTATTTAAACAGCAGTTAAGAGTTTTGTCTTTGAGGAGGAGAAAGAACGCGAAAAAAAATGATAAAACAGAGATTAAAAAAAGAAAATGTGCTGAGACAAAAAAAAAGCCCTTTTGGAAAATATATTCCACCAAATACTCGAAATTTGGCAAAAAGTAGGTTGATCCGCCCTTGGAAGACTAGATTCAGTGCAATTGGTGTAAAGTCTATGGTGTTATGAAAGCCAAAGCAAATTTAAATGTGACATTTGTACATAATCACCATCTTGCCCCAATATGTTCATCATTTTGCCCAATAGGTGGGGCAAGATGACGAATATTTCAAAAAATGTTTTTTTTTATAAAACTGTCAAAGTTTTTGTTTTCGTACTTTAATTTGTTAAAAAGATCAATAAAGCGACATTTATCCGTTCCAATTCTGTTTTTATGTGACTCCAGCTTGTGAAGTGAGTTGAAGAGCCCACTCTGGACACTGTTTGAAATTTAGATTATATATACTGTATGAATGGCGCATTGCATTTAAAATACATGTTCCAAAAAAAGAGATAGAACGAAGTATGTACCAAATAATTTTACGTTTGATAAGGGTACAAACTATAATCAAAGAAGGTGGTAACCTACCGTTTTAGTAAACGTTCGCCAACGACATCATTAATGCTTTTGCTTTTTAATATGTGTGCCTGCACATTTCAACTTAGTACAAGCTTATGTTTATCTCATTTTTGCTGAATAATTAGAGCTATCTTTCTTACACATTTTGAAACACAGAATGCGCTATCAACGTAGTGTATTATACAATCAAAGGTTCAAAATATGTCTATATTAAAGTGTCCTTTATAACTCTCGTTCGATGCTTTCGTTTTTTTAACAGTGCTCACAATGGAGAATTTGGGTAACATTCAATTTAATCTCCTGCTGTGATTGTTGGCCCTACAATATAGTATAATCGAAAGTCAAGATTCACTTTTTTTGAATGTCTACTAATACACATTAAATTGATATAAAATACTTTAAAAATCATACCAATCGTAATTGTGTAGTCGAATACAGCTACACCATCACCTGCAAAAAGAAACACATTTATTATTTTTGTAAAAATGAACATGGGTAAACAGTCATACGTTTACTTTCAAGACAAGGTGTTTTAACATTTTGAGGAAGAAAAATTTCCAGACCTTCCAAACTTTAATTGTCAATTGTTAATTTGCAAAGAGGAAAAAAAGTGAAAATACCCCAAATTTGAAAAAATCATATGCCCCTTTCACGTGGCTGTGATTTTATCACATATTTACAGTTTAGTTCGAAATTATAAATTATTTGTTAGTACCGGACTTCTGAAATGGAGTATAAATTCTAGCCATTGCAATTGATGACGCATCAATGTTTGGAAAGATTTGCGATTGTAACGTTTTTATTTTGTCTTTCACGGATTTAAAAGAATTAGAAATTTTTACAGATAATAATCGCATGTAGAATCTTTTTTTCTAGAAACAAAAACAAAGCTTTTGTTGTTTATTAAATTGAGATGCAAGCGTAAATTAAGATAGGTAGTGAAATCCTTTTACTAGCGTGGTTGAAAATTAATTCGTTTCTTTGTAAATAATAGTTACTGTCCTTATTGTAAGTTTTAAGAATTTTCGTTTGTTGAAAGGGAAATACGTTTTATAAGATTAAATTTGTAGTGTTCCAGGTCTACAAAACAAATTTCTGGTGGCCCTTTGAGTTTGAAACCTTCAGGTTCGTGGTTCAAACGACCACAATATTTTATGAATAAGTAATTACTACGAAATAGCCTAATTATATACGTTTTTATTATACTAAATAATATAAAATATGGAAAATGCTATATAATAAAGAAAGTATCGTGAATAAATGAACGAAATAACAAATAATGAAAAATAAAATTAATTCTGGTTGGTCCGGTACAAGGGACGCCACTGACCGCTTTTCTCGGCGCTCGTCTCGCCCTCTATGCGTGGAGTTGTAAAATACTTGATTAACTTCATGTGGGTTTTTTCTTAAATGAAATCATAAAAAAATGTTAATTAAAACGGAAGCGGTAGTGTAGATGTATTAATGTTTCGGTGATGTGATGTGAGGATATACAGGGGGTTACAACAGGTGACTGTATTCAATATTACTTTTTGAAGTTTTGATTTTTAAACCTGTATCGTTAATTAGTGTGCTATTAAATAAGTGTGCCTGAATGAGCTATAGATCGATTGGATGTATTTTTATGATTATGATCTGAGCTGGAGTGGTAGCGGAGAAGGTATACAGTGACAATGAAATCTCGGCTGTAATCGAGATGATGTTCAGGTGGGGTGAATAATTTAGTGAATATGAGAGGGTGTGTTTAAGGTGGAGAAGTACAAATAGGTGGTATAGCAGGGGAATTAAGGGCAAGGGTACTCGTACTCGGAGCCTCAATCTACAATTCAGAAGCCCACTTCGGTGCGGTTGCAACCAAAATATTGGTCTAAATTATGACCTGAATACGTCGCTCTTTTGTGGAGGTTGGTGATATTCAATTATATGTGATTTCAAGGGTCGCAATACTTAATAATACGGGGCGGTGCCTCCGGAAAGCTAAGTTCAATGTACCTTAGGCACGTTTATATACCGGACTCGGTGCTAAAAGCAGCCAAGAGCGTTTTATATAAACGTGACTACGAAAAGCGTGGTTATAGGTATAGGTGTTTAATGAATGTGAAGGGTGGATGCTGGTGGTGTAAAAAAGGTGGCAGGTTATGGCAGGATAGGTAGATCAAATTTTTGGGGTATTAAACGGAGGTAGATCTGGTATGAATGTACAATGATAAATCATGATGGATATGTCTGGTATGAAAGTGATGTCGAGCAAAGGGTAAAGTGAAAGGGTGTTTGTGTGTGTGTGTCTGTATATGAGGTTAGAATTCTGGTAATACTGGTCGGGATGCTGGATGCTTTGTAAAACAGGTATAGGTATAAATAGGGTTTGATAGTAATTATTTTCTAGGGTAGGAAATTTTGTAAAGGATCTCTTTATAATTGATCAGACCCAGTTTAGACGCACAGGCGTTAAGAAGTTTTTGTTACGGTGACGAGCGAGGTAGTGCGGAACGGCGTTATTCATTATCCGTGTTGAAAGAACTTCCGTCGTAGGGGCTTCATACCCGAACAACCCTTTAAAGGGATCATATAGTCGTTCACCAGATAGATTTATCGTTAAGTGAAGTTTATCCATAGGGACTTTGTTGAAAAATCCAAGAAGGTGTGAGTATTTAATTTACCTAGTTCTTTGGAGAAGTTATTGCTTTTTGCGAAAAAATAAAAACAAACGTTCGTTCCTATCTCAAGACATTAAGTTCCCAGTTCGCCGTTAACCAATAACTGGCTGTAAATAAAAGGCGTTTCATTATTTTAAAAATATTAAGTGTTATTCAGAACTTGTATACAGGGTGAACGGAATTTAATTTGCGTATACAGAGGTATCGAAAACCGTAATAGATAGAGCATCGGTTAAATGAGAAATAAGTTTCGTAATTTGTTGGGTAGTACATGAGTATAAAGAAGTTTGGTTTTTTCCGAATAGTTCCGGAGATATTCGACAAAATTCGAAAATGCTCATTTTCGTTTTGTAAGACTAGCGTTGTTATTATAATAGATATCAAAAAAATTACTCTAAACTTTTTTTTTTAATAAAATTTACTAGAACTTGCCATACCAAACATTTCAATACGACGTTTTGTCTTTTCAGGACCACCCTCAACAATATTTTTTTAAATACGGACCTGGATTTTTTGCTACAATTTTTTATAAGGTTCTTATAGCTTAATACAATGATATAAAATTCTTGGCTATTCTACTACGTTTCGTCTGTGAAAAATCATCATCTTTATGGTTTCTTACTGAAATGAATTAAATTTTTTACTACATTTCTTTGTAGGTTTTGTATAATCTTAATACACTGCTATGGCATCCCTAACCATACACATTTCATCTATGATCATCATCTGTAAGCCTTTTGTAATAGTCTTTAAATCAGTATTTATAAAAAAATAATGATAATCACAAAATTTAACAGTTTATTTTTACATCTAATGGTAATGAACAAATGTGATATTTTAAGACACCCGAAATGCGGATGCAGCGACATCAAACATGTCAAGGAGGATTGAACTATGTATTCAACAGAATGGATTTCATTTTGAGCAACTTTCATAGCTGGTTTTTAAAAATACTCTAATTTTATTTGCTACCGTTAGGTCAGTCTTAAAATATCATATTTGTTCATTATCATTAGATGTAAAATAAACTGTTAAATTTTGTGATTATCATTATTTTTTATAAATACTGATTTAAAGACTATTACAAAAGGCTTATAGATGATGATCATAGATGAAATGTGTATGGTTAGGGATGCCATAGCAGTGTATTAAGATTATACAAAATCTACAAAGAAATGTAGTAAAAAATTTAATTCATTTCAGTAAGAAACCATGAAGATGATGATTTTCACAGACGAAACGTAGTAGAATAGTCAAGAATTTTATATCATTGTATTTAAGCTATAAGAACCTTATAAAAATTTTAGTAAAAATCTACAGGTTCCGTAATGTTAAAAAGATATTGTTAGAGGGTGGTCACTGAAAAGATCAAAACGTACGTATTGAAATGTTTGTATGTTGTAGTAAATTTATATTTAAACAAATAGGTTTAGAGTAATTTTTTGATATCTGTTATAATAACAGCGCTAGTCTTAAAAACGAAAATGAGCATTTTCGGATTTTGTCCATATATCTCCGGATAACTAGTCGGAAAACCAAACTTCTTTATACTCATGTACTACAACAAATTACGAAACTTATTTCTCATTTAACCGATACTCTATCTATTACGGTTTTCGATATCTCTGTATACGCAAATTAAATTCGGTTCACCCTGTATAATTAAAGTAAAGTTAACAAACAGCGCGTAAAGAAGGTAGTGATTTAATAATATACATATCTTTAGGTTAACGAATTGTTGCCTTTTAATGTGATTCCAGTTGTGAACCCGGTTGTTGTACAACACCATAGTTAAGTGCATTTTAAGGGTTTTAAAGGTTGATGAATTAATGCATTGAATGATTTTCTTAAATTTGAGGGTATTATATGATGGATGGATTGAGTAAATTACGACTGGTTGTAAACAGAATTAAAGTGCGCGTTTTTATTGAAGTGAAATTTCATTCAGGATCAGACTTATTGAGTAATGTAACGTAACAGTAGAGTTATTGTTTTTGATGAAATTAGTAATCGATTTTTGCGGCACGCAATTATTTTAGATAAGCGTGCAAGAATATTTGTAGCCTTTCAGGTTAGCGAAGATCTGTGGTTCCAGGACAATCTGCGTTATTTGGGTATTTTGAGCGAGCTGTGAACTGACGTAATTAGGAATTTCAACCCCTATTGTGACCTTTCAAATACTCTGGCGCCATTTTGAAGTTTTATGTTGATTACAACCCCTATTTTGACTTATTTACGGTAAGATATTCTATTGTGCGCAAAATTTAATACACCGAATCCATACCCGACCACTGAGCAGACGAGCAAAATCCAATTTTACCTGTTATCCCGTTTTACTGACAGCTTTATACCGTAACATCCCGTCAGAAAAATCCTGCTAACTTTAGTCTTATAATAGTACATTTTGTATCGAATCCAGATTGCAGTCGAGCCTGTGCAATCTGGATGAAACAGAAAATAGCGTTCTACTCTGAGTGATATATATACTATTTTTTCTTCAAGCGCCGTCAGAAAATGTTAAAAATCAAGACAATTTATTTTTAATAAAGTACAATTTCTTCTAAACAGAATCTTTAATTTACTTCATATAATCGAGGAATTTTACAAAGTAAGTTTAGGTACAAACTTTTACTCAGGAGCTATATTTTGTATGTGCTCCAATTCAACATTGATGGATTTTTATTCCTCATGTATGTATCCACCACTATCTACAAAAATTTTGAAACATTTACTAATACTTAAGCGTCTACAAAAGAAATTTTGATCGATTTGTACTAATATGTTGTCTAATAAATTCAGATAAAAATCTATAATAATAGTAAAATAATGAGATTTTTTTGTTTTGTCTTTGAGAATTTTTGCTAGAATTGATGTTCCTAGATAATAAATATCATGTAAGTACTTGTTATGTGCATATTACTTTTTGGTATTAATATTTCAACCGTCGAACTATATATTTGTCCATTAGACATCTTACAATGGTCAGCTACAACAGTTTTAATGTGCGTGTAATAGGCATTAACACCGAGTTGTGAACTATGCTTTTTCTACTCCTATAGGGTATAAGAGAGTGACCTATTAGTAATACTGACCTACCACTCTGTAAATTTTTGTTAGCTGTACTGTATAAAAGTATTACAGATTTTATGGTTTATTTCAATTCCCACATTCAAAGTAAGAGCTAAAATTCTAACTAAAAAAAATTGGAACTAGTAACGTCACTGGTTTTGTTAGTTACCTTGAAATGAAACAAATTAACCCCACTTTATTCATGGTTAATGATGATATGAAACTTTATTTTATTAACAGAAGTTATTGTTCTAAACTAATGTTAAACTAAAAAGCACTAAAACTGTGAGTTAAACGTGGTACTGATAAACTATTGAAATTTATTGAAAAATTTTTGTAATTTACGTATTGTTTTTTAACACTGAGGCAATGTCATACATACATATATGGGTTTTGATGTCTTGGACGAAGCTTCCTACTCATAAATGGTGATACTTTCAAATTTGCCACTTTCAATAGATTCTATACTAAATTGTAATGATGGTTGAGCCTTTGCTAAACACAGAATTAGTGATTGTCAGCTACCTTTTATGACGCACATGTGCTTTAAAAGTCAGCAAATTACTACCAAAAAAAATGCAATAATAGTTTGTCTTTATCAACAATATTGTATGAATCAGAACGGTAACCGTATCGGTTCCACTTACAAAGGTTCATCGTACCAACGAAGTCATAGGATAGAAAGATGGTTGGGTGGTATATTTATAAGTACAATACCGTTATTCGAGCCTGGTAGAAAGGATAAGAATAGCGACCAACATCCTCGGTGACGTCAAAGAAGATCGTCCAATTATGAGTTTTTTCAAGAAACATTTTACGAAGCAAATTATACTGACTTCCACAAAAATTGCAACACCTAGAATTTGTTGAACGATTTTATTGAAATTTTCGTCAACGATGTCTTTCATTAGAACAAACAAACGATTAAAATTTGGATAAAATCTAGCTAGTAGTTTTTTTTTTTTTCCTTTGCACTTAGTAACAATAAATTTGAAGAAATAAACCAATCAGTGTGTAATTAACTGTCAATTTTGCAAATTGTTAGTTCACAATTTCGTTCTGAACTTGGGAACAATGCCAAGCGTACGTCAACATCAACATTTTGAACGTGGCCGTATTATTAGCATGAGAGAGACCGGACTTTCGCTAAGAGAAATTGCTGGTCGTGTAAACCGAAATGTTACAACGGTATTGAGATGTTGGTCCAAATGGTCCAAAGAAGGGGTGCAACAACGTCGCCTTGGATCTGGACGTACCAGCAGAACTACAGATCGCGAAAAACGTCGCATATGACTTCTGGCCACAAGAGACAGATTTTCAACAACTCGATCGATTGCCAATGATTGGGTGAGAGATGTAGGACCCAGAATGTCAATGTCATCTGTTTATCGCCGGGTAAGGTCTTATGGGCTACGTTCATATCGTCCATTTTTATGTCTTCCTCTTACACCAGTTCACCATCTACGCAGGCTAGAATGTAGCAACGAAAGAGCAAATTGGGCGCAAGAATGGCATCGAATTGTGTTTAGTGACGACTCCCGATTTTGATTGTGGGCCCACGATCGTCGTAGGAGGATCAGACGGATGCGTGGAGAACGTAAAAATCCAACATTTTTTGTGGAACGCAACACAGCCCTCACACAAGGAGTGATGATATGGGGTGAAATTATGTTACGGTAGCAGATCACCCTTGATCTTCATTGATGGCAACTTAAACGCCGCTGGTTATATTGCCAATGTGCTAGAACCCGTTGCGTTTCCATATCTTCAGGGGCTGGAAAATCCCATTTTCCAACAGGATAATGCGCACCCTCATACAGCAAGGGCTACAACACGTTTTTTGGAAGAAGCTAACATTGCTGCCCTCCCATGGCCTACTCGGTCGCCTGATTTGTCGCCCATTGAACATGTATGGGACGAGGTCGGTAGGCGACTGGGTAATTTACCACACCCGGCTACGGATTCAAGAAGCTTGGGTTGATATACCACTGGCAGCTATAGATCACTTGATTGATAGCATGCCACGCCGTCTAAATGAGTGCATTACAAATCGTGGCGGAGCAACTCATTATTGAAAAATAGAAATGGAACGATAACATCAATTTAAGTCAGACTATACATTCGTGGCTTAAGTTGTAAAACAGGACAATATAACACGGATACTACAGCACCGGTAAATAATTAGATTGCTATTTTCACACGTGGAAGTTAACTTAAATCAGAAGATGCTGAACAAAACAACCCATGTGCCTACCGATCATATATCTTATAAAGAGCGTTTTCAGAATTTCTAACGACTTCAAATTGCTCGAAATAACTTTGAAATTAGGTAGAATTGAAAATAAATATAATTAATTACATTTATATTACTAATACTTATAATTTTGGTTGAGGTAACGTGAAACTTAATTTACAGAGCGGTTATAAACAATGTTACATTATATTTAGTAACCTAATGTAGTACATCCTACAATTTAAAAATTCGCCAGTATGGCAAATGCGGTAAAAACCAAACGTTCGTAAAAGTGCACTATTACTCTAGCACAGTAAGTAACGCCATTCTCTTTGTAGTGAATGATGCGCATCTAAACTAGCGTGAAAATGTATATGCTGCAATTACTCACAGGTACGTACACACGCGCGCGCGCACGCACGCACGTAACCAACCACCCACCCACACACTCACTTATCCACCCACTACTCGCCCGACCAACCACCCACGATCCCAACCACTAACACACACGCACGCACCAAAAAACACATAGTAGTTATTAGGGTATTATGTTAAATGTTACTCATTTAAACCATAAAATTACGACTAAAAAGTAATTAAAAAACATTTTTAGCAATGAATCATACATTTTACAACGCTACAATATCAAATAATTTGTATAGTATTAATATTAAATGTATTTTACAGGATAATTATAAAACCGACATTAGTTCTACATACTATTATTCAAAATGTCGACCATTTTTTTCACATTTTTTGCGACAGTTCTGGTTATTCGACGTATTGTATTACGATTAATATTTTCAATAATGTTAATAATTCGATTTCCAGAACTTGCCTATTTTCTGGGGGATGAAATTCATACCCCTCATTTTTGATATATCCCCATAAATAAAAGTCTAATGGGGTAAGGTGCGGAGACCTAGCAGCGCACAGGACCACCCCTATTATTGGCGGCTTCTTTTCGGTGGCCTTTTTCAACCCTTGATAGAATTTTCAACCCTAATTATGGTCTTTTTGACAGCAATTCTTTTGTCGGTCTTATTTTATGGTTTCTTTTTGGAGACCTTTTTTAACCCTTGAAGGAATTTTCAATCCTTTTTGTTTGTATTAAGTGCCTTTTTGCTGGTCGTTTTTGTCGGCCCTTTTTGTACTTGCTCACGTGAGGAGCGTATTTAGCTTGGTGTTGGACTTGGGTTGGTCTTGGACTTGGGGTTGGTCTTTGACTTGGGGTTGGTCTTGGGGGGGGGGCTAAGGGTGACGGTTATTTTTGGATAATTATATGCCATTTTTGACCCGGTGATTGGAGGGCTAGCATTCTGATTGGGGTGAAATTTGAAACAAGGAAACCCTAATCTTATAAGACAAGTGTAGGCCTTCGCCCCCTGTCGTTACCCCTGGTTGGAAATGATATTTGTTTTTGTAGGTTATGACTGGTAATTTGAAGTTGTATTCTAATAAGGAGACCCTATTGCTATCTTGTAAGACAGGTGTATGGACTTGTGTTAGGGTTTGATCTTACGTGGGGAATTTGAATGACAGTAAAATTTAATTATAGAACACTTATTTTTTATTGCAAATATCATAATTTGAATGACAGTAAAATTTAATTATAGAACATTTATTTTTTATTGCAAATGTCATAATTAAAAAATCCTCAGTGAGTTATAAAAAATTACTGACATTCAGATTATTCTCTAATGAAACAAAATTTTTTATTAAATTAATTAATTACATAACAGTTATTACAATATTGTTTTCTAAATGAATATTAAAACTGATTGCTTTACCTGCATTGATTGCATTTTTAAAGAAACTTGTTACGTATAGATTAGATGCGTTTTAGAGCTGTAATTAAAAATCTGTACAAGTGAATAAAATAAATCAAAGGTTAAAAGCACACTTACCAGCTCTGTATTGCAAGAACATTTTTGAGGGACTGATTCACGAGTGATAGTCACTGCTTTGTGTTACTCGTCTAATCAAACTACAGCACTTTCTATGTTTTACGTTTATGAATAGTCGATTTAAAACTGGCTATTGATTTCCCCATAATTAATTTTTAGAGTGTAAAAAATACAAACAACCTAATTATCTTTATCACACTGCAACTCGTGTTCACCTTTCCCTTAAAGTGATTAATAACAAAGCGGTTTGGGCAAAATATTATATGTTGGCCATACATACATACACACGCAAATTGTTTTTTATAAAAACCACATTAAAAGTTTGGAATGTAATAATTGCATGTTTTAAATTCCACAACAACAATATGTAGTTAGAAACCACTGTTCATGTTTACTTTTAGCTAATTACGGTGTAATTATATAAACCTGTTAATTTTAATAATCTACCAACCGAGTAACACACTTTCCTTAAAACGCTAAAGTCAAATTTTATAACACGATTTTTAAAAAACACACATGCTGAATTAAAAAAGAAAGAAAAACAATAGGCTCATCTGATATTACGCAACTCTTAATTAAAAAAAGTAAGGTACTAAAAAATCTCTTTATTTATCAGAATAGAATGGTTGGGTAACAGGCGTTAAACAATAATTTAATTATCTCGTCATTTACAATTAAACATGTACTAAAAAAGTTTTTTACAAAATCAATCATTGATAAACTAGTTAATCTACAATATAGAAACGTTAACCTACAAAGTCCACACACATACGCATGGTAATCCTGCAGTATTGTTTTATTGTAACGGAACCATCTAGAATTCTTCTCTAGGAAACACATTCTTCTTGTGGCTGGGGATCGATTTCAAACATTTCAACACTTGTACCGCATACATCTTTGGAATTGGTATGCGTCCAGTCTTGCAGTAGTAAGGCGTTTTCCAGTGCACACATAGGCCCAGTGATGTTATGGTTTAAATAGCTATATGCTTTTGCTTCCTTTTTCAATTGTTTAATCGACGGGCAACCAGTCTCCTCCGGGTTTCTATTAGTTTGTTAAGAAAATTTAATAACTATTGTTTTTCACTGCCCTTAACGTGAATTTTGTTAAAGGGGCGCAACACTATCATCAACTCCTCACGGAAATTGTTGTAGTGTACATGACCTGACCACAATTTCAGCCCATGATAATTATCCTCCATAAATTTCATCTATTGTGACATGGATCTTGATATAAAGTAACCTCGAGGTGGTTTTATTAGCATCAATGATAAACGACCATAATCTCTAACCACGGCAATTTCTTTCGGTATGGATTCGTTGTTAACATCACTAAACCCTTGTACGTTCAAGTATGCGTCCATCTTCTTTCGGCTGCTGCTGTACACTGAAGATTGCAGGTTAGAGCTACCACTTTTAATAGCTAAAATCCACAACGACGTTCCGATGTTTATCGATCTTGATCACGTTATCGAATTCTGCATACACCAAACAGTTAACGGTTTCGGTGAGTGCTTCTTCAAACCCGACTTCCAGCCGAAGGGAACTGTTTCTAACTAAATTCCAGTGTGTACTAGCGTTTGCAGACAAGTCAGGTATTAGGTCAAAGGCCATTAAACAGTAGCCGTTGGGTTAATCACTTGTCGATATATCGTTACCTTCATTCAAAAAATCAATACCCGTACCAGAGAATAAGGTGTGGTACGCTCTTACATATAAACCATTAGCTGTAAAGTCTGGCTGTAAGGCCTTCGAATGAATTTGTTGTCCGTCAATACATAACGACACGTAGTTAATATTGCACTGATGAAAATTGAACGGGTTTGAGGGGTAATCACCGTTGAAGGCTTCATTTGCAACAAAGCCTACGATGCATCGTTTAGATAACTGACCCAGGAAAACATTATCCTATGATTTTCGCTGTATGCCTGCAGGTATAGTTAACACTGTTACGTCGGTCTTTGTAACAGGGTATTTTGCGGCGGTTGTTTCTAAAGCTTTAGAATAGTTGGATTGATTCGCATACGTCTCACCAGTAAACTAGCGTCTATAATTCGCGTCTTGTAAGTTGAAGCGAGTGCCGCCATTAGGCTAAAGGTATCTCTTGATCGTACAAATTTAGCCTTTAACTCAACACCACTTATGTGAAACTTTTCTTGATTAAACAAATCCGAGTGCACGTGACCAATCATCTCTATCTGTTTCCCGGTAGCCGCAAGTGTTTGACGTTTTGAGAAACCGTTATTTGCGTTCCCCAGTGTATTCATCTGTCCAGCTGTAGCATTGTGCCATAAGGTACATCCTAGATGTGAACTCTTGGTCTCCTTTCTATAATTTAGCAGCGTTCCGATATATAAACGGTAGGCGTAGATGTTTGGTTGTGACACCATCTTCTAATTTAAGTAAACCTTCATCTGTGAGAAAAGCGAATGCATCCAATTGTTTACCGGTGCTACAACATCAGCGTCTGTAAGTGCTGTATCATCTTTAGAACTTTAGCTGTGATGTACAACATGGTCTGACTTAAATCTATGTAATCGTTTCCATTTCCGAGGACTACAAATTCTATTGGGGCGTCATCACTCAGAGCTGGTAAGGGTTTGTAAAATATCCATTCACCACTCTCGATACTTGTCTGCGTCGACGGTAAAGCGAACAAATCCAATTCGGACTTGACGCTTTCATATGATTGGGCATGTAGAAAAACCATTATCTTGAAAATATATCGTCGTAAGTAGGTTTCTTCTTAGCAACAGCTCTCGGTAGAGACTGGTTATTATCGGACAGACGTACTCTTTTATAACCCTAACCCTCCATCATTTTATCGATTTTCTCGTCGGCTTTACGCTTAAAGTTTCTATCTGCCTCGTGAAATCTTTCTTGAAACGAATCCTTAATAGGTCGATCCTCTATGACGTCACAAAGAATATTGGCACCCATTCTAAGAGCTTTTTTTCCAATAGCCTTTGCGCCAGACTTAAATAACGGTATTATACTTCTAAATATACCATCTAACCAGCTTCCTATTCCATGACCACGTTGATATGGCGCACCTCTGTAGATAGAGACGATACCGTTACCGGCCTGATTCATGTAATATTGCTGATAAGGGCAAACCATTTTTGTACTTTCTTAAAGTGTAGCTTCAGACACGACGTTCCAAACTCAAATGGCATTGCTGCACCCGTATCTGTTTTTATATTAATCTCGATGTTTCCAAATTCCAAAAAATCACACTTTTATGACTCCCGTAAGCATAGTAATATTTATTATACGCATAAGCGGAAATAAATAGCGAGAACTGTGTTTTTAATTTCGTAGTGACGCGCTTAGTTAGATTATGATATTCGATTGTTAGCAATTTACTTATTAGTACATGGTTATTCAGCTCGTTGGCAATTTCTTCTATGTTGGCATAATTTCCCGAAGCGAAACATATCAGGTACCAGCCATCTTCAATATAAATGATCTTCGCGTTGTCGCGGTGGCTCTGTTCTATAATAAATTAAATTGTCTGTTGCACTTACAGCGGCAAAAGAACATGGGTACAGAATTTCCGATACCCCTACAACCCACGACCCCGTTAATCTTATTCGCTTTGGCAGCTGCGTAATAAAACTTGACGTCTTATTACCTGGAAAATACGTCATAGAGCTATTACTCAATAAGATAAGATAGAACTCCATTTTTATATATCTCTCAACTGAGAAGCTAACACCCAGCTATTAAATTTGTCACTGTATCCACGCCACTTGACCAGGTATTGTTTATATCGCCCACGGCTCTTCTCTGCTAGAATCTTATCGAGTTTGACTAGAGTATCTTTATCAACCGTAACAACCTGCAATTCTTCTTCGTAAAAGGTACCCTCAACAGGATCGTTATTAAGATGGATTATTCGATACACTGGTGGTCTTCTTTTTATCACCGCACTAATTGTAAAAACTTCCTCGCTCCAATTCGTTTCATATCCCTTCTCAAAGGTGTACTTAGTTCTGGCGATTCTGACATGCTCACTGACTTTATATTTAGGATGACATACTGGACCTAAACCTTTCGCGTACAGGTTATTCCACACTTTCAAAATGTTTTTATCGTTTATAGCCGCAGGGACCATCTTTATACTTGAATGAGGGCTATTGTTGTAAGCAGTCACAAGTCTATCAAGTACATCGATATACCTGTAGGAATTTTTGTAAGTGAAATAACGCCACATCTTTGTTTTCAATGTTTTATTAAATCTTTCAACTACAGATGCTTTTACATCAGGGTTATTTGCTACATAGAAATTGATATTTTGTTTCTTGAAAAAGTTTTGTACACTGATCGCCACTAACTCTTTACCTTTATCCGTCTGTAGATTTGCCGGGGTATTGTCGCAATCCTTAAAAATATCCGCGAATGCTTCAATTACATATGAGGCTGTCTTCATTTTAAGTGCTCTCGCCCATGCCCTCTAGCTTAATACATCAATTACCGTTAGTATGTAGTTGTATCCACTATTGTGTTTACTTAAAGTTCGCATATTACAAAGATCCGCTTGCCACAACTCGTAAAGGTTGCTCACAATATATTTATTTCGTGGAAACTTTTTTCTGACTGGTTTATGTACCGTATAAGCTTCCTGTGCCTGCAGCCAATTTTTCACTTCACCATATTTTTTTTTATCTTTTACAGCATTAGTTAAAAGTGTTATACCAGCGAACCCTGCAGGGTGAGAGGGATCATAGTATACAGCATCCATGTATGTCCGCCACGAATCCCAATCTAGTGATTTTCTTCTTCTTCTTCTTTGAGATATTCTTCTGGGTGTTTCCCGCGTTTCACTATCAGCATCGTAATTCTCACCTATAGTTGTTGTGAGGGTCCGTTCAACGCTGGGTGATATAGAAAAACATCATGTTTTTACGTATTTCCGATAAACTCTCGTGGTATATTTATCTCTTTAATGTACGTCGCAAACTGACGCCAACTGCGCGGGTTTGTAGTTTTCGTTTTCTTAACGTCTCGTGAACCAGATCGATAATGTTGGAATGTGGTATGATCTCGCCTTTTATTGTGACAGTACCCCTTTTATCCCAAAATACATCACTGCTCGTATTCAGTATACGTAAGAAAGCCTCGCCTTTTCTCTTATATGAAGACGGAAGGGTTGATACTATTTCATCGTCCGCTAGACCTTTGCGTTGCGGTAAATCTCTAATAACACCAGCAACAGCGTCACCGCTGATTGTTATGCTGGTGGGCTGACGTAATTGATTGGAAAAGTGTAGATACCTTTGAATAACTTGGTTGTACTGCTGTAATTTGTCATGGTCAGTCATTTTGGTTTTTAAAACTTTATCCATATCGCTACCCAGCTGCGTTAAAATGTTGTTTTGTGTAACATCTGGCACCTGTAAGCGTTGTATAAAGTCCATCGGTAGAATAATCATCTTCTTCAGATTGTGTCCATGGTTATTGAAACAGATTACCCAGGATTCCGGCGAGTAATGATCCTAACAGGAGTGGTAGAAACGCACCACCTTTCTGTACAAGAAACTGTTTCTGCTTTTTTATAGACTCGCCTCTCTGTGCCAAGCGTCTTAAAGTGTGCTTATGTTGAGAGAGTCGCTGATTCTGATCAGCTGACAGAGGTACACGACCTTTTAAAATGTTATGTGCACACTCACAAATACACTCTACCTGCTTACTATCCAAACATTTCAATAAAGCGTCACGTTGACTTTTACTTAATCTGGCTAATGCATGCAGGATATCAGTGTTCTCGCTTAAAACGTCAGCCATCATATATGATGTAATCTTTATGACTGTGAGGCTTATACCCTTTTTTCGCTATAATACCTGGCAGATACCTTGAGGCCCGAATATGTTTGTTCTATAACGTAGCACATCCGTTGTATTCTGTTTTAAATCGAACAATAAATATCCGTGCGGGTTTGAAGCGGCATCTTGGTACGCGGCTTCTAAAAATTTCGGGTTGTCCGGCGAAATCTGTCTTGCTAAATGCTGTATTTGAGCTCTGTAACGTGTTCTTAAACAAAATTATGTAATGTGCGTTGAAAGAAATTCCCGCTGTCCACGTCCTTGATGAAATATGTTCTGCGTTAAGAAAAACACACTTAGATTTCGATGATGACAACCCTTTGTAAAAAAATCCACAGAGCCGTTAGTTTCGCGCATTAGATCGTCAATTATTATTAAGACAGGTTTTTCTCCGTCAAACTGTTCCATATCAGGTAAACCCTTTTGAAATTCCACAGAGAGATCTTTGAATAAAGGCTGCCACTCACTGTAAAACCAGATAATTTTTTCAAAAGCCGTATCGCAGGCAGTTTCGGTATTTTTTAGAATATCCACGATAAAATACGATTTCCCACAACCCGACGGACCCGCAACTATCGCCGAAGAGGGGTACTTAAACTGACCTTCCATCTTGAATCGCTAAACGATACTAACAGATACTCTACCAGCAACTTCGTTTCAATCAGAGCGCTAGGCCCAGAAAGAAAATGATCTGCAAGATAATTACCAAAAATAGTTGTCACCCTACCCTAGTTCAAAGACCAACTCCAGGTCCAAGACCAAACCCAAGACCAATCCCATGTCCAGCCCCAGCCCCAAGACATAGCCCAAATCCAAGACCAGATCCAAGCTCCAATACCAAACCCAAACTCAATCTCGAGATCTAAAATACCCCCTCACGTGAGCAAGCACAAAAAAGGCCGACAAAAACGACCAGCAAAAAGGCACTTAATACAAACAAAAAGGGTTGAAAATTCCATCAAGGGTTGAAAAAGGTCTCCAAAAATAAGGCCGACAAAAAATTACTGTCAAAAAGACCATAATTAAGGTTGAAAATTCTATCAAGGGTTGAAAAAGGCCTCCGAAAAGAAGCCGCCAATAATAGGGGTGAAAAACACGGTCTCACACGTGGGCGAGTAAAAGTAGTGTGGAAGGTGCCCCAGTGGGCGGGGCTTGTGACGTAAAAAAAGTGGAGGGGAGGGTGCCCCCTTTATACTAGTAGTTATCTACGAATAGGTAGCTACTGTTCGTAAGAGATTACTTGATGATACTTTTGATGAGTCGAAACGTCCTATTATGAATTGTGTTGAAATAAATGTACATTTGCAGAATAAATTGCTTTGGTAGTTTTTTTTTCAAAAATGTTTCATAAAAAAAAGAAATATTTGAAAATGTCAAGAATGAAGGTGGAAACGTCGAATTATCATTAAGTGTTATACATCGTTTGATTTAGAATAAAAAAAGGAATCATTTTACACCATTAGCTAATTTCAGCCCCACATGAAAAAATAAAGTTGATGATGGTCTCTAATGGACGAAACGTTGGATTTTTTTTCTATCACCAATCAAAGGGGATAAAAAGTGGCAATGGCAAAGTGTAATTTATTTTTTTATATCTGTTCAATTAAAAGAGATATAGCTAAAAATAAAAATTGTCGATTTTCCGTTTATTTCGAATATTTTGAAAAATATTTGAGATAGCCTTGATTTCAGAATGGGTTCAAAATTCTCTAAAACTTTCTCTATTTAACCGTCTTTCGATCACTTATAGTTTCCAAGATAGCAATACTGCACAGACCAATTTTGGACACACTGTATAAACAAAGAAAAGAAACAGTAAACAGTAAACATATGACATGCAGGGATTATTTATACTTTACCAGTACTATATAAAGTATATAATATGTAATATATAATATTATATAATATGTACTCAGTACTATATAAAGCGCTTGGTGTCTTCTGCTGTTCACCTCGCTGCTACTCTTATAAACGTTTTGAAAAATCGGAATGCATTGCTTAAAAATATTTATAAAAAAAAACTATCCAACGGATTTTTATGTGACTAGTCTTAAATTAACCGCCATTAAATGAGGATTATTTTTCTTTTTATTTTTTTGGTCCCACCTCCCTTAATGTATCGCCAAAGATTAATAATAAATACTACTAGCCCAATTTACACAGGGTCACTTATGTAATAGTCTAGGATTTGAGCATCATTAGAAAATATTGACTCTTCAGATGAGCACCTAAACTTCTTGTTCGGTAAATGAGTAAACAATAAGAGTGTTGCAATTTGGGCCAATTAATTAAAAAGCCATGATTTATTAAGTACAACAATTGTTAAGCGTGTGTATTTTGAAAGTATGTCACAATCATGCAAAAATATTTAAATACCTACTTAAGTATTAAAACCGTAATTACAATAATTATGACCGAAAGAAGCACATAATGTTTTGTACATTTTTGTCTAAATATCGTGAAATACTTAAATATCATTACTAATTGTATTATTCTACCCCTAATGTAGCAGTCCAATGTTTTTGAGTTGCTTAATGTAGAAATAAACATTCCATACACAAAGTGTCTATCAGTGTTTGTTAGTGATGAAGAACCATACAGATGGTTTAGTCTGTAAAAAAATTGCTCTAACAAGCGTAAGAATTCACTGTCTAGAGCAATTGTAGAAAAATACATTTTTTAATGAAGCAACTTTATTAAATAGATTGTACTGTCGAGCATATCTAATTTAGATACGTCTCACGATAAGTCTCAAATTCCTTTAATCCTATCGGTAAGATTCCTCTGAATTCCATTAGAATGTAATTTAGAGAGTTCTGAAACTGAAATACTTTAGAATTAAATGTGAATATCAGCTTACGCATTGGTACACAATGAGACAAGCGTTCTGAGGATATTTGCACCCTTCTAAATCTGACTGTATTTTCTACAGTAGGTATCATAATCTTGTATGCCACATTAGAAGGGAGTTGCGTTTTCGCACACGAAACTACAACGAGTTTCTAAACTGTCCAACTTAAGCGATATAAACTTTGTAATTTGCCCCATGACAGTTTGCAGGCGATTTCAAGATCTTTGACATTTGATCTAATGCCTTAGGGAGAGACTGCTGAATTAAATACTGAAATCTTAAAAGTAGTTTTAAGTACTTTTTGAAAGATGTTGAAATTAATAACTAATACTTGAATAAATGTGCGACATTCCAAATCAATAGTGTTGCTAACAGACAAATTTTAAGTTCAGTAATAACCATAAAAAATTTGAAGAGGCTTAAACGTGTTTCAGAAAGATTTCATCAATGATGTATTGAAGCTTTCAGTGAGAGTTCCCAAGTTTCGTTACGCATTCTTTAAAACATTTTCACCTTTAAAAGCTTGTTGGATCCAACGAATTTTTAATGTATTCTTACTTATAAGCGAGGGTTTTATATTCGCCGAGATTTTAGGTAAAAAATCTTTTTTTTTTCTTAAAGACTAGTAGCGTTATGCATGAAAATTTTTTAGTACTCTAATAAATATTATGCATTTATCTTTGATTTTTATCACAAATAGAGAAAAATTGCACAAGAATAAACGTATAACAATGAAATGAAAAAAAAATCCATTGTAAATGCAATACGGAAATTTCGGAAATAGTGCTTGCAGCTTGGATAATTTAAGAGACATTTCTAAAAAATATCAGCTCATTTAGAGAGAACAACTAAGGTCATTAAAAACACTATTGACCGGATCGGCACCAATCGTTATTGCTTCGTTCGTCCTTCATACTTTGTATCAGCGAAACCGGCCTTTCCAAGAAATAGATACCCCCTTGTGCAGAGCTGACGTTCTACCATTATTAAATGTACTAACGATCGAACCGGTGCCAGTTGTTAGTGGTCTATTAGTGCTTTTTAGCACTTTCGAAACTGACCTTTTCAAAGAAATAGATACCCCGTTGTGCAATACTTACGTCCCAACATTTTGAAAGCTCTAACGACCGAACCGGTACCAGTTGTTTTTGTTTCGTTAGTGCTTATTAGTGCGTTATGCCTTGAGTGAGCGAAACTGTACGTTTCCAAGAAATAAATATACCCTTGTGCAGTACTGACGTCCCACCGTTATTAAAAGCACTAACGACAGGTTTGTTGCCAATCGTTAATGCTTCTTAAGCGCTTCTTAATGCTTTGTACCTTGCATCAGCAAATCTATAAATTACACAATACGTAATCATTGTAAGTTGATCAATTTGACGTACCGTGGGATGGTTTAAATTTGTACAGGACTATTATTACTAGAATAATAGCTATTAAAGTTCCCAAGTTTCGTTGCGCCTTCTTTAATCATTTTCACCTTTGAAAACTTGTTGGGTCCAACGAATTTTTAAAGTATTCTTACTATACATTCGTCGAGAATCTAGTTAAAAAGTTTTTTTTTCCTTAGTGTTATGCATTTTTAGTGCCCTTTTAGGCACCAATAAAAAAATATTTTGATTACATTGATTTTTGTGATGAATAGAAGGTGAGAAAACGAAAATTGCACAAATATGAACTCTTTTAGAAAAGTTAGAATTAATTAAAGAAACACTTAAATTAGTGCTCATGTACACTTGCTTATGAATATTTGAAACAAATTTTTGTTGTGCTAATAGAAGGTCTTTGGTCAGATGATAAGTTTTGTAGAAATTTTAAAGGACATAACATTTCGCACCATAACAATTAAAACAGCACATGAAACATAATTTATACAGGGTGGGTGTCTACTGCGTCGACGGAGGATTGCTCCTTAACTATTAGAGATATCAAAACCAATTTTGGTGTAATACACGATCATTGGACCTACATTCTAAAAATATTTACGTATATTTAGGGTAATTGACAAAAATATGCCAACCCAAACCTGTTTTTTTAAATGGAGCACCCTGTATATTTTTGCATTTTTGGATTCACTGTTACATTTAGACTAAAAGTATAGAAATTTGTATCTGTATCACTAACCGTTCTCCAGATATCATCACTTTAGTATCAAAATAGAGTTAACTTTGAAACCACGATGCGAGCGTTGTTGCCATGATTTTGAAAATCTCTTTATACCACCGACTATTAATAATAGTCTGCTAACAAACAAATTGGCAAATTTTTCGAAAACATGTAAAACTATACAGAATGATTAACTTACGCGAAATGTAATTTTTCTCAATTTTTTCAAATGCAACACCCTGTATATTTTTCACATTTCGATTCCCCGTAAAAACTAGATACTAATTGATTACAGGTTTCACAGCCATTGTCGCTTTTACGTAAAAATATTCTAAAATACAAATTTACTACGACAACAGAATTCAACAAAACAAATCAGGTAGGCTAACCGCTAGTAATAAAGAGGAACAACTGCATCTATTGTTTTGACGTTTGTATAATCATTAAAATATTGTTCCATTAGTTTGTGTGTTTTTGGATTGTCGTTTTGTCAATTTTTGTATAAAATGAATTTTTACAAAGAAGAAATGGTCGATATGGTGTTTATTTACGGCGAAGCTCAAAGAAATGCTTTGCTGGCTACCCTTTTGTACTGTGAACGATACCCAGAGAGAAGACAGCCACGAAAAGAATCGTTTATAAATGTAACTGAGAGATTTACAAATTGTGGAAGTGTGTGTTATCCCAAGCGCGCAAAAACAATCCCAAATGGAGAAATTCAGTTTCAAGTTGTGGCATCTGTTATAGAAAATCCGCAAATTAGTACCAGAGAGCTAAGTACACACCTAGACCTAAATAGAAATAGAGTTCGCGGCTTTATTAAAAAAAAACAAATTGCATCCTTATCATATCGAGCAACATCAAGCTTTAAGTGAAATAGATTTTCAAAATCGTGAATCTTTCTGCCAATGGGTAACTACTAAAGTCAATGAAGAACCCAACTTTGTTAATAACATTATATTTACGGATAAGGCAACTTTTCACAATAATGGCAATATTAATACACATAACTATCATCACTATTCAGATACTAATCCACACATCTTAAGAGTTGTTGATCACCAGCATCGATGGTCAGTTAATACGTGGGGTGGTATAATCAAGTTTAATGTGGTTGGTCCTTTTTTCTTTGATGGGAGTCATACTGGAGAAAGATATGTACAGTTTTTGGAAAATTATTTACCCGAGCTTTTAGAAAATATCGAAGTAGATAATATTCGTGCGATGTGGTTTCAACTGGATGGCGCCCTCCACACTATGCAATCAACGTTAGGCAATATCTCGATAGAAATTATCCGATGAGGTGGATAGGTCGAGGTGATGTGCAAAACTGGCCAACCAGATCACCGGATCTTACGCCCCTGATTTCTTCCTTTGGGGCTACGTTAAAGAAACAGTTTACCAACATCCTCCCACCACAGCGAAGATATAAAAAATAGAATTAAAGCTGCGTTTCTATCCATTTCGCCTCTAATATTCTTGCGAGGGAATCTTTCGTTTACCAAGCGAATTGCAAAGTGTTCAGCTAGGCGTGGTCAGCATTTTGAACATTTAATTTGAATTTATGGTTTTATTCGTTGATGTTTACTTGTTCAACTTATTTTTAGGTGTAGAGGATTATTTTATTGTTTAGTTATTACTTAAGTTTTCCTATCAGAATTTATTTGCCATTCGTATTTTCTTATTTGCTCTGGATTTTGTTTTATTTGTTCTTCTGTATGTCAATATTTTCAAATAAAGCGTCAATATCTCAAGAAGGGTCGAATCGAAATGTGAAAAAATATACAGGGTGTTGCATTTGAAAAAATTGAGAAAAATTACATTTCGCGTAAGTTAATCATTCTGTATAGTTTTCGACAAATTTCCCAGTTTGTTTGTTAGTAGACTATTGTTAATAGTCGGTGGTATTAAACAGATTTACAAAATCGTGATGACAACGCACGTATCGTGGTTCCAAAGTTAACTCTAATGTGAAAACTCTCTCAGGTGAATTCAAGAAAAATCGACCAGTGGGAAACAGGATCTAAGCTTCTTAAAAAGTCTAATTTACAAGAAAAAACTAATAGGTCACTTAGTGCAGTAGAATTTATGAGAAAAAATGAATTTTTTTTGTAAAATATACAGAAGGGCACAAAAATGGGAACCTCTCAAACAAAAACTGAGTGTGGAAAGTGGAGATGGAACACCAAACGGCGTTGAACCTAAAATGATGTATCATTGATTTTCTTACCCAAAAGAGCCTAAGAGAAGCAAAGAGCACGACGATGTTCATTTTGTTTTTCAGTTGAATTTCTGCTTGATTCATTTCTGTTTTAGGAAGTTAGAAGTAAATAATGTTTCCGTACGCATTTCAATTTTGATCTGTGTTAATAAATAATAAACTTTATAAAGAATGCACTTACTTTAGATGAGCTATCTTGCAAAATAATCGGTTTTATAAAGCAAAATAAAAAAAAATTCAAACCAAATTGATAATTACTAAAATTCGAGTCCGTTTATCACCTGTCACCAAAAAAAAACATAGCAATACCTAATATTCAAATCCCTTCCACTAAACCCATAGTTACACCTTTCCCAAACGGCACTTTGTCACCCCAAATAATACTTTTCATACCTTTTTGCAAAATGGTACAAGAACTAAACTATTGTAACTTCCCTATTTTAAATAGATATCAGTTTATTTCAAATGAGTACGAAAGATGTCAAAAATGTCATACAAATACGTTTCCTCTGAGCCCTTTCCTAGTGGTGAAACTCCTCGGAAAGGTAACTAAAAATATGATTTACCTTTATTTTTTCAAATATAAAAACCAGTAATCATATATGGTAAATATTTTGCATTAAGGAAAAATTAACCATTATCCATCATTACTAAAAAAAAAATACGTACAATATGTTACACACTTACACACGCACTCACGCACTCACACACTTTCACACTTACACACTTACACACTTTCACACTTTCACACTTACACACTTTCACACTTTCACACTTACACACTTACACATACACATTACACACACACACACACACACACACACACACACACACACACACACACACACACACACACACACACACACACACACACACACTTCACACTCATTTCACAAACCACACGAACTCACGACACTACACACACTCACACTACACACCACACACACACACACACTCACACACCACACACTCACACATTCACACTACACACACTCACACACACACACACACACACTCACACACACACACACACACACACTCACACACCACACACTCACACACTCACACACTCACACATCACACACCACACACTCACACACTCACACCTCACACACACACCACTCACACACACTACACACACACACTCACACACCACTCACGCACTCACAGAATTATACACTCACACTTACACACTTACACACTTTCACACTCACACACTCACGTACTCACGCACTTACGCACTTACGCAATTACACTCTTACATACTTACACACTTACACACTTACACCCTTACACACTTACACACTTACACACTTACACACCTACGCACTTACGCAATTACGCACTTACGCACTTACACACTTGCACACTTGCACACTTGCACACTTACACACTTACACACTCACACACTCACACACTCACACACTCACACACTTACACACTTTCACACTCACACACTCACGCACTCACGCACTTACGCAATTACATTCTTACATACTTACACACTTACACTCTTACACTCTTACACCCTTACACCCTTACACCCTTACACACTTACACACTTACACACCTTGGCACTTACGCACTTACGCACTTCCACACTTGCACACTTGCGCACTTACACACTTACACACTTACACACTTACACACTTACACACTTCCACACTTGCACACTTGCACTTACACAGTTACACCACTTACACTTACACACTTACACACACACACTTACACACTTACACACTTACACCACTTACACCTACACACTTACACACTTACACTTACACACTTACACACACACACTTACACACTTACACACTTACACACTTACACACTTACACACTTACACACTTACACACTTACACACTTACACACTTACACACTTACACACTTACACACTTACACACTTAAATGTTATGCCAAGTTTAAAGAACCTCTACAAAATATTGAAACAATGGAACAACAGCCAGCAAGATTTAGAACAGATTTAGATATAAATTTGCATTTAGAGATCCGTAACGTAAAAGATATTGCTTCTATTACAGCCCTTAAAAAATGAGTCTTAGTACTATTAAGGTTGCAAATTTTGTAATATTTAATTTCTTCTTTCTTCCTAATTACAGTTATCGCCCCCAGTAGTGGTAATATCTTTTTATTTTTTAAGATGTTAAACAAATTTATGAAATATGAAAAAGACGAAAACACAAACGTAAACCTGCTATTAATGTTAACAGTTGATAAACGTATAAAACCAACTATGGAATCTACTTCTATTTACTTCAGGGTTTAGGAAAACAGCAAAAATGTGGACATACCAAAAGTTAAAATTAAAATTAAGATGTATTGTTATCTTTTTGTTTATCAGATGCCAAAACCTATTTAAATGGAGACCTTCTTCTTGCCTATTGAAGTCATTAGGATGCCTATTGACGTAATAGTGCGTAATGTTGGTACTACTTTCCTTTCTTTTATAACTTTCGTTACAGACAGAATTGAAAAAATTATAATTAATTTTGGCATTAGGTCTGTTTTAAATCTACAAGAAAAAGTATAGAACATTTGTCATCCATTATCATTTTCCGGAGTAATAAGTTATCTTATTCTTGTGGAAAAGTATACATTGGAACCACAAAACGTAGTCTTGATACAAGACGTAAAGAACATATGAGATTAGGTCAACTAGAGAAATCTGCGGTAGCTGAGTATGCTTTAAATAATTGAAATGATGACGTTAAAATTGATAATATGGGAATATTGTCAAGACAAACTCATTATGTTCGTTTATAATATGAAGGTATTGAGATACATCCTAATAACTTCAATAGGCAAGAGAAGGTCTCCGTTTAAATAGGTTTTGGCATCTTATAATTTAAAAAAAGGCGCAATAATACGTCTTAATTTTAATTTTAGCTGTCCACGTTTTTTGCTGTGTTTTATCCTAGATCTTGAAGTAAATTATATCAAACGTACTACATTGTTTTTTCACTGTAAATTAAAAATTACAATTATTAACAAAAAACTATGTCGTTAGATTTGACTAGATCTTTAATTGGTATGTCAAGTTTCTATTTGTGAATGCGTTTATTAATTTCAAATTGAAGTTTTGCACAACTTTATACATACATTATAATTTTAATAAATTTGCTCTTTGATTATATCTTTCACGGTTAACCTTTGACCGTTAGGGAGTGTTCTGATTTGTCATCTTGAAGGCAACTTAATAATATTTAATTCTATTAAGGATGAAGTTATTTTTTACTAAAATTGGATTCCATAGTTAGCTTTATACGTTTATTAAACTGTTATATTAATGACAGGCTTATGTTTGCGTTTTGATCTTTTTCATATTTTATAAATTAGTTTTAATATCTTAAACAATTCTTAAAGATATTATCACTACTGAGGACGATAACTGTAATTATTATCGAAACGTATAGATTTATGTAAAATATAAATATAAAAATACACCATTTAAAAACCCAAAAGCTAACTATTAATCATTTCTTCTGTATTCAAGCCCTTATATTAATTTTTTTTTATTGTTTAGTTTTATCTATTATAATAATATAGTAAATAAATTCAGTTTTAATATTTTATAATCCATTTGCAAAAAAAAGTAATGAAATTTACGTATACTTCAAAAACAGATTTAAATTGACTTGAGCAAAATTGAAGGAATTGAAGGGTATGAAGCAACTTTACTCGTATAGGTTAAGTAACTGATCGAAATTATATGATTATTAGTGACATAAATTAAATGCAACAGGCTTGAAGAAGAAGCTGTATACCGTAAAATAGAGAATTCGAACGAGAAGCTCGGGCAGGTTGCTGATCCCCAGTTCTTGGTTGCCTTGGTTCACCCTAACGCCGTACGGGGTGCGGAGTGGAAAGGGACGATATTGATCAGCAGGCAACCCCGTCTCTTGCTTAGAACTAACTCCTCGTGTGTTGGTGTTTTGTCATGTGATGGTTTAAATGTAAGCTGGAAAGCTCGTTTGCAGTATTTAAGTGGTTGGTGGTGTGTCGTGAAGTAGGATAAACTTTATTTATATCGAATGGAATAAAAATTCCTTCAATGAATTTCTTTTCTCTTATTATTACGTAAGTGTTTTTTTTTTGCAGTTAAACAATTTTAATTTATTCGAAGTGCATTCACTTTAGTCACGTTTATTAAAGGTTTATCAGAAAAAAAGAATAAATAAGTGGTTCTACTAATTACAATAGAAGAGTATAGTGATATGCAAATAAGGGTCAATGCACCAAACTGTCTCAATGCGTGCTGCCGCCCGACTATCTTAAACAAAAGTTTGAGGGTCAAGATCAAACTCTATGACCCACATTAACAAAGCGGACGCGACGTTTACGTTCCTTACGCTTTCGTATAATTTATAGCATTTTGCTTAGTGGTTAACGCTTACACAAAAAATATTGAGCAGTTTCTTACTACCTACCAAAGTTTTTTACAACACGTGAAAAGTTTGTTCTGCTACCACTGTATTTAACAAAACATCATGAATCACGTTGCTATTTATATTTTGTTAAAGTCTATCGGGCAAGTTTTTTTTTATTTATTGTCATGTATTTTATAGACAACCCCCTCCCCCCCCACCCCCACCCCATTTAAACACAACTATGGAATCTAATTTTAGTAAAGAATAACTAGATCCTTAATAAATGAAATATTATTATTAGCATTGATAACAATTACAATTATCGTCTTCAGTTTAAAAACTTTTCAATTTAAATTTTACATCAAATGTAGGTTTTGTTAATAAATACCGTTATCTACAATGTAACTTTTTTTTCTTATAAAAAAGTATGCATTTTCTTACTGTTGTAACTAGGTGATAATTGAATACACATAGCGATTTTTAAGATAAACCGCATCGCTCAGCTGTAATGGCGTAATAACAATCAAGCAGAGCAGAAATGCGTCCGCCCTCAAAATCTACACTCCCTTATAGACAGAAATATATTAATTACATATTTTTTTTTACTTTGTGCTTAGGTTATACAGTGCGATTCCAACCTACACGCATAAACTTGGGGATTTATTCTTCATGACCAATAATGACTAATAGGAGAAAAAAATTGTAGTAAAAGTTTTTTTGTTTCCTAGATAATGTATTTCCTGGAAGATGGTAGGTCGAGGTGGTCCAATTGCCTGGCTACCACGATCGTCCGACCTCAATCCTCTTGATTTTTATTTTTGGTGTCAATCAAAAGTGTAGTTAGAGTACGTCACCGAAGTTAATATTGAGCAAGAATTGCGAGACAAATCGTCAATATCCTGGTTTTGGCCGCGCTAGTGGGAGATCGTGAATTCGGCGAGCCCAATTGTGTAAAGAACATATGAGAAATAACTTCCAACAATTCCTGTGATGTTATTTCAAAATGTTCTATGTATTCTTGATTTGAAAGTAACTTTCACGGATATCTGCGAAACTATAAAACTTTTACTAAATTTTTTTTCACCTATTGGTCGTTATTTTATTTGTCATGAGGAATAAATGCGTATAGGTTGAAAATCAGCCTGTATAGATCACTACAGAAGAGAAATTTAAAAGTGATATTTGAAAAAAACATCATTATATCAATGCACAACAATCAATGCATAACATCATAAGATTATGTACAGGTTGTCCCATTTTCGTATGTTTTACGGGGTATCTCGCTTATTTTTTGGGTTAGAACCTTGCGGTTTTCGCGACACCGTGCTACTTTTTAATGAAGCCAAAGATGCACTAATCAAATTTGCCATAGCCATCTTAGTTTTTGTGCTACAGGGTGATTTTGGAAAAATTGCATTTTCAGTCTTCCAGACATATTAAAAAAGTAAAAACTGATATTTGTAGGGTTTTTTACGTAGAATCCAGTGGCAGATTTTTTTTCTTTAGAGGTCACAGTTTTTGAGATATTGACATAACCTACTTTTTTTTATGGGACACCCTATATATTTTTTAAAATCTTTTTCCCCTTGCCAAGAACTTTTAAAAAATATAGCATAGTCTATATTTATTTTTATAAATAACGTGACAAAATGATTTTTTTCTATAATTTACATTGAAACAAAATAATTAATTAATCACAAATATTGTTCAAATTGCAGACCATTATGTCTCCTACAAATTTCACAAAGTTTATAGATTCTTTTAATAGCATTTTCCAAAATAAATGATTGTCTTCGTAATTCTGCAAAAGCATTTTCCGTTGCAATTTTTAATTGTTGCATGTTGGCATATTGCCTTGAATAAATTTTATTCTTTAAATACCCCCACAAAAAAAATCCAAAACCGAGAAAACCGGTGATCGAACAGGTCCATTTGTTCCAATCCATCTCCAGGGAAAACGTTCATTTACCCATTTTGTATTATTCTAGCATTGTGGGCTGGAGCCCCATCCTGCTGGAAGAATATATCGTTCAGTTGAGCCAGTGGAATATCTTCTAAAATGTTCATAGTTTTTTCTTGTAGAATTTGTAAGTACCCATTAGAGTTTAGGTTTTCTTCATAAATCTTGTAAACTATTTTTCGGTTAAAAATAAAGCAGGAGACATTAAATCAGAACCTGCCTTGACGCTCTCTAGGAAAAATCACGTGGTTGTTTTCTTGACTCCAAAACCGCGAGTTGTGTCTATTAAGAATTCCCGAACTTGTGAAATGTGCATCGTCTGACCAAATAATTTTTTTTTCAAAATTATTGTCCTGAGTTTTCATATTTATAAATCAATTACAGAACTCCAATCTACGTTCAGCATCACCAGGGTGCAGATGATGAACAAGTTTATACTTGTAGGGTTTGAATTTCTGTTTTTTTTAAATCCTTTGCACTGTTGTTTTAGACACACCGGTCTCTTCATCTATTTTCCTGCACGAGATTTAGGAGTGGCTTGAACAACTGCTAAAACGTTGATCTCTGATTCCTCGTTCTCTTTGTTGTAAACTCGGGGTCGAGGTTTGTCAAAACATCCATGCTGGCAAAGATTAAATTTTAATTTTTGAAATATTCTTCTGTCGGGTTGTCTTCTTTCGGGATATCTATATGATAAAATAGGTATATAAAATAAATACAAATTCTAAGGTAAAGATTAACTGACCTGTTCAGATAGAGTTCTAAGGCCTAGTCTGCGTTTTCATTAGATAATATGAAGCAGGTATTCATATCATATTTCTCAAAGTTTTCAAATTTTTGGTTTCGAACCATATTAAAAAATAATTAAACAACAACAAGAACAAGAACGATAACAATAAGCAAAAACAACGAATAACAATAAATATCAGCACAAAATTCGGGATAATGTAAGTAGGAATAATTAATAATAGAATAATAATAACAAGAACAAGAACGATAACAATAAGCAAAAACAACGAATAACAATAAATATCTCAGCATTAAATTTGGGATAATGTAACCAGGAATAATTTGAGAGAAGCAGAAACTTCAAAAATCAAATACCTAAGTAATGGCAGAACGTTAATTATGTTGTTTTTTGCGCTACCATGGTTACCCACGGCTATCCACTATTATCAATGTAAATTATAGAAAAAAAATCATGTTGTCACGTTATTTATAAAAATAAATATAGAACGTGCTATATTTTTGAAAAGTTCTTGGCAAGGGGAACAAGATTTTAAAAAAATATATAGGGTGTCCTATAGAAAAAAAGTAGGTTATGTCAATATCTCAAAAACTGTGACCTCTAAAGAAAATCTGAGTACACCACTGGATTCTACGTAAAAAAATCTACAAATATCAGTTTTTACTTTTTTAATATGTCTGAGAATAACAGAGTTACGGGGGATGACTGAAAATGCAATTTTTCCAAAATCACCCTGTAGCATACAAACTAAGATGGCTATGGCAAATTTGATTAGTGCATATTTGGTTTCATTAAAAAATAGCACGGTGTTGTGTAAAACCACAAGGTTCTAACCTAAAAAATAAGCGAGATACCCGGTAAAACATACGAAAACGGGACAACCTGTACTTCAAATAAATTTAATTGTTTTAAAACTTTTGACCTTAGCAGAGAATTGCTTAAACAATCAATGTCATAAGGTAAAACTTTATGAATATCGTTTGATTTTTATTAACCCGCAACTACTAACGACATGTTGAAAGATGTTTATATTTACTAAAAAGAAATGTAACATAATTATTCGAAAACTCATATAAAATAAAAAACTATATTTAAATAGAATTTGGACACACTTTAATAGCACATTGTTGACAAATGGGGATTTTACAGGCTGAGCAGAGAGTACTGGTTTTCCGGTCCTTTTGGCTAGGACATATTCCACATCTTTTTCTTTTTGATGGAACACCGTCATTATTTGATGTTGAAAAAGCTTCCAGTGTGACACCAAGAAGATCGCCTACGAGACTGCGAAGTTTGCGAGGGATATGGTTACAGTATATTCGGCATCTCATATCAGGTGTAAATTGGGCCATTCCGAGTTCTTTCAGGTAATCAAAACGAATGTTTTCAGTTCCCAATGAAAATTGATATAGTACTTAAATATTTACTCCAGCTATGTTCAAAATTGTATGAAAAATTACCATCGGCCAGCGTCGAGTCTGACAGGAGATAGAATACGTGGCGCATTTTTCATCCAATGCATCATCAGTTTTTCTCAATTCATTAATTACTTTAACGGACGTATACCAGTTATCCCCAGTTACATTTAGGTTTGAGTTGATAATAGGTTCCATTATTCGAACGACTACTTGAGTTGGATGCGAACATTTTGTTTTGTTTGTGTTTTCCAAATCTCGACCTGTGTATACTTCTCCATTAATCAGGTAATGGGTTTGAGAGTCTGCAAAGTTTCAGTCCGTATTTAGCGGACTTCCTGGATATATGCATTTCTCTAAATGGAACAAGCATTTCGTCAATAGTGATGTTTGGTCCTGGGGAATAATTTTCTTTGCAATTCAGTACAGACTGTTCAAATATGTCCGAGATGGGTACTAAGTTTTTTAATTTTGTGCGAACAGTTCTAGTTGAAGCATCATTGAATCTTAACAAAAAGAGAAATCGTGCAAGTGACATTGTACATCGAAATAAGTTTCTACCAGTGCCAACAGTTGACCACGTAGACCGAAGGTCTTCATGACCAGATTTGAGTATTCCTTGGAAATATAAAAGTCCAATAAATGCTTCCAGTATCTGTTGGACCAATGAAAGAACTTTGATCGAGAATTGTTGCGCCTCTTATATGTCTGGTACTTATTTCTGACTATGTCGATACGCTCATTGGTGCAGTCAGTGATAATGTAGCATTTCATCTGACATCAGCAGATCAGCAGTTTCCACGCATTTAGTGCTGTAGACGGTGGATTTTGGCGAGCTTTTCCTTTCAAACCTGCTGAAACTTTCACAATATTTTTGGCAGGAGTTCTACTTCTAGCGGGTGCTTTTTTGCCCACCTTGTTCGATCCTTTCCATACTGTGCCGCTTTTGATTCATTGCTGTTATCGTCAGAAATATTTTCCTTATCTAATTCAAATTGCTCATCCGCTACTCGTTCTTCAGAGTCATCTTCGCTGTATATTTCATGATCTTGTTCGTTAACGTCACTCTCATCGGCGTGAGATAAAAGTGCTCTACCAGCTTCCGTAGCATCTTCTACCACAGGACACTCGATTGGTATATCATTATTTTTAGCATCATGGATATCCTTCCAGAATTCTGTATCATTGAGTATTTCTTTCGAGTCCTTATTGGATAAATCGCTATTATTGATTTGAGCCATGGCGAACTAAAATATTTTTACTAATATATAATAAAACACATCCTAATAGGGAAGTTGCAGTTTTCTTTTATTGCATAAAAATATTCAGATATGCTAGAAACAAGACATATAGAGCATTAATATACTGGTATGTATACGTCATTTCACATTTCATTTAATTACTGTTACTGTTGACAAAAATTGTAACTAAGTGAACTGTCAATGACATATACGCATCGTTATAAAAATGCAAGTATTTTAAAGCGTATCTGACGGCACACCGTATTTTTCACATGTTTCTATGCTGATGCGCACTTACCACACATAGTTGTATTTCAAAAATGTAACTAGACAAAATTCAATATAGACACAGTACTGTACAGTATGTACACATTTCGATGGGATTAAATTGGTAACTCTCTTAATATTATAGTTAGCGACTGGTAGTTTCCGCTTTTCTGTGCTCGATTTATGAGGCAAAATCGATGACACAAACAAAATTTTGCTAATATTTTTAGTTTTAAAGACCCAGGGCGAAATTGAAAATTGGTCGATTTGGCGAGTGTCTCATATCTCGGTTATTATAAAAGATATTTACATTCTGTAAACATATTCTTAAGACACTTTTTGTTAGAGGATCAACATGGCATCACCAGATTTGCACTCCGACGTGTCGGCTCCTAGATAACATCATGGGGTCAAAAGAGTTAAATACGGGCCTGGATTAGTTTTTTATTATTTCTGTTTGCTTTTAGCTATTATAAAAATAGTGAGACAAAAATAGCGATATTTTTATGTTTAGCCTGTCAAAAGTTCATTAGACATGTTTTTTTTTCATTTTATTTTTACTACGGTCCTGGATATAATATGAATGAACGAAATTCCGATGCTGTAATGATATTGCTAAGCACCTTAATTAATTTAATACCCTAAACTTACTTAAAACTACTAAAAATATCTACTTACAATTATATACCGAAATGTTGATTAATTACTCAATTTGTGAATATAATTATGGATTATTTTAAAACACGTCTAAGTATGTAATATGTACCAGTAATGGAACGAGATTATTTTTAAGCTAACGTTAAAGCAACGATAAAGATAAATTCTTGCAGTTTTTATACAAAACACTTATCAAAAATTACCTGTAACTTTATCGCATTTAATTCACAAAAAGAAAAAAAATCAACTACGAAAAATGTTTAAACTGATTTCCTTCATGATCTATGGGCTATTTTTTGCAATGTACTCCCACATAAAAAAAATCAGGTGATCTACGAGACCAATTTATAAATCCATGAGTTCCTATCCATCGCAGTGGAAAATTATTGTCTAAAAACGGTCTAACAACTTGCGAATTGTGAGCAGGTGCCCCATCTTGTTGAAAGTGGATCTTGTTAAGTTGAGTCAAAGGCACATCATCTAGTAAATCAGGTGTAACTTGCTCCAAAATCTATTTTCAGTAAGCGTGTCTTGATAAATAATATATCTTATGTTGGTATTCAAAACAGAGCAAGCTACGCTAAATCCAAATCATCCTTGTTGCTTTCTAATATGAGCGGATTTTCTTGTGCCAAATGCCGAGTATTATGCCGGTTAAAACTATCTGCACTGCTTATATAAGACTCATGAAACCATATAACTTTTTTGTGAAAATTTTCATCCAAGTGCCACCGGAAAAAGGTTAACCGTTTCTGAGTACCACCCGAGTGCAAATTATGACCTATTTCCCTTTTTATACGGTACAAATTTGTTTTTCTTTAAAATTTTTTGCGCCCTTGACTTTGTTACAACAATTTGCTCTTCAATTTGTCTAGTTTAAGGAACCGCTTCTATGCTGCCCAATACATTAATTTCGGCAATTTCTCAATCCTCTATTTGATATTTCAAAGGCCGAGGAGCGATAAATGTGTTATAATTAATCAAGTTTGCTTTAATTCGGCTAAATATTTTTTTATTGGGTTATCTTCGTTCCGGATATCTACAATAAAAGTTTAAAACTGAACATTATTGTATTTTTTGTAGAAGACGTTGTAGGTAGCGGACCACGAAAATTTTATTATTGTAATAAACGTTTGTCAAATTGCCATTGTTACCACGATAGAAAAGATAATTATCTTACATTAACAAAAAAATCCACTAATTATAATTAGTGGATTTTTTTGATAATGTTTTCGAAATTTTTTTATTTATATATTTTTATCTAAGGAATGTAGGATTGTTTGTAACTAATATGTATGTAAACACACGTTAGGGGGTGAGTGGCAGGTGCACGCTTAAAAATGCTTTACTGAAGGGGCGTAACAAATCATTGGAATTTTTCTTGTGCGCGCCCTTGATGTAAAAATGTCATTGCTCTAATGATTGATTACGGTTGCGCAGACCGCGATCAAAAGATATCTTTGTTACTGAGAAACTCGAGAGACGTAAATATAGGGTTTGTTACGATTGAATGCGTATTTTTAAAATTAAGATGTCGTGCAAGATATTAATATGAAACTGTTCCAACATAAGTTAGTGTTTCTTGTTTTTTTTTATTACTTTTGAAAGACGGGGGTTGATTTTTGGGAAGTAGATATAGTTAGGTTTAAGTCGGGAAGAAGGCAGTTACAGTTAGCTTGTCAATCGAGCCAGATCGATTTTTGGGTTAACCTTCATTGTACACAGTTTGTCTTTAAAATAATTCTTGCGTGTACATTTTTCTTTTGAATTCGCCAACACTAAGTTGTCTTTTCTCTCGGCGTTAAACCGCATCTGTTAATGATTTGTGTCTGTGATCTATTAAGGGAGTATTTATTCTAGTGTAAGTATGTATTTTTATGTAACTGAAAGCTCGCAGCAAATCGTTTTGCCAGCCTAGATAACATATTAAATATCAAACATTGTCTTCAAAAGGTATCTTATTCGTACGCGGACTCAATAAGCGGAAATCTGCTAAAATAAAAGGAAAGTACAGGGCCCTCTCCCTCTGGTAGTTGTGCGAATTAGCATTGTTGGTTGTTGGCTATATTTATAATTGTGTAGAGGTGGCTGTTGAATGGGTATATGATGCCGCGGGTTATTAATTGTAAAAGGCAATTGCCTGTTGGTACACACTCCCAAACCAGACCATTAAACACCTCGAATTTTTATTTCTATGGTTTTTATTTGTTGTATAGACGAGTGTGTAACCGGAGAGAGGTGCACGGTATTTTTCTAACACATTCTAACTTCTATATCGGTCACGATGTTAATGATCTATTTATAACGTACCCTTGTAAGGCTTTGTTTTAATGAGTTTTTATTTCAGTTTGTTGAAGTTGAATTATTTGCCTGCGAGCTGATTTCTCTTTGTATGTGCTTTATTACAATATGACTTATATATTTTGTGCTTTAGTTGTCACTAAACAATTGGGTACTTTTAAATTCCTTGTCTGTTTTCTTTTGGTCCTCGCATTTACCTTATTACCTGTACAATTTTACTGTTGTTGTATTTTATATGTACCGTGATTTGCTTTATTATTTTATGTGCTTATTTACTTAAAGACCGGCATGATTGGTTTTTTAAAAGGGCCACATGTTTGGTGTTACCATTTTTATTATGATTTTTTATTTTGATTATTTATGACCCAATTGTGAGTGTGACTACATCTGTTTTTTTTTATTATTGTGTTTCTGTGTAACTAAACTGCTTTTTATTAATTTTCTCTTAATGCTATAATTTTGTACGCACTTTAACCTGATATGATGGTGTTTTGTCATATTTAACCCTTTCATTGTTTTTTTTTTGTTATTTGATTTATTAATGTACTTACGCAATTGCTTATTTATGAATAAAGTGGGTTTTATTGGTGGTTCTTTCCCACAATAGTAGATTAACGGGCTGAACCACCGCTGCGCAAAGTTCGTCGATTTTAATTTGAGCAGTTTAATTTTTTTTACCTGCCCCTCATGATGCAACACGTACCCCATCCAGACTATCTCATTTAGATAGCATAACGTACCTAACACTAGACGGCCACTTCGTTTGATCACATTTGAGGTTTGTGAGTAATTAAATATCAGACTTGTAAATAAATACTAATGTTTTAATTATTACCCGGAAAGTTAAAGTAAGGCAGACAATTAATTTGAGTAATAGTGACATTATTGCCAGTTAAGTCAAGGTAAATCACTTAGCGATTGTTTGGTTCTTGAATTTGTATTATTGCAAATAAGTTCAAATTATGCTTTTCAAGATAGGGTACTTGGGGACGCTACAACGTTTGTACCTGTTAAAATAAAGCTCAGCTGCATCGGTAGGATTTTTTCTTCACAAATATTGTAACATTTCATCATGTCATATTTTTCGAAATTTTCAAAATGATTTGGCGTTGTCACGAAAATACAAACAAGAAACTGGGATTGAATTTGATGACATTTAATTTTATTGTTTTATACGACATATTCATGGCCTGCCGAGATGCAAGTGTAAGAAATACGATTGAAAATTTTTTGTAGTCGATTTATTTTCTTTTTGTGAATTAAGTGCGATAAAATTACAGACAATTTTTGTTTTTGCACAAAAAATGCAGGAATTTATTTTTATGGTTGCTTTAACGTGAGCTTAAAAATAATCTCGTTTCATTACTGGTACATATAATATACCTAGTGACTAAGGGGGGCGTTAATGCACCTGATGATAAATGTGCAAATTATTGCATAGGGCGCTGAATTTGGACATTAGCAATGCAAATGCCTGCATAATATACAACTCACATAGGTCATATAGGCTATTTGTCCCCTTCATCAATTTGTAGGAAAACTTCTTATTTGTGTATTGGATGTAAAAAATCAGTTTGTCTGCAATGCGCCCGCAAGATTTGCAAAATTGCTTATAGTTAATTAGGTATCGTATGAGTTTTTGTGTAATAATCACAAATAAATATTATTTACTTGTTTTGAATATATTTCGGCATACAAATAATACAAACATACAATCAGCAATGGTCTCACAGACTACACCTCCGTAAGTACGACACACAGAAATGTGAATGTGACCACCGTAGTTTACGAGTTAACCCCACTGAAGGTAAAACAGGCATAACATTTTGGCAATTACGCTCGTTAGCAAGTAGTTTTTGTGTATTTTTAAAATCAATATTCTAATAATAAATTGTTTCATCATGCGGTACTATATGCAATAAATTCTAAAACCATAAACTGAAAACGATTTAATTAAATTCCATGTGTCTAATTTTACATTTTTAATGTGGATTTCATTTCACAGCATGTTCTGCATTGACTTGGAAGTTTATAAATTGAAGCTAAATCATCAATTAAAGAATTTAAGAAATAAATAACAGTATTAAAGATAACGAAAATAATGAATAATCATTTGTGTTTTATCAGTTCTTTTATCCCTTTTAACAATAACCTTTGAGACACCAGTACTTTACAATTGCACGACGGTTTTTTATATTCAAATATTACGGTGAATAAAATAAAAACTATTTAATTACAAATACTAGGACGCAGGTTATACATTTTTTCCAGAAAAATTTCAAAATGTTATGAATCCACTTGCATTTAGAGTGTGCCATGAAAAATGAATAAAGCACAAGCTATTTAATGTTACTCATCCTTGACCGGGGATTTAGGTACTTTACACCTTACGTTGTTCACCTACTTTCAAAAGTTTTTGCAGTTTCAGGCTTATAGACTTGACCTTGAATCCGGTATAGCTTTACAGTTTATCTATTGTAGTTCAACAAAGCAATAACGGAATTCAAAAGTTAACTTGTAAAATTCTTGTATATTTCTAGTTTTGAATCTTCGGTCAAAAACCTCATTTTCATGTCTTTCCTTTATAACTTGCATTGAGAGTTTTAGTATTTAATTAACCCAACTCGTTAGGTGAACTTTTAATCTAAGGTTTGAAGCGACAATTCGGTTATAATGAATGGATATGTTAATTATTTTATTTTAAGGTTTTTCAACTGCAATAAATTACAATTATTTAATATAGAAATCGCTAACCGAGGTCAATTAATTATGTAACATTACAGTTACAGACCTTTCCGATGACGACGTGTGATGTCATTATCTTACTCCTATAACAAAAATAATGTAGCTCAATTTTATTATATTCCAACCTATATACAGTGTGTATCAGTTAAATGGAATAAATTCGATAATAAATAAATGGGGGCGTGTTCGAATAAACACTCGGACACGGCGATCAGTATTTTTAGTTGCGCATTTTTTTAACAAAAACTTTTTATACGGGGTGTGTCATGTAACACTGGCAAATACCAACTTCCTTATTTTAAATGCAACACCCCGTATATATTAGTCAATTTTTGATTCTTTAGAAAATTCTCGACATTCCATGTACAATGTCCTATACCTATATTTGATAATGAAAAAGTAAGCAAGAATCATTTCAGCGTTCCTTTTTACTGATATGAAATAAAAAAAAACTATAATTAGTTATGGAGATAACAGAAACAAATGGAAGTTGCTCGCTTATTTCATGAAAAATTTCCAAATTTGCCGCCTATATCCCAGGGGACAATTAGTAAAATAGAAAAGCAGTTTTGCGAGCTTGGACATGTAAGGCAGATAAAAAAGCAGCTGCCAATGCAATAAGTGATAGTACCAAACTGGATATTATGCTTTAGTTTGAGGAGAACCCACACACTTCTAGTCGAAAAGCAGCCCTAATGTTATTCATTGATTATTCGAACATAATAAATAAAATGCGTCCCAAAAAAATGATACCAGCTCAGGAGCTCATGGAAAACGATTTTGATAGGAGAACGTATTTTTGTGAAAAAATAAACAAATGATGGCAATGATAACAATGTGATCCAATTAGTACATGTTTCCACTTCACTGTCACGCTAAATGTCGAAACTGCCGCTATTGGTCTAAGCAAATCCTCACTGAATAAGAGAAGAACAAACGCAATACCCTGAAAAGGTTAATGTTTGGGCAGTTGGAGATCATACCATAGGTCCCTTTCCATTAATAACCATTTGGATGGTGATAATTATTTAGCACTACTCCAAAATAATGTTGCGTCAACTTTGACAAATTTATATCCTGATCCAGTAAACCTACAAGTTCCAGCGAATATGATACGGTTTCAACAAGATGGAGAACCTCCCCATTACCAAATCAATGTCCGGTAGTACCTCTACCGAATATTTCCAAATCGGTGGATAGGGAGGTGAGGATCGATGGAATGGCCAGCACGATCTCCTAACCTGACCTCATTAGACTTGTTGTGGGATATGTCAAAAGTATTGGCTACAAAACTAAACCTTTCGACTTAGCTGACTTAAGAAAACGAATAACGCTTGCGAATAGATCGGTCACGCCAGAGATGTTGAGTAACGTTAGAAGAAATTTCTATTTAAGATTAGGATGCTGCCCAGACGTTCGCGGCGAGTATTTTGAACATCTCCTACATTGACATTAATGTTATTTTTTTGTTTATCAAAAAAAAGTATTTCTTATTAGGTTGTCAGTGTGATTTTCTGAAATCAAATAATTTTCTTGCATTTAAAATAACAAAGTTGGTATTGGCCACTGTTACATGACACCCTGTATAAAAAGTTTTTGTTGAAAAGAACGCGCAACTAAAAATATTAATCGACGTGTCCGAGCGTTTTTTCGAACACGCCCCCATTTATTTATTGCCGTATTTAGTCAATTTGCCTGATGCACACTGTACTCACTGTAAGGAAGGTTATGCAATCGACTTTTTTTTCACTATCGCTAAATCGACGTATTAGCTCATTTTACAACTTTTGGCCAAGTTTCGCCAAGTTCGGCCATGATGGTGTGGGTCTGTGTGGATGTATGTTAGTATTCACGATAATGCCAGAACGGAAACACCTACGTACTTAAAATTTTATATTTAAGCTTGCTTTCATTTCGCTTGGAGCTGATTAAATTTTGAGATAAATACAGCGGCGGGGAGGGGGTGTATTACGGGCAGTTTTTTGGTTTTCATCAAACATTTCTAAAACAGCTGCATATTTCAAAGATATAAAAATACCTAGATTTAGACTTTAAACATATCGATTAATTATGTTCTATGCAATTTTTTGATACGACACGTAATCTAGCAGCAAAAAAATCCTAAAGTAAAATTTAAGTGTTCAATATCTGAATAACGATTAATTTTATAAGAAAAAGTGTATACATATTTCTAAAGAAAATTTAATTATACATAACTTTTCTTTATAAAGTTTCTTAATATAACGCAAGGTAAGTCTAAAAATTAATTAAATATGAATGAAAATGCTTATTTGTGTTTAATTCGTCATCAACTATTTAATTAATGCCAGAATTCGGTATAAAACTCTTCGTTCTAAAGTTCAGGATTGAGGTTAATTATAACAATGGTATGATCAACAATAACAACACAAGTTGTAATTAACCTCAATACTGAACATTAGAACCAAGAGTTTTATACCGAATTCTGGCATGACTGAAAATGGTTAAACTGCATTATTGATATCTTATAAAAGAAGGCGGCTTTGGAATTTTTTTAAGTTAACATATATACTGAGTGGTGAATGGTCGGACGCATCATAGGAAATCCAATCGGAAATCATAAACTCTTGAATTCCTGATTCCCTAATTATTTTAGGTAAAAACTCTACAGGAACTTTTCTTTAAAGAATTGAATTCTCTATCGGATGAAGCTATTGAAAATATTTTACAGCTTACGCTAATTTCAAAAATTACAAAAATTGTGCACCGTTCCTGCATAGCATCAGGATAGCAATGAGAACTGCCAGAGTGACTTTACCTTTCAAAATTATTATAAATACTGTCATGTTGTCAGTCTATTAGTCCTAAAAAATGGCGTATACCGTTTCAGAAAGAATGGAAATTGCAAACATGTTTTACTCCGGTAACAGCACGCCCACGGTGCCTTATTTATTGCGAAATATCCAAACCATCCGATTCCAAGCCATACTACAACTGGAAGAATGATTACCAAATTTAAAAATAGTGGAATGGTGTTTCCTTTGTGTAAATTCACCAAAAATTATGAAGCCAATATTCAAAGAAATGTGTTTGAAAATGAAAATACTACAAATGTATTAGCTGCAATGATTGAAAATCTTGGTATACATTTTCGAGAAATTGCGAACCAGTTTGGAATGCATAATACAACCGCATTAAAAATTGTGAAAAAGAATAATTTTCATTCGTACAAACTTCAGTGTCATCAGGAGTTGCTCGAGGGGGATTTTGACAGTAGAGCAGAACTTTGTTACGAGATGCTGGAGAATGCTAATCTAGAAAGACAATTTTTAAAGAACATTTGTTTTAGGTATGAGTGTAGGTTTACGTTAACCAAACGTCCAAAATTATATGATTTGGTCAACAAAAAGGCCTGAAATTGTTGTTGAAAGCCGATCTCAATATCGTCAAAAATTAATGTTTGGGTAGGAGTATTTGCACAACATATTATTGGACCATTTTTGTATGAGGAAGATCTAAGTGCGGGTAGGTTTTTGGATTTTACCGGCTCTAGCTCCCGAGGAAGAAGAAATTTGGTTTGGTTCTCAACAGGCCGAGAAGTTAAACAGGTTATTAATAATTGTTTTAATAACTGTGTAATCGGACCTAATTGTGCAATTAAGTGGCCTCTAAGATCTGGAGATCTGGCTCCAAATGACTATTATCTCTGGAGATATTTAAAATCTAAAATGTTCATTTCTGAAAGGTTTGTAGATATACAAGCTTAAAAGACACGCATCTACGAAGAATGCTCGAAAATGACGCCTCGCATTCTTGCCAATGTTAGAAAAGAATTTTATGATAGATTAGGATATTGCTTTGCGCAAAACAATGGCTTATTTAACCATTTGCTATAACTTTTGTAATTTGTGATTGTTAATTATTATTGATATTTATACTAGGATTTTCAACAACTGCAGTTAATACATTTGTAGAATTTTCATTTTTAAACATTTTTCTCACAATTGCACAAAGGAAGCAACGTTCCACTATTTTAAAATTTGATAGTAATTGTTCCTATAAATAGTTTTGATTAATTTTTTAGACAACTAGATCTACTTCATTTATTAACCAGTTTTTTCATTGATTACTTAGATGGTTTGACGTTTGAAAGATTGTGTCATTTTCAGATTTCATTGCTGTCCAGAAGGTGTGCAGGAATGGTACATAATATTTGCAATTTTTGAAATTAGCGTGAGCTGTAAACTATTTTTAATAGTTTCATCTGACAGAGAATTCTATTCTTTAACGAAAAGTTTCTGTAGACTTTTTACCTAAAATAATTAGGGAAGCAGGAATTCGATAGTCTATGATTTCTCATTGGATTTCTTATGGTGCGTCCGACCATTCACCACCGGTATATTAATCTCTATCTGACGTGACGTGTTTTACAATGTTGCCTATTTTCGTTATGAACGTATAAAAAGGAGGTTGCATAGTTATCCTAAAAAAAATTATAATCAGTTTTAATATCACAAGAGCATCGATTAATTTCTGAGTAACGAAACGTAATCTACGAAAAACCACAAGAACATAGCTCGAGTGGTATTTTAAGGATTATGTCGAATTACGATTGAAAAATAATCATTATTTTCGATTGCTCGAGTGGTATTCGTTACGATTATATAATGAATAGACCAATACTAATAAATTCGTTAGGATTGTAATTGACGTTTGTTAATAAAACAAAACCTTGTTCTTATGACAGTTATTAAATTATGGCCATAGATTTAAATTAGTATCCATTATTTTTGCATTGTTGGACCCACCGAAAAACCGAAGTGATTAAACCAGGTCGTCAAAAGTATATCCGTTTATCCATACATGGTAACTATGTAAAATTTGTAATTGCTATTGACTGAATTTGTTATGAATTATATAATCAAAATGATTTCATTTCTTTTAATTTTTTAAGTTAGCGTCTAGATGTCTATTAATCTCTGTCACTTGTCAGTGATGAAGTTTTTACTTTTTTAAGTTAGCATTTAGAAGTCTATTAACCTCTGTCACTTGTCAGTGATGAAGTTTTTAATTTTTTAAGTTAGCATTTAGATGTCTATTAACCTCTGTCACTTGTCAGTGATGAAGTTTTAAACATCTGTTTGACATAGATTATTATTTTGTTTTTACAGTGTTGCCTATTTTCGTAATGAACTTATTATAAAAGAGGTTGCATAATTATCCAAACAAATGTTATTAAAATTATTTCATTTCTTTTAATTTCCATTTTGTAGATTGTGTGGTGTTCCACACCAGATATTTAGCGAGTCCAGTTTCCGTGATAAAAGACGGATACGTGTCGTAGTTGATAGCTTCTTTTCAAAAGAAGTTGGCATTAATGCGGGCGTACCACAGGGATCAGTTACAGCTCTCATACTTTTTCTGCTATATATAAATCATCTTATTTCTTCAACCACTAACCCGATCCGGTCCATTGTTTGCTGGCGGTAGCACTCTTCATTATAGTTCATCCCAGTCTACTTATAATAGTAATTCACCTTCTATTTCAAATTGAGACATTAAAGCTAACATGGCCATTTCATTCAACAAATACATTCAACCTATCCTGGAATGGAGAGGTAATACCTAATCTAGTTAAATTCAACAAAACTCAGTGTTGCCTTGTGTCTCTCAAAACTTTTCCTATTGTAAATATGAATGGATCCGATCTTAAGTTTTCAGACTCTATCACTATGTTGGGAATGACTATCTTCAAATTTATCATGAGTTGACCATCTTCAATCAGTTACTAAAGCAGCTGCTCGTAAAACAGGTTTTTTGTACAGATCTAAGCAGTATTTTACCTAACGGCAACTCTTTCTGCTATATAAGGCAAAATTCGACCTCACCTAGAACACACTTCTCACCTTTGGGTTGGTACTCCCCAAAACACTCGATATAGTTGATAGTATTCAAAGATGAGCGGTTAAGCTTATAGATGACCCGTCCTTAACTCTGACATACAGTCCCTTGAACACAGCAGAATCGTTTCAATTCCTTCTTTGTACTATCGGTATTACAATGGCGATTCTGCTGCTGAATTACATTCTTCAACGCTGAGTACTAATATGATATTAAGGATTAAGCCCTTTCATTTAAACAAAATTTACTTTTATGTGATTTTTTTATATCCATTTTAAAACATTTTTTTGACCATAAAAAATTTAGTCAGTAAGTCATTTTTTACCTAAAAAATTTGCATAATTTGAAAACCGCTGAAGTTAGGCATATGACATGTTCATAATTGGTCGCACGACCATGGGATCACCACTATCCCCAGTAATTGTAAACATATTTATGCAAGCGTTTGAAGAGGAAGCTTTGCGATTAGCAAAGGATATACCTACACTATGACTTCAATATGTAGACGACACCTTTGTTAAATGGAGTCATGAAATGAAAAAATTAAAAACACATCTCAAAATTAAATTTTACCATGGAGGTAGAAAGGAACGACCAACTTCATTCTTGGATAGATAATGGAGAGATAAAATACACGGTGTACCGGAAACCAACACACACGGACAGATATATAAATAGTGAATCCCACCGTCATCCAGCAGAACTGAAGTCAGTGATTAAAACACTTAATTCACAAGTGAAATCAAAAATTTTGTCAGATAAAGAAAACGATAAAGAAGAATTATGTAAAATGCAAACTGCTTTACGAAGAAATAATTTTAAGCGGTACCATATTCAAAGGAGCCTAAATGCAAGTAGAAAACCCGAAGAATAGGAACAACCAACAGCCGAACCCTTCTTAACGTATGTAAGAGGAACAACATACAGGATAAGCAGAATACTCCAAGAACATAAAATAAAAACTATATTTACAACACATCAAAAGGCGGCCAACGTATTACAAAACCACATCAAATTAGAAAATCACGGAGTATACGAGATACCATGTAATGATTGTGATGTGACACATTGGGCAAACAAACAGGAAAATAAGTGCAAGAAAGGAAGAGCATATAAATGCAGTAAAGAAAAACCGACCTACATTGTCTCTTACACAACATGTAAGAAATACTGGACACAAAATCAATTTTGACAACAACAAATCTTTAGCTAGTGTGGAACATATAACAACCAGAATAATCAGAGAGGCTATAGAAATAGAAAAGAGTACAAACCATATGTACTTATAACACCATGAAACTATTAACAGCATGGAAGACGATATCGGAACAAAAACAAAATAAAACCATCGTGATCAACCAAAAAGTGAGAATGAAGGTGCATAACATAAAAAGTGAAATCGTCATCGAAGTGAAAAAGAGAAATCCACTAATATATACAGAATAGCAAATATCAACAGAAGGCAGTTCCATGCGAATAACGAGAAGTAGAAGAAGACAATTATCAACTTGACTTTGCCGAAACGTCACGGAGAGATGGAGAGTTTGGAGAAGACTAGAAATGAGCCGAGCATCCTCCCATCGTCATAAAAATTCCTAAGGTAGAATTTAAGTGTTAGTTCAAATTTTTTCATTAAAAGAATAACGCTTAATTTTACAAGAAAAAGTGTAGACGGGTTTTTAAAAAATTTAATTTTACACACATTTTTTTTTAAGTTTTTTAATGTAAAGCGAAATAAATGTAAAAATTAAATAAATATGATTGAAAATGCTGAAGCTGCATTATCAATATTTTATAGAAGCGGACGGCTTTGCAATTTTTTTTTCGTTGACATGTATTTATCTCTATTAATCTCTATCTGACATAAAGTTTTAGACGTCATTCTGACATAGATTCTTTTTTTTTTTTACAATGTTGCCTGTTTTTGTTATGAATCGAGCTAGTAGAGTAGTGGTAACACGACCTGCTTAGCATTCGGGAGGTAATGGGTTCGATTCCAGTTACCGTCTACCCTGTATGAGGTTTTTTCAGGGGGTTTTCCTCATACACATGTAGCGGCATGGTAACTGCGAATACGCACACCATGTGCGGCTATTTAGGTGAATGCATATACACGTAATGTATGTATGTATGCTGAAAATCCATGATTGTGGATGAAGGAGTTTGGAAAGCTCAAGCAGCCCGCTCTCCCCCCTTGGAAAGTGAATGAAATACGTGGCCCCTTTTCTTATGAACTTCTTATAAAAGAGGTTGCATAATTATCCTAAAAAAATGTTATTAAAATTACTTCATTACTTTTAATTTCCATTTTGTAGGTTGGAAGGTCGTGTGGTGTTCCACGCCAGATATTTATACGTTCATAACGAACACAGGCAACATTGTAAAAACAAAAACAATAATCTATGTCAGAATGACGTCATATCAGATAGAGATTAATAGACCTAAAAAAATTACATAGAACATAATTAATCGATATGTCTAAGGTCTATATCTAGGTATTTTTATATCTTTGAAATATGCAGCTGTTTTAGAAATATAAAAATCAAAAACTGCACCTAATAAGCCCCCCTCACCGCCGCTGCATTTCTCCCAAAATTATTTCATTTCTTTTAATTTCCATTTTGCAGGTTGGACACACACACACACACACGCACGCACGCACGCACGCACACACACACACACCCACGCACGCACGCACGCACGCACGCACCGCACGCACCCACACACACACACACACACACACACACACACACACACACACACACACACACACACTCACACTCACTCACATTAACATTCACATTCACATGTGTGGTCTTTGTGTGTATGTGTGTGTGTATGGTGGGGGGACTGCGCGGGCGTGTGTGTATGTGTGTGTGGCGGGGGGACTGCGTACGTGTGTGTGCGTGCGTGCGTGCGTGTGTATGTGTGTGTGCGTGTATGGGTGCGTGCGTGCGAGTGTGTGTGGGTGGGTGTATATGTGGGTGTGTGTGTGTGTCTATTTGAAAGCCAAAAAGGTACTGGACAAGGGCTGAGAAAAAAGTCAGCGCGAAAGAAGCCATTTTATAGTGCATTATGAAGCAATTAGAAACCCCTTACGGGAAAAACCCAGGGTCATTAAACAAGCAACTACAATATGATATGATATTCATATTTGACCCTTTGGGCTTTTAGCCAACACCGCTCACGACTTCCTTTAATTTCTCGAAAATCTTAAGTATACGTAAGTGCACTAATATCGATTAAATCTAGTTCCCTAGCAACATTCAGATTAAACGGGTGAGTATTTGGGTTTCACCAGCGACGACTTTTAGTTTCTCGAAAAAGCAATATTGCATTAACGAAAATCTTAAGTGCACGAACATGCACTAACGCTGTTCTGACAGTCCCCCGACAATGTTGAAATTGGAGGGGGCATTTCTCAACCCGCATATAATTTTGTTTTTAATTTTCGAAAAGCAACATTGCACTGTTGAAAATCTTAACAGTTAGTGCACTAATAACTAGTTAACTAGGATTATTCAGATTAAACGCGGGGACATTTCGCCATCACGGCCTACGATATTTAATTTTTCGAAAAGCAAAACATGCACAACGCTGCTCTGGCTATTAAACCTGGTCCCACGACAATACTTAAATTGGAAGGGGAGCATTTCGCCAACCCCGCCCGCTTTTTAATTTTTGCGAATAATAATAAAAGTCAAACTGGGCTGGTGTAGCATTTTTTACCCCCACCCACATTCTTTTAGATTTTTAGAATATCTCAGCTGATATATTAATAAAAATCAAGGAAGCAACTACAATTTCTACATCGTGTCTTCATTAGTTCTCTAAAAAAACTATGTATGTTTCACAAAATACAGCTGGGAATAAATAATCTCATTTTCAACCATTATTTAATACAGTTTTGAATTTAAATAATTAAGTGAAGTTCATTATGTAGTATTCTCCTTTTACACCGAAATTGTATATGTATATACATTGTAGAGCATATTAACGATTACTTTATTAGCATATAGCGTAGGACATTATGTAATTATTTTTTTCTAGCACTAGACGACCATCTTAATTACTTTTTTGATAGCATTCGTATTTTCTCACTTTGTTGTTAAAACCGGCATTTCTTTGCTACTTTTATCACAAAAATCCGACAACCGTTTTTTTAAGAACTGCATCCTTTAGAAGTTAACCGGCAGAGACAATGATAAACGCAGTCTTCGATATTAACTGCGTGATATATATTTTTACATTAGAGTCGAGCCGACTACCCATCAATTTTATTTTACAATAAAGAATGATGGGCTGTATGCTCAAGCCATTTGCGCAAACAGTGTATCAATTCAATTGTTATGATCATCTTCTATAATCGTTAATTGAAAATAAAATGCAAAAGTAGTAATTATCTTTTTTACATTTAAAACCGTAAAATTGAGGGATGGACAATGTAAACCGTTTTATCCCGAATTTAGTGTCTTCTTCATAAGTATAATAAACTGCAATGCGCAAGTAATATAATAGCATTATGACAAATACACATTTCTGTGTGAAATATAATTAATTAATTTTAGAATAAACGTTGATTATACATTGAACAAGTTTTAGTTTTTATTTCGTTTCTTGCTACTTCATGTTTTATTTAGCAGAACGTGAGAAAAAAGTTAGGTATTTCATAATAGCTCTTTTTTAATTAGCATCCTTATTTGTTACTAACTTATTATTTTATAGTTTCCATCACATTGTTGGTACTGTATTAAAAGTCTTATTAAATTATGAACAATTTGTCAGCTAACGCATATAGTACTACTATTAATGGGAGGGGAGTACTATTAGCAAGTTATGACTTTTATTGCGCCAGCTCTTATCGCAAAATATAACCACAAATATAACTTTCTTAAAGCCTCCATCATATTCTATGGTATGGATAGTGTAAACTTCAACACAACAAATATTTTAAGAATTATAAACAATTTGTCAGATAACGCATATACAGGGTGGAAAGGAAGTAACGTGCCAAAAGAGGCTTGGAAAATAGGCCTACTTGTAACAAAAAACTCAATTGGAGACCTGTATTATCTTCACCGTGGTCGGGAATATGGAAGTTTTTGCTTTTTTTTAAAATCAAGTTTCTTAACAAATAATAAATTTTTGGAAAGAAAAAAGAAAAGAAAAATGTTTGGTTCTGATTGAAAATTTACTTACACTGCTTATAGTAATTTTCACGAGTCAGAGCAGTTGCGTCGCTAATATTAATACTGTCAGAGGACGCCGATGTTGTCAGATTTTGAAAAATAAAATGAAATTTGATAACTGTTAACATCTTCAGGGGTTATGTTTATTTTATCACAGTAATACATATGTGTTATGTCAAATATTTAATGTCAGAAATGGTTGACAACACCGGACAGAAATGCCAACCTAAATCAGTTCTATCTGCATGCTCTCGTGCAAAAGGTGGTAATGAAACAAAGTTAGTTATGACGCAGCTGCCCTGATGAAAATTGGTATACCAGAGGTTATCAAATTTGAAAAATAACAAAACATCTTTCACGGATATATAGGGTTTATTTACACAGCCATTTTGAGATGAAAGTAGGCAAATTCCACAAAAACTACTACCTCTCAAAAGCTTTAAAACAAGCCATCAATCGTCCTTTTATGTTGTTCGGTTCAATTTTTATAGGTTCTCAAAAGTTCAAAACGATGAAACAATCAGAATACGAAAAGAATGAATTTTTATTAAAATGATTTGTATCAGTATCATTCTTTACTTTACTTTACTTTATCTTATCTCATCTCTTTTATTTTATTTCTAACAATGATACATACGTACAAAAATCAATTTTGCACGTGGCTGTCATTAGAGTTATAATTTCACATTCGTTTTTACCAGTGTTCACGTGTATCTTCTTTATGAAAGTATGCCTCGTTTAACAAATACGGAATATGCAGATATGATTTACATTTATGGTTTGTGTAATTGTAACTCTCGGAGGGGGCAAGAGTATCAACTATCCAGATCGTCCTACACCCAGTCATGGTATATTTGCAAGAGGTTATCATATACACGTGGAGACTGGCTCGTTTAATAGGGTGGTCGAAAGAGGCCAGGGTGATCAGAATTTTGCTGTGGTAGAAATCATACTGGACCTGGAACAAGATCCAACTGTAGGTACACATCAAGTTGGAAGAGAAGAAGGTATGTCAGGCATAAAGGTATTGGATATTTTACGCAAAAACATTCTCAGTAGATAAGTTATGCCGGTTCTAGCCCAAAATCCAATGTTATTTCTTATGGAGATTCATTTTTCAAATTGGATCCCCTAATTTTTTCAACTCATTACGCCTCACTTTGCAAATTTTATCCCCTATTCCTTCGCAGATAAGCTATACCAGTTCGAGCGCAAAATCCCACGTTATTTCTTATGGAGGTTTATTTTGCAAATTTCGTCCCCCAATTTTTCATCGGCCTGTCCAACTGTATTTTGACATATTTTCTCTGGGAAGCGACTGCCGCTGTTTCCCAACACAGATTCTCGTCTCTGGCCTGTTCTGAGCTGTTTTGGCACAGGTAGCCGTTTCCGAGAAGCGGTAGTCGCTTCCCAGAGAAAACATGTCAAAATACCGTTGAATAGGAAGATGGAAAATTAGGAGATTAAATTTGCAAAATGAACCTCCATAACAAATAGCATGGGGATTTTGCGCTCGAACCGGTATAGCCCATCCACGCAGGAATAGAGGATGAAATTTGCAAAATGAACGTCCACAAGAAATAACATAAGATTTTGGGCTAGATCCAGCATAGCTTATCTATTAATCTCCATGTCTACCACTTTACTTGCGTGTTTTTATTGTGCATAATATGCATCACTATGCCCAGCAAAGTCACACCGTTTGTCGTGCAAGATCTTTTCAGAGGCGATTCAGTTTAAATTTTTGGACTGGAGTACTTGGAAACCGCTTTATTGGCCTCCACATATTTCAAGGCAATTTAAATAGTGATGTTTATTTGCATTTTCTTCAGCATGATCTTCCAAGGCTGCTTGATGACATTCTTGAAGAACAACAAGCTGATATCATTTTCAGCAGGATGGAGCTCCTGTATATTATTCTAACGCCGTTTGTAAGTTCTTGAACGAGCAATAACCCATTTGGATTGGTCGTGACGGTCCAATTCCTTGGCCATATTGAAAAAATTAAGAAATAGGCTTGATGACGCTATTCAAAAGCGAACAACGGTGGGAGTAGGTTAAGTTGTAAGGCGGCGAGCTATTAAATTACACTGATCTTTGTTTTTTTTGTAATTTTTAAGGTACGGGGACAATGTTGCCTGTGTCTTACAAGAAACTTGTAATTTTCCAATAGCACTAAAAAATCAAAATTATGTAATGAGTCATAAAGCGATGAGTCATAAATGAAAGATAAACCACTAGATGGCACTATATCTTGTACTTAGCCAGTAAAGGCACCGCTGTTTGATAATAATTCAATTCAAACTGTAAGCTAACCTACAATGTGTCGTTACATTCACTTCTAACCTCAAAAAAAATAGAAAAGGCGAATTGACTAATCAACAGGGAGCGATATAGATTGCGCGGCATTAGATGTTGAAACATGTTTCAACACGTTGAATTATGTCAACAGGATCTTATTTCCAGATGCTGAAACCGCTTCAAGTTGCAGGAATAGTAATTAACGACCAATTCTGCCAGAAGCGCATTATTTCAACAAGATGAAACCCGCTTCTGATGAAAGGATCTTGGATGGAGAAATAAGGTTTAAAATGCTGCACCGTGATGTTGAACTCAGCCAGAGTGCATTAAGAAAGAGCTGTCGGAAACAAGGTGGAGGCAAACCAAAAGTCACACGGAAACAAGATGGCGGAAACAATGACTGATAGCAGAACAAGAAAAGAAGCTGGCGGTAACAATATTACTGAAACAAAATGGCTTAACGCCACAAAGGCACACGGAAACAAGATGGCGGAACACGGCAACAAGATGGCGGAATGAAGACACAAGATGGCGGGCCACGTAAACAAGATGGCGGTAAAGCCCAAAATGGGCGAAAGAAGGGGTTGAAAATGCCGCAGCAACATAATTTCGGACATTAAGACAAAAGACCAAGATCGCGAAACACGCGAGTAAGATGGCATAGAACGAAAACAGCATGGTGTAAGCAACATGGTGACACACGGAACCTGTATCCCGTTAAGATATACAACCCGCAGAACAGGATGGTCTAAGAAAATGATAAAAAGAGGGGTTAAAAAAGTCGCCGCAAAAGAAGACGATAAAGGTCCTTAAAAGGCAGTGAAGTGGAAATTCCAAGAAGCAGTATGTATTTAAAATGGCCATTAAAAATCCATTAAGATGAGACCGTTATTAATACGCAATTAACAGTGAATAACATTCCACAGTGTCATCAAAAACCAATTAAGAACTCAAAGATGGTGCGCAGGCGTTGTGATTCTACTGATATCAAGTGTATAATGAGTTTACCATTAAAAAAATCGACTTTTACGATGATCAATATTTCGCGAATTGCTCAGTTATATTAAACATACTGTACTTCCTATACCAAATACTATGTATAGTAACTCGTATCTCGTTATCTGTCATTATTTTGGTCAAATATTAACATTGTATGTTATTTATAAAAATAAATTAGTAGGTTTCGGTTAAATACAAACGTAAAAGTCTTCAAAACGATTCATTTTAGGGATATACGTAAGCTATATTAGCGAAAAGTCTAAGAATTGACTAAATGCGTATATAGGGAGTTCCCTAAGAAAAAAAGGTTTTTTTGTGGCTCTACTTTTTGGGTGCACGTTGTATAACCGCATATAGTTACCTCGTAACAAATTCTGTCATATATCAATACCCTTTTTTATGAAACCAACAATGCTATCAATTAGAAAGACAGTTGATTTATTTCAATTTTGACATCCTGCTTATACCTCAGTTATTTCTAATTTTTTGGAAACCTAATAGATGTTTGTACGTAGATCTTAATAGTATAAGTAATTAGTTTTTGTCTAAGTGTTTTTGCAATGTGACTTGAACTTTTTTTCTAGTGGAACCGTCTTAATTTATTGAACTCAACCCCATTTTGTTACGGTTAAATCCACTAATCGGACACATTATTATATTACAAAGTACTGAGGTATACCACAAGAATTCAGTCTGTGTCCTCTAATGTTTCTAGTATTAATTTATCTTTCAATTAGTTAAATGTATCACAAAAGTTGGTGATCTATCACAACATATAGAAAAGGATCTTATCTTAACTCTTACTGATTGTTACTTTAACAGGATATAAATAACTTACGATGTTGGGCTCAAGATTAAAACCTAAAATTTAATCACATTTTGTATTTCCTAAAACTTGTAATGAACTTATAGTTCATACATAATACGAAACGACTGTTCACGCCACGTGTTTAATCTACACGTACACTTTCTCTAGATGCTTAGCCCTTATACCACTTAAACTGGGTGACAAATGACCTAACATTAACATTTTGATTTATATATTTTTTATTTTTGTTTGTTATGATTTGTGCGTCTAGGAATGGTCCTTTCAGAACATTTGCAACAGTTTCCAATAAAATTCATCATTACGCAAAACATAGTTTTGCAAAAATTAATATAAATATTGGTATCGTCACGAATGATCCGATTTCGGTGCTGTGCGTTTGGACATTATATTTCAATGCAAGTCTATACAGGTTTATACAGTTGTGCACATCGACATGCAAACCTGCGTAAGCAGCATTATTTCAGTCTTATAAAGTGTATCGACGTGTAAAGTGCAATAATGAATGAAAATAAAAAACCGCTGACTGAAAAGGAGTTAGAGGCTGAGGCTGCGGCATACGCTACCTTACTCGATAATAGTGATAACGATGTTGAGAAATGTATGGAAAGTGATTCTTCGTATTCAGATAATGAGGAACTCATTATAAATCCGGCAAGTAACAGCGACAGTTCTTCAAAATGATTCAGATGAAGATGTTAAGGACGAGAAGTGCTGGCGTTCCGACAACCATGGATTCATTTTCATTGCTGGCATCGGATGACATAATAGAAGTTATAGTATTAGACACAAATATGAAGGCCGTTGTAGAAGTTAAATAAATGGAATTCTACGCAAGAACTCTTCAAGCATAAATAATGGAAGCCAGTAGACAAAATTGACATACATGCTTTTTTTGGTATTCTAATTTTGGCCCGTCGTTTTCGTGAATCAAGAGAGGATCCTAGAAATTTGTGGATGGCAGATAATACTTGCGGTAGGAACATTTATCAGGCAACAATGAGTAAACAGAGATTTATTGATATATTGAGATATATTCGTTTCGATGACGTATCTACACGTGAAAAAAGAAAAAAGTCAAACAAATTAGCTCCTATCCGTGTCGTCAGCGATATTTTTGCTAAGAACTGCAGAGAATTACATAACGCTTCCGCTTATGGGACCATAGATGAACAACTGGTATCGTTTTGTAGACGCTGTTCATTTCGAATGTATATGTCAAATAAACCGGGTATCAAAATATGCGAAGCGAATTCGTTCTATTGCAGCAGTTTTGAAATTTATCAAGGCACAATTGGAAATGTATCTGAAAAAATCAAGGTGCTCGTGTTGTCTTCTTCCCAAAAAAATTACTTTGGTTGGTACTATGCGAAAGAATAGAAAAGATTTGCCACAAATTTTACTGGATATAAAAAATCGAGCTACACATTCTTCTGAATTTTTGTTTACTGAAAATATAACGCTAGTCTCGTACGCGACAAAACTATGTAAATTTGTCGTATTGTTCAATGCACAATATTCGCGAAATAACTGATGCCAAAACAAAGTTCAAACCTAATATTATGCAACAAACAAACGTGGCGTGGATGTCCTTCACAAATTGATACGCGAGTACACATGTAGGCGTGTGACAAGAAGATGGCCACGCTCGGTATTTATGAAAATTATAGACATTGCCGTCTGGAGCATCACTATGAAACCTTCTTCTTCTGTGAAAATCTTTGATTTCTTGGGAATATAACCATCGTTTTTTCTTTTAAGAAATGCTATTAACTGCAAATATATGGACAGTAACTACACATTCATTTTGTAAAAGTGATATTTACCTGCTTAAATTTCGTCATATCAAGGTTTTCATGAACACAGGTTGTCAATTTCAACATGGAAAATTCACTCCATAAACTAACTGGAGACTTCAGAAGGGAGGCTCTATCATAAAAATACGCTAGAAACACAGTTTCGTCCATTTCTTTAACTTTTTGCCAATGCTCTACTCTTTAAAGTTACTGTATGTTCGTTCATACCGAATCCGCGATTTTTCCGGTAGCAGGGAAGCTCGAGATGCATTAGCACTAGATTCTATTTCCGAAAAATCTTGAATTTCTTCAGTTTCTGATTCACACATTTTAATTATTTTGAGTAGATTGAATTGTTTGTTAATATATTGGTGACCATAGTGACAACGCACATCGGATGCTAGATTATATTTTTTTAAATGTCACAAACGTGTCAGTTATTTTATTTTTATTAAATTTTATTTTTATTAAATTATAATTATCGGAGTATTGTGATTGTGGTAGCGAGAAAAATTTAATGCGCATCCTCGTAGGGTAAGCACCCGTTTTATTGAATTATACGTTTGTTCTTTCCAATAGTATAAATATTTAAAAATTATATAATAAAAACAATTATGGTAGTCCACGTTTGCATTTTTTTATTCTGGTACGAGGATTAAGAGCGCTTGACCGGAAATTGAGATGTCGGGGTTCGATTCGCCAGCTAGAGAAAATATTTTTCCTATACATTTTCCTACATAAATACTACGATGTAATATTTAAAGAATGTGTAGTCAGGTCTCCATACCATTATATGAACGACATACAATGTGAAAGAAAATTTAACTGGAATGTTCTTGAAAAACACATCATGCTACATCTGCTTTACTCCCTTGATGTTTAAATAACTATTAAACTCTCATTAATGTAGAACATTATTTGTTTATCTTATTATCCTCTAATTACAAGAGGTTATATTAAAATTTCTATTATGTACATCTGCCAAAAAATCGTACAAAAATTTAGTGCGGTAATTTTGTGATTAGTTGTATTTAGGAAAATTTATTATGTATACAGTGTGTCCCCGGATTGAGTTCACAATAGGTATGATAGACCAAACATTTTCGAATTGGAATTTTATATTTTGGGATTTCGCCCTGCTTGGTCTGAAACTTATTTTTAGTTTACTTCCGAATTGTTAAAATCAAGTAGGCCTTTACAGTTGAGCAAAAATCCGTCATTTGTCAATTTCGTTTCAGGTAAAGTACCTTTTTCGTTCATAGTACGCCAAAGTGTTACTAAGAAAAAGTGTTCAGAATGAAAAGTTATGGCGTTATGCAAATTTTCCGAATAATCGGCATACTTTGATAATAGAAGTAGAAAATAGGTGAAAAATATTTGTTATTATTTACGATTGCATTTATATGTTCTAATCACCCTGTTTTCTCATCTAAGGTTTATCTTAGATGAGAAAACAGGGTGATTAGAAATTTTCAAATTCAAATTTTTACAAAAAAAGAAATTAAACTGCAATTACTCTATCTGGCTTCCTCCAAGATATGCACATTTTTCTATCCTAACTCTAAAATTGTCGTATACTTCCGCTATGGTCATTGGGTTAACTTCATCTACAGTATCCCTAATTTTTTGTTTTAGTACGTCGATGTTATCATGAACATCATATGAATTAACTTTTTGTTTCAAATAACCCAATAAGTAAAAATCCATAGGGGCCAAATCGCGATCTTGCTGGCCAATGTATTGGACCATGTCGTTCAATCCACCTTTCAGGAAAGTGCTGATTCGAAAAATATGTAACCAAACGATTTGAATGAGCTGGACATCCGTCTTGTTGAAAATGAAAATCTTCTGAATTCACGTCTTCCGTGGCAGGTAAAAAAAGTTTTCGAGCACATCCAAATAGGAATGTTGGTTTAAATTAGTGTAAAAAAATATGGGCCAATAATTTTATCGCACCTTTTTTTTTCTTCTTCTTCTTCTTTTTCTTTTAAATTTTAAGTAAGTTTTATGTACCATTTTTATCCATTTTTTGAAGTAACACACATGTATACAGGGTGACCCATGTGAAGATAAATTTACTTTTTCATTTTTCAGTTACCAAGAAATACACACAAGAGAGGGTCAAAAGTCCCGCATAAATTTGTTAAAAACTGAAGGAAATATTTTTCATGAAAATACTAGAACACGTCAAATATTGTTTTTAGTTATCCATTTTTTGACGTAACACACATGTATACAGGGTGACCCATGTAGAAGATAAATTTAATTTTTCATTTATTTTTTGTATATTATGACGTTTTTGAGTTCTCTGAGAAACTCTGAACATATTTCATGTAACATACTCATATCTAAATTCAACAGTGTTCGAAAAAATTACATAAAATAGAAATAACCACAGAACTTTGATACTTAATAAATAACAAATGTTTCAATAACAATTGAATATGGACATAGGTATATTACATAAAATATGTTTCTACATTAATAGTTCTATCGTTATTTCTATTTTATGTAATTTTTTCAAACACTGTTGAATTTAGATATGAGTATGTTACATGGAATATGTTCAGAGTTTCTCAAAGAACGCAAAAACGTCATAATATACTTGGGGTTCCATAACAAAATGAAAAATTAAATTTATCTTCTACATGGGTCACCCTGTATACATGTGTGTTACGTCAGAAAATGAATAAAAATGGATAACTAGAAACAATATTTGACGTGTTCTAGTATTTTCATGAAAAATATTTCCTTCAGTTTTTAACAAATTTATGCGGGACTTTTGACCCTCTCTTATGTGTATTCCTTGATAACTGTTAAGTTTAGGTATAGGACATGGTACATAAAACTTACTTAAAATTTAAAGCAGAATCCAAAAAAGAAATAAAAAATAGGTGTTTGGTAGTCATAAATTGTTTTTGGGCCACCCTGTATACGTGAACTTAGTAACAAAAAAATCGCTACAAACAATTAAAATCGACATGTCCGAGCGTTTTTCCAAAAAACAAACACCTAATTTTTAATTGAATTTATGCGGTACTTTTGGCCCTCTCTCTCTCTCTCTCTCTATATATATATATATATATATATATATATATATATATATATATATATATATATATGTATAATTTTATTTTCTTTGAGAACTCTTTATATGTGTGATTTACAACGATAATTTATTATCAGTGTTCAGGGATTCTATCAGTGTAGCAACATCTTCATGATCGTGAACTAGCTTTTTTTTATTCAAATTTTGCACACTTCCAGTTTTTGTAAACTGTTTCACAAGTTTTTTACTCCATTGACAGAAATTGCCACCATTGGAAATCACTCGTGAAACTTATTAATAACATGAGCATAAGATGCTTCCCCAAGTCCATAACATTGTATTAGTTGAATGCGCTGTTAAAGAGTCAACATTTTTAATATACAAAACTACAGAACAAGTAAAAACTGAAGAACAAGTAATTTGCAAATTACTGAGATAAGTAACCAATTTATATCAAAGTTTTGAAGTTTATCTAAGATAATGACAGTAAATTGTTTACTTTACTACGATGTGTTTGTTCGTCGATACAATACAAAAAAAAAACGCTGATTTAATGATCTTTGTGAAATTTTGCTTAGAGCCATAGTTTTATTTTCTGAACAAGTTTTTTTAGTGACACTTTGGCGTACTATGAACGGAAAAGGTACTTTACCTGAAACGAAATTGACAAATAGTTTTACTCAACTGTAAAGGCCTACTTGATTTTAACAAACCGAAAGTAAACTAAAAATAAGTTTCAGACCAAGCAGGGCGGAATCCCAAAATATGAAATTTCAATTCGAAAACTTTGTTCCATCATACATATTGTGAACTCAGTCCAGAGACACACTGTATACACACTATTGTTAAGAAAATCTTTTATTTACAGACTTACCGATATTTATAACTATTGATATTTGTTCCTAACGGTATAGCTTGACAAGAATGCCTCTGCGGGTGAAGAAATAAAAATAAATCTCGTCTATTGTTGCGCAGTGGTCGAAAGAGATTGGAAGGAGAGTAATCACTTCAATAGAGACGTTCAGTGTTCAACTTTAATGCTGAAAAAAATTATTTAAACGTTTAAATAATACATATCTATTTATGTACTTTAAGCTGTCGAAAGACTGATTAATTTGTACCTGGATATCTTAAATTATGGCTAATTGGCAATGTAAATTTTGGCAACTGAATTATCTATAATTCTAGATCTGTAAATGAATCAATACATTCTTATCTTTCATTTTAATATTTTCACATTTAACTTCGGACTCGAAGCGAATAAAAATACAAATGTCCTTGTAAATGTATAATTATACAATTATAAACAAATTCTAAATAATTTAGTATCATCTCGTACGTCTTGTAAGTTACAATAATTCTATTTATGGAAAATAATTTTAAATTTTTATTTGAAATTGGATTTGATAGTAATATGAAAATTTACTTTATATGATAAATGTTCTAAAATATGTACATATTGCCCGTCACTCTCATGTAAATTAAGGTAAGTCGTAACATAGTAGATGTACTGGAAACTGCATCTACCTAGAATTATCAAATTAAAGCTTAAAGAAAGTTTACTGTTTAATACAGTTAATTTGAATTAATTAAATTATTTTAATGGTTTAATAGAAATATCTAGAATTTAATTTTATTATAGTTTATTAATAATTAGAATGAAATTTTACAAGTTTGTTAAAGAAGCATTAGGTCTATTACGTAATACTGTATGCAACTTGAATCGTGCGCGCGTAGTATCTGTCTTTTTCCCTCCGAATGCGTTCTCTCTTCTTTGTGTACGCAGGAGGCTGAAATTCTCACCCACGGAAGTATCATTTTCAAGCTGTACCAAAGTTATATAAAAATAGATACGCTTTACTATTTGTTAACATCTGCAGAAATTGCACATTTGCAATTATTAACTTTTTGAGATTGTTATTTATTATACCTACATATGTTATACTAAAAGATGCTTTTTAGTGTTTATCTGTAAAACAATTAATGTAAAAGTAAAAGTATACAGACCTTTTTTTACAGATAATTTAATTTTTGACAAGTTACCTTTATAAAAGTTAAATCAGAAAATGTGTCCATAATTGTTGACTGCATACTCAAAATGCGATGGAGCAATGAAATGTATGAATTAAGTACACAAAATCTTTCCCACGAAATTCTTTATTCAGATAAATATAAATATAATTGAAATTAAGATTAAAATTAAAAATTAGAAAAAAACGTTCTGCATTATGCTTTCCATCTTTAATAACACTTGCACTTATTGATAAAGATACCTCTTTGTTAGATTTAACTGGATTATTTTATTTGATGTCATGTTTATATTTGTGAATGCTTCTATCATTTTGAAATTGAAGTTTTTCACAACTTTACACTTACATCATAACTTGATTAAATTTTGTTAAATGTGTTTTTTGGCTGACATTTTTCATTGTCATTTTTAAGGCAGTTTAACAATATTTAATTTTTAATGACCTAGTTATTCTTTACTAAAATTTAATTTTGTAGTTGGCTTTATACGTTTCTCAAACTGTTATGTTCATAGCAGGCTGATATTTATGTTTTAATTTTTCAACTTTGACAAAACGATTAACAATTTTAACAAATATTACTACTGACGAAGGTAAGTGTTATCGAAACGTTTAGATTGTATAATTTATAATACACCATTAAAAAAATCCCAAAAAAGATAAGTATTGTATAAATATAATTGATCTTAAAGCGAGATGTTTCGACAATTATGTTGCCATCATCAGGCTAATAGCGATAATGCAATGGAAAACCATAGCAAAATTGGGATATTAATAGAAATAATAAAAATTTGGTGTACATTTTTAAAATAGTAACATACTATTTAAAATGGGTTGAAAATGAGAACGACCTGTAACCACGGCACAAGAACTTTCAGCTGAGAGCCAAAAAATTAAGAGGGAGAAAATAAGTTTACATAAACTTCCAAATTGTGATCTCTCCTATCACCAGACATCAGATCATAATTGCTAAAGGCAACCCCAATTTGAAGTTTACCGAAGCTGTGATGTAATAAAATTCTTTAAAAATTGAATTTAAGTTTAAACCGTTCAAATTCAATTTAGACAATTTAAAATACGTAAATTTAAAAGACAAATAGTAGAAGGTATAATTAATTTAAAATAAAAATTTAGTTTCAATTTGTACATCCTATCACCATAGACAAGACCTAATTGCTAAAGGCCATTAAAGGACTAGCTGGCTACCCCAACTGGAACTTGATCTACGTCGTATGTAATGACGCAAGTTAAATTTTTTTCTAAATTAAATAAATTATGGAGTTAAGATTTAAAGTTGAATTGTACAAACTAAACATTGTTCAGTTCAGTTCAGTTATATTAAAGTAGAAAGGTTCAAAATGTTGAAAATATTGCATGGAGAAGAATTAATTAAATTTCATTATCTATTAATTAATTTGTTAATTTATTAATAAAATGGTGGGAAGCTTTCTTTTGCCTTTCTATCGGTGCATGAATTGTATCCACTTCCATGTGGCTATGTCCTCTTAAAAGGTGCTTATGTTCAATGCATTTTATGGAAGGCTTCAGCATAATGATTATCTGATGATTTCTATTGTGTCAATTGTGTGATGGATAGTTATCGCTCCAGATAACAATTTTCTGTACAGTTTCTTTTACATTTAAATTAATGTATTTCTGAATATATGAAACCATTTCATTTTCACCACGTCCATGCTATAGGTCCATCTCAGGTGAAGCAATATCCTATTCTCTGTTGAATCATAAGACTGTATTTAGAGAGTAGAAACTCTCAGCATTCGTTAGTAGGGGAGAGGGTAAGGCACTTTTGTAAATCCACCGAAAGTATTTTGGTGTTCGCCTCGGTTTTATAAGTCTAGTTTGTAATTCAAGGCGTTCTTCCAGGGATATAGACTATTTGATTTTGATAACATATCAATCGCATGTATCATTCCCTGGCTCTTTGAAGGATAAACTAAATTCAGAATTGAAAATTTCACTATATAACCACTACTTGGGAACATCTTCTTTAGGAATTTTTTTTCTACACATTCTTCATAGAAGCACCAATATATTAATGAAATGCTGAGATGGCTGCTTAAATACGTCCTGGGATTTATTGCTGGAATAATGTGATTCTAAACACGGGAACTTCTATACGTGCTCTCTGATATTGCTTCTTACATTTGAGGCCATTTTGTTTCAGGGATCATGTTTACCCCTCTGATAAGATATTAGATTCCAACAACTTGTCTTTTCGATAATGCATTACATACAGAAGTTTGGGATATATTTAATAAGGTATCAAGAAAATAAGTACAACACACTCTAAATTTCTTACCATTTACACTAAAAAAATAATTCAACGACGTTACTCTTTTTCCAGCACGAGATCCCGTTCTAGCACGTGCACGCTCAATTGGAACTTCTTCGATGCAGCTAGCTATAAATTGTCTTTTCTAGTCAAGTTAGATGCTACCATGCCAAAATTATGAGTGAATTATAGGACGGCTCTCCACTAATACGTTCTGTTTACACTGCTTTTTACATTCATCACAAGGTAAAAATGAATTGAAAGCTCATTTCATTTTTTCCAATAAGCTTATTGGTGGCTGAGAGATAATCTTCACCAGCGGCTCTCCTTTGCTTTCTAATGTTTTTCTTCCAATTCGCAGGATTTCTTATTCTTTTCTTTCCTTTAGTTTCTCGGATTCCTTTTGTTCTTCTTTTAGTCCGTTTGTATCACTACCTTCCACAGGTAGCTAAAGTGGGTCCTCAGATTCATGTTGTAAATTATTTGCGTCTACTTCATGTGCTTTATAGTGAGGTCCACCGTTATTATTTTGAATAATAATATTTTGTAAAGTATTGGTTTTAGAAATCTTCTCGAATTCGTTATTTTTATCCTCATTCGTATTGCCTTAAACAAAATGCTCTGGTGGGCTTTTTGATAGCCGAGACTCATCTGTATTATCTCTGAGAATTTGATCGGCATTGGAAAAAGGCACATTGTTTTTACTAACAAAGATGATATTGTACACATCGTTATCCACATAAACAACATCCCTTATAGCATTGCTACATCTGGTTGCAATAATTTTCAAATGTTCATGAGGGATGCATGCTATTAGTGGTTGGATATATTTCCATCACGATTTCAGTATCTTCTATAATATTATCTTGCGTGTTATCAGCAACAAATGCTAAAAGTAAAACAATAACAAAACTTTATAAACTCATGTAGTTTTTTAATTACCGTTCTGCTCGGTCAAAGGTGAGGTTATAACACGTTTTTCAGATATTTCGTTACACTTGACTTATGTTACTGTCATTTGTAATAGTTTTTGACCACTTGATGTCATCATGTTGACTGTATTCACTTAATAAATATTAAAACAATGAAATTATCAAGTATTTCCTGTTAACTTCACGAACAAAACAATGTGACTTAATATTATGACAACTGATGTACACCAAAACAAAACAGTATTAAGTCCAGTCACCTAACCTCACATTTAGACTTAATACCTAAATATTGGATAGCTAAACAGTATGGAAAACCTTTAATACTGTTTGTGTTATATTTAATAGAGAACTTAAATATCAATAATCTGCACATATCACGTAAACGGGATGAAACTGGACTTAATATGCGTCGCAATTGGAAAGAGCGACAAAAAATACTAAAGGAACAATAATAACCTCAAACAACGAAAAAAGTGGACTTACTACTGTTGGGCTCTATAGTCCGCCCCCCCCCCCCACCCATTAATTTTTGGACCAGCTGGTATCTCATAATGAATCCGAGTAATAAGAGGCGTAAAGAGAGTTTATTAAGAATAAACAGTACCGCTTACCGGAAAATGTTGAAGCAATGAAAACTACGATTTTTTCCAACTTAATTGAAAGCATTATTTGTGGTTTTGGTTTGGTTTGAAATGACCAAAACGTTACTTTTCAAACGTTAATATATTTAAAAAACAATAAAATTAAGGAGTAAAATGTATTAGACAAAAGAGTTATGAGCAGATTTTGAAAATGGTGTGGGTTCTATTTAAAAAGTAACTGAAGATGGTGCTCAACCGCCATTTTAAAACTTTTAGCTGTCATTTTTTCATAAAAAAATTAGGTTTCCATCTCCTACTTAAGCAATAGAAATTTTGTTGCAATATACCAAGTGGTTCAAAAACTAGGGGGGGGGGCTTTAGACGGGCTCTAATATATATATATATATATATATATATATTATATATATATATATATATATATATATATAATATATATATATATATATATATACATATATATATATATATATATATATATATATATATATATATATATATATATATATATATATATATATATGTACACACAGTATGGAAAACATTATTGCGGGTCTGACTTATAATAAGCTAGAAAGAAACCCAATAAGCATTATATGAGTGTGAGAGAGACATAACTTTACCGATGTTGCCACTTGTACATATTTGCATGTAGGCATAAAATATGAATACTACTTAAGTCTCCTTCAATCTAACTTCAACATTTCTAAGAGAACAAAGTAATTAAGATGATGTTGAAAAGTCGCATGTTCTTTGAAACTATTAAGTAAATACTTTACACTTAAACATTACATGATAATACCTCAATCATCGAAGTTTATTGTAATTGCGAATTTATGACATTCGATTACTACTCGTAAGAAGAACCAAGAAGAAACTTACGAGAGCTATAAACAAGAACATTAACATTTACATTGATAGTATAACTTATAATATACTTTTTTCAAAACTCTACTTTATAATGCTACTGCATTTTCGACAATTATTTAAACTTCCACATCTTTCAAGTTTACAAACAGTACGCAAAATCGTACTTTCTGATGGAATTGGCGTGTTTTCAAAGAAAAAAGCAAACCTACCCATTATTTCTTGTGCAGTGCTTTCTGAATAATACCACTTAATAAGCTGTATTTTTTCTTCATTGGAATACATGAGTATTGTGTCGGATTTGCAAAAACACTGATTTTCAATTCTCGTTGCCAGTAGCAATTAAATGTGTCACTACTAGCCTATTCAAAAGACGCATGTATGGCATCAGCGCTTTTAGTTTGTTGTGTAATCGATCTCACTTAGCACGTGAACTGATTGTACTGTCTTTGTTTTACTTATTGTAAGTCAGACCCGCGATAATATTTTTCCATACCTATATACTATATATATATATATATATATATATATATATATATATATATATATATATATATATATATATATATATATATATATATATATATAATATATATATATATATATATATATATATATATATATATATATATATATATATAGCAGTAGCATTATAAAGTAGAGTTTTGGAAAAAGTGTATTCTGTTCATTTTTAAAAATAGTTGGTTTTCAATAAGAATTATAAAGCTAAAGTTAAACCTTAAACTTAAGTTATACTATCAATGTAAATGTTAATGTTCTTGTTTGTAATATATATATATATATATATATATATATATATATATATATATATATATATATATATATATAATGTTGTCATTTAGGCTTCCACGAGTATTGATATTTGAATGTGATGACCTTTCACGATGTAAACTCGTGTATTAAAGTAACACTTTGTTATAAATAATCTACGTTTTGGTAGTATCAAGTCACTTGATTGGCTAACTTTATTTAAACGTATCTTCTCCCTTCTGATGTTATTCTCTTCAGGAGTTCTACAGAAGTAGCCGGCCTTTAATTTTTGGGCCTTCAGCTCAAAGTTTCTGTGCCGTGGTAGCAGTGAAGGCTGCATGTCCTTCTCCTTTTCAACTCATTTTAAATATTATTTTACTTTTTTCAAAAGTTCGTGCATTTTTTTGATGCATTAATAATAAATGCCTTGCCGAATTTTTAATTATTTCTATTAATTGCCCAGTTTTTAACCTTATATTAACCTGATGATGATAATATATATATATATATATATATATATATATATATATATATATATATATATATATATATATATATATATATATATATATATATATATATATATATATATAAAATCGTGGAAACGTGACACTTTGAGTTTCTGCATTCATTCAGTCAATAATTATGACACATATAGTTACTTGTTGTAAGGGCAACTTAAAAATTAAATTATCTGTAAAAAAACTATCTATTAATTGTTTTTACAGATACACACTAAAAGTACTGCAGAATCTCTTATAACAAATGTTGGTGGAGCAAATAACAAATTGTAAAACGTGTTTAATTTTGTGTAACTTTGGTACCATTAGTTGCAAGTAATGAGCTCATGCCATACATAAAAGAATTTCTTACCAATAGTTTGTATATACATAATAACTTATCCCAAATAGTACTAATTTAAATAAAATTAGGTATTTTTTTATGATTGTGGACCTGAACAGGCTAAATTTGGCCTATCATGCTAAAGCACTCAGGAACACTTAGGAGGATAGATATAGGGATAATGAATTGCCAATAGATGCCTATGAACAGCTACCTTAAATTTTCTCATATCATAAGTAAGAGCAAAAGAGGAACTATGGAGGTCATTCCAGAGTTTAGAAGCCGTGTAGAAAAATGTGGATTGTGCCCATTTAGTACAAGTGGAGATTTGTACTGCATACTGATGATGTGAATGAGGGAACCGAGTGTTTCTCGCAAAGATAGGACGAGATGGTATCAAAGAATATAATTCAGCAGCACAATAGCCGTTGTAATAACGATAATACAAAGAAAGAAGTGAAACCATCCTTCTATGCTCTAGGAACTGTATGTGAGAAGTTAAGGACGGGTCATTTATAAGCCTAATCGCTCTCTTTTGAATACGATCAACGATATCGAGAGCGTATCGGGGAGCACTAACCCAGAGGTGAGAATTATATTCCAGATAAGGCCGAGTTTGGGCCTTATACAGCAGAAGGAGTTGTCGAGAGGTAAAGTGCTGCTTAGATTTGTACAAAAAGCCTATTTTACGAGCAGCTGTTTTGGTAGCTGACAAAAGATGGTCAACCCATGAGAGATTTGAAGATACAGTCATACCCAACAGAGTAATAGAGTCTGAAAACTTAAGAACTGAGCCATTCATATTTACAACAGGAAATGATCGATCTTTTTTGGCGGACATAAGGCAACACTGAGTTTTGTTAGCATTAAATTTAACTAGATTATTGCTTCCCCATTCGAGAATACGTTGAATGTCTTTAATTTGTTGATTTGACATAGAAGGTGGATTATCACTATGAGTAGACTGAGATGAACTACAGTGAAGAGTGCTATCGTCAGCAAAGCAATGGATGGGGTTAGTTGTTGAAGAAATAAGGTCATTTATGTACAACAGAAAAAGTGTAGGCGCTATAACGGATCCCTGTGGTACGCCCGCGTTAATGCTAACTTCTTTTGAAAAAAGCCATCAACTACGGCACGTATTCATCTTTTATCAAGTAAACTAGAAACCCAGTTGATGAGCGTATGATTTAACCCAAACGAGGTGAGTTTGGCAAGTAAACACTTGGTCAAATGCCTTTGAGATATCTAAAGCGACTACAACTGTTTCACCGCACTGCTGTACTGTATTGTTCCAAACTTGGGTCACATATGAAAGAAGATCGCCTGTTGAACGACTTTACCTAAACCCATATTGTTAGTTTCAAGTAACGTGAGCAGTTGCTGATTGATGACTTTTTCCATGATTTTAGACAAAATGGAAGTGATGGCAATCGGTCGGTAGTTTGAGGGATCGGTCTTATCGCCTTTTCTGGGAATAGGTTGAACATTTGCTAACTTCCATGATGAAGGGAATTCCCCAGAAAACATAGAGATCGTATAGAGCTTAGATAGGACTGGTACTAGTTCGGAGAAACATTTCTTTAAGGCAATAGCTGGGATACCGTCTGGGCCAGTCGTCTTATTGAGATCAAGCCTACTGATGATCGATTCCAAGAGCTTGTACCGAAAATGAACTGGTTTCATAGCGTATGAAGAAGAGTTGACTAGGGGAACATCTTTTCCAGAATCATTGAGACACGAGTTTGATGCAAACAAATCCACAAAAGCATTGGTTTTGTCTACAGAATCAGCAACTACCGATCCGTCAATAGACGTCAGGGGGGGAAATGTAGATGTTCCAAAGTTTTTACTAATGGCTTTAGCTAAAGACCAAAATTTACGACTGCCTAAAGGAGCTAGTTCATTGCATTTTCGTTGTTCGAACAACTTTTTAGTTTTAGTGATTTCACTTTTGCAGATATTTCTAGCACCAATGTATTCTACATGACTGTCGACCGATTTATTAGATTTCTATTTAATGTAATATTTATTTTTTAAAAATAATGCATCAGCACAAGTCTTATTGAACCAGGGTTGGGAACGTGAATGACCTATACGGTACTGTTTTTTGGGAATGTATAACTCCATTCCCATGAGGATGACTTCAGATACTGAAAGAGCGATGTCCGAAGAACAGGACGACTTAAAACAATATTCACGCCATGGAAAGGTTGCAAAGAAATCCCGTAAATCACTCCATCGAGCTGACTTAAAACACCGCAAGGTTCTATCGGTTTTGCGAACAACAGTGGAATTAGGTACAGTAAAAATGATTTCTATTAGACAATGGTCAGAAAAACCTAAAGGCGAAAGAACGGAAGTTTTATAAACAAGAGCGTTTGATGTAAGAAAGAGATCTACAAGATGCGGAGTATGGTTAGGGTTGTCAGGGATTCTTGTGGGTTCATAAATCATTTGTATGAGATCACATGAAATAGCAAATGTTTCTGCACTATGACCAGCGGGATTTGTAGTAGATGAAAAGTGAAGCCAATTAGAGTTATGAACATTGAAATCGCCTACAATTTAGATATCGCAAGATGGAAATTGAGACAGGAGATTAGGACCAGAATGTTTAAACCAAATCACGTCAAAATTTTTATTTTCTAAGGAAGAAACCCTCTTGCAAGCAATTCTGTCCTTGATGTAGGCACATACGCCTCCTTTATATTGAAAGTTAGAGTGAAGGTGGTATTGAGGACATTGCAAGTCGGGTGACTCGGAGCTTTCAGAGGAGACTTGTGTTTCAGATAAAAACTAAATATCAGGTTGTAATTGTTCAAGATGTTGGTGAATAGCATTAAGATTAGACCTGATACCGCGGATGTCGCAGTAGTGAATCAGAAAGTTGATACTTTCGATAACCGAGGTCGCTTGGGCCCTGCCATCCCGGACATCCGAATGGGGCAGGATTTTACGTCCTGAATTTATTACCCTAGAAACCACAGCTATCTTATTTTTTAATTTGGGAGTTTTAATCCGAGAGGAAGACAGTGAGGGCGAGAAGGAAGAATAAGGATGAGAATAGATTAAGGATGATGGAAAAGGTAACCGGCAGCCCTTACCGAGCTCAGAAAATCGGAGACTCAATATTAAGGAGCCCATGGTAAGGGTGGTGGTACCTCCCCGGCTGGCATGGAGTATACATGCCTATCACCTGTATATTTTATATTACGTTTGAAATAAGTTCAACCAAACAATATGTAATATAAAGTGAGAGCAGAAGGGGCCCATTTTTTGATCCGTACCTTCGAGTGAGGCCAGCACAGGACAAATTCTCCGCGCATGCGCCCAGTGTAGTTTTTAATTCCAGCCTCTGTAGGGTAGTCAACCGCAAACATGTTTAATGTATCTTAATTGTGGGGTCTCTTTACAGGCGCCATTTTTAACCCTTTGATGACGTATTTATGATCCGAACCGCGTAATTAAGGCCCTTTTGGTAGTATTAAGAGCTTTTTGAAGGTCCATAATCATGACGTCATAATTAAAGTGATGGGTGAAGGAGGGATTCATCCTAATTCATCTGGCACTAGGCTATGCCTCCCCCCCCGCTTTCTCATTGGTACATATGCCCCCGCGCAGGCTCCGTGCTCTGATCAATCAATCAAATCAATTAATCAAATTAATCAATCAAAGCAATTAACCTAATCAGCCAAATCAATCAATCTCAATCGAATCAATCAGCTGAGCTCCCAATCCCTCATAACCTTCAGATAACGCTTCTCCCACTGGATATACCCAACTCCTATGAGCGACCGCTTAATTTCTAGATAAGCCTAACCGACACTCAGAGCTGGTACTCCCTAAAAGGGAGGGCACCGGCGTGGGAAAACGGTCGATCATCAGCAAATCAATCAATCAAATCATAACTTACAGCTTGCAATAACCAACTTTCATTTCAAAAGTGCAGGTTTGACGTCACACACACACAGCTGTACACACGCGCACCTCCCGCTCACCCACACATCCACATCCCTCCTACATACACACACCCACACACATACACCCACCCACCCACAAACACCCATACACACGCACCCACCCACGCCCACCCGCCCACGTACGCCCATGCACTCACACACACACACCACAACCTACCCACGCACATACACACAGACACACATACAGACACAGAGACAGACAAACACACACACACACGTACGCACGCACACGTACACCCATACGTACACTCGTACACACACGTACACACACGTACACATACGTACACAACACACACGTACACACACGTACACACACGTACATACACGTACACACACGTACATACATGTACACACACTTACATACACGTACATACACGTACATACTCGTACATACACTTACATACACGTAGATACACGTACATACACGTACACGTACAGAGACGTTCAGTCACGTGCACACACGTACACACACGTACACACGTACACACACGTACACACACGTACATACATGTACACACACGTACATACACGTACATACACGTACATACACGTACATACACGTACATACACGTATATACACGTAACGTACATACACGTACATACACGTACATACACGTACATACGCGTACATACGCGTACATAGGCGTGCACACGCATGCACACCCATGCACACACGTGCACACACGTACACACACGTACACACACGTGCATACACGTACATACACGTACATCCACGTACATAGAGGTACATACAGGTACATGTACGTACAAACACGTACACACACGTGCACACACGTACACACACGTACACACACGTACACGTACGTACACGTGCACACACGTACGTACACGTATGTACACGTACATACACGTACATACACGTTCGTACACATACGTACACGTACGTACACGTACGTACACGTACGTACACGTAGATACACGTACATACACGTACATACACGTACATACACGTACATACGCGTACATACGCGTAAGGCGATACGGCACACGCATGCACACGTGCACACACGTCACATACGACGTGCGACACGTACAACACGTCACACGACATGTACACACGTACGTACACACGTACACACACGTCACACACGTACACACACGTACACAACGTCACACAGTCACAACGTACTACACGTACACACACGTACACGTACGTACACGTACGTACACGTACGTACACGTACGTACACGTACGTACACGTACGTACACGTACATACACGTACGTACACGTACTAACGTACTACGCGTACATCGACACGTCACACGACGTACACGTACGTCACACGTGCACACACGTACAGTACACGTCAACACGTCACTACACGTACACGTCACACGTACGTAGCACACGTACACGTACACGTACGACACGTACGACACTACGTACACGTACACGTACATCGTACACACGTAACGTCACGTACGTACGACGTACGTACACGTACGTACACGTACGTACACGTACGTACACGTACAGACACGTATCGTCGTACCGCACGACACGTACGTAATACGTACGTCACGTCGACACGTCAGTCACGTACGTACTACGTACGCTACAGTACGTACGTACGCACCGTACACGTCACTACGTACGTCACTACGTACGACACGTACGACCGTACGTCACGTACGTACCGCTACACGCACGTAGCACGTACGCACGTACGTACACGTCACACGTACACGTACATACGCATACGTACAGCACACGTACACGTACGTACACGTACGTACGCGACGTATCGCACGTCGACACGTACGTACCGTACGACTACGTGCACGTAACGTACGACGTACGTACGATCGTACGTCACACGTACGACGTATGCGTACGTACACGTACAACGTCGCACACGTACACGTACGTACGTACGTACGCGCACGTACGTACGCACACGATACGACACTACGTACACATACGTACACATACGTACACATACGTACACATACGTACGCATACGTACACATACGCACACATACGTACACATACGTACACATACGTACACATACGTACACATACGTACACATACGTACACATACGTACACATACGTACACATACGTACACATACGTACACATACGTACACATACGTACACATACGTACACAGACTTGAAAATTCTAAAATTATTTACTTTTGAACATTCGTTCATAACAAAATCTTATAATAATTTAAGTCATATTATAAGTTATTCCATTTGACATTTTCACATCAAATAGATCGGAATAGAGAGAAAATAACGATGTAGGTTAAACTCCAAAAGAGCCAGATATACAGGGTGTCCCACTGACTAAAAATAATAGTACTTCATATAAAATGTTTGATTTAGGGCTCTAAAGTTGGAAATTAAAAATTGGTAATTATTAAATGACTTATTGGAAAATAATAAAATTTTAACCTTTTGTAAACACCATAATTTCCACTTGGTGGCGTCATAAACAAGTCTACACTATACACTTGTCAACTCAGGTAAGGACTTGTTCAATGGTTGACGCAGCATTTTTTTTTAAATATAACTTTTTTCACTTATAAATATCACAATTAAATTTCTTAAACCTTTCTAAAGAAAAAACATCCTCTGGTGACATCTCGATAAAATTAGCGGTTGGTGCATTCAGCATTTTTTTAAAATACCATTACCTATTATTAGTAAATTATTGATAAATAGGTACAGTCCACCACATTTAAAAAAATAACCCTTTACATTTTTTATACTACCTTTATTACTTACGATGGTGATATAAGAAAACTTCAATGAAAACGAACACATCTTAATTTAACATTTTCAAATTTTCCAACAAATAGTTATCAGTAATTTACAGCAAATCAGCATAAAAAATAATCCGCTTGTAATGTGAATCGTTTTTGTACTATTTTAATAAAAAATGCATTATTTTAAGTAGGCGGATGTCATCTCAGTTTTAAATCATTTCTAAATATTTGTCATCTGTCTACACTTGTGAGGGTCATGCATCGTCACATTATTTACTTTACTTTACTTTAAATTCAAAAATTCATAAATTGTACTGTAATTATAGCCTAGAAAGAAGGCTTTATTCTTAACGTTATCTAAATCGAAGGTTACCAAATAGGAAAACGTTTCAACGCATACATCGGAATTTAAGAGAAGCAGGTACCTACGTTTAGCTTAATGTAGTAATTTTGTAAACTGGTTTTTACAATCGATAATTACGTTTTAGGTTCATTCTTACTGAAGAAAGGTGGCGAAGCAAGTATAAGAAACATGCGTACTCCAATACTCCAATAATTGAAGAAACCATACTAGATGCTGTTGATAATGACCCTACAACCAGTGTGAGGAAACGGCACAATTTAATATTTCAAAATCAAGCGTACACAGAAGTCTTCTCGAGCTATTGCATCCGTTTCATTTTCAAAAAGTTCATGATATGTCACGAGATGACTATCCTCCTAGGCTTAATTATGCGAACTGGTTTTTGAAAATATACTGTTTACAGATGAAGCAGGTTTTACCAGAGATGGCATAATTAATCCCATAACCTACATCTGTGGGGTGATGAAAATCCCCACGACATAATTGAGACTAAACACCAACAAAAGCTTATAGTTAACGCCTGGGCAGGTATTATAAGCAACCACTTAATTGGTCCGTATATCCTCAATGATCGTTTAAACGGACAGTCTTATTTACAATTTTTACAGGATATTCTGCCAATTTTATTAGAGGATGTACATTTACAAAAGTGCCAATGTATGTGGTTTATGCACGATGAGGCACCCCCTCACTTCTATCGTGAGGTACGTGCTTATCTACACAATATTTTTCCAGATAGGTGGATAGGAAGGGGTGGACCATTTCAATAGCCAGCTCGTTCGTCTGATATCAACCCATTAGATTTTCATTTTTGGGACTATCTTAAAAGTTTAATTTACAGTATACATGTAAATCAAGAAATGAATTAATTGATAGGATACGTTTTCACTGCGAAAACATCCGAAATAATCCTGGAATGTTATTCCAAGTACAAAGATCCAAACTTAGAAGACTGAGGAAATGTATGGAATTAAGGGGAACCCATGTTGAACATTTGTTGCAATTTTATAATACCGGTTTGACTTATCGTTAAATTTTTTGTTACTCGTTATTTTAATACATTATAATGAAATGTAGTTATTAATTTTTAAGGTTTTTTTTGTATTCTCGTATTTTTATTTTTGTTAAGTTAAGATGTATTCGTTTTCATTAAAGTGTTTTTAACATCACCATTGTAAATAATAAAACTAGTAAAAAAAAATTATTTTTATAAATGTATATTTTAAAAAATGGTCAATGCGCCGATACAAAATTGCCCGTATGTCTTAACCGTTAATTTTATCGAGATGTCACAAGATGATGCTTTTTCTTTAGAAACGTTTAAGAAATTTAATTGTGGTATTTATAAGTGAAAAAAGCTACATTTAAAAAAAATTGCCGCATCAACCATAGAACTTAGTCCGTACCTGAGTTCACAAGTGTAGTGCGACTTGTTTATGACGCCAGTTAAAATTTTATTAATTTCCAATAAGCCATTTAATAATTATAAATAAAAAACAATTTTTAATTCCCAACGTTAAAGCCTTATAGTTCGTTAACGATGAGCTTATCACATTCAGAGTGCATGGCCCCGATGTGGGCCGTAACCGTCGCTCTCCAGGTGCGCGTGGCCCCGATTGGTACCGCAGTCACCCTTTCATAAAACGAAGCAGTACGGGCTGAGCATCGTTGTAAACTGGGTGTAATTTTGTGAGCGTGTAGGTTACGCATCGTGAATAGACAGTGTTTGAGTAGTTTCGAGTTTGTTAGTTTTGTGTTAGTTCAAGATGGCCGGCAATGAGCAGGACCCTCAACTTCCAAGAAACGTAAATTAGTGTTGAAAAATCCCAGAAAACTCACAGAAGATAGGTTGTACAAAATACGGCCTATTATGGATGTTTTTAATAATAAAATGGCAACAATATATTATCCTGGCAAAAACTTATCCCTTGATGAATCCATGGTATTGTGGCGTGAACGGTTGATTTTCCGCCAATACATAAAAACAAGCGGCATAAATTTGGTATCAAGCTGTATGTGCTAACAAAACCAACCGGAATGATTATAAAATCAATGATAGATGATAGTGGTGGAAAAGGCCATACAACCAAAGTTGTTTTAAATTTACTAGAAGGCCATCTCGATTCGGGAAATTCCATCTATATGGATAATTTCTACAATTCGCCAAAAGAAAGAACAACCCCAAAGACGTCATAGAAAAAAAAAACTAAAAAAAGGAGAATCTATTACCAGATATTCTGAAAATATTATGGTGGGAAAGTGGAAGGACAAGAGAGATGTTTTGTACATTTCTATTGAGTACGGTGGAGAAATAGTAGAGCATATTGACAAGAGAAATCGTATTCGAGAAAAACCGGCTGCGATTTTGCATTACAATATGAACATGGGAGGTGTGGACAGGCAGGATCAGCTAAACTCCTACTACCCCTGTAACAGAAAGACACTTAGGTGGTACAAATTGTTGGGCAGGAAGAAGGCACAGGATTGACGAACACGCCCGTAAGAAGAGATGAGTTTGCGTCGGTGATTGTTTTGACAGTGCGCATGAATGATATCGTCATTTTCAGTTTATTGTATTATAAAACTCACAATAAATATCTTTGTTTTAGATTTTCGACAATTTATTTATACCCTTTTTTCATACAAACGTATGTCCATTAGTCCATTTTTACAATAAATTCTACAAAAGTCTAATGTTTGATTCCCACCTTTATTTTATATTCCCAAATATAAATTATCAAGAACGCGACCCCGATCGGGGCCGGTCAGCACTGCGCGAGAAATTTTTTGCCAGATGCGCGACCCCGATAGGGGCCATGTACTAAAATCGAATAAAACACACTGTACATAAGCTTAATATAAGAAATCCTGGGATGCGACACGCTCTAAAAGTCGGAGCGAATGTGTTAAGGCAAAAATTTTATATGAAGTACTATAATTATTTTTAGTCCCTCTATCCTCTCCCAAGTTTTTACGAACACCCTGTATATATATATATATATATATATATATATATATATATCTGAAATGTATTTAAAGAAATCATAATTTCTCCAAAGAATATTCGATACAACACTAAAATACTACTACTTCCTATGATGTTTTGTTTATTTCTGTAGACTAGCAGTAACTTTCTATACCCGGAATTCTTATTGAATACCGATGACTTCCTATGAATACCTACGATTTCCTACTGAATTCTGATGACTTCCTGTGAATACCTGCGATAACTTCCTGTGAATTCCTACTGACTTATTGCCGATTGCATGTACATTGTATTAACCCCTTGGTATATATCCATCATTGCAACTGTAGGAGTTATGCGAAGAGACCAGTATTAAGGATGATTTACTTTCAGAAAAATGTTTTCGATGAGTGTTATAAATGAGCGCTAAAAAATAAAAAAGTGCCTAAAATTATTTTTCTGTGAAAAATTAATTTAAACGTCCTTGATTTTTATATTGGACAAAGGAAGATGAAACTTCAGTATTTGATTAACATAAATTTAAATAGAATTTGGGATTTTGTACTGAAGTAAACGTTAAGCCAAAGATTATGTATATTATAATTCCCAAAATACGCAAGACAGGATAGAATCGCTGGAACGAGTTAGGGTTCATGAGGGGAAAGTTACTACCCCAGCATTTGTTTAAATAGGCCCACATGATGTGCGTATACGCGGATCATGCCGCAATATGTGCATGAGAAAAACACCATGAAAAACCCTAATACATTGTACACGGTAACCAGAATGGAACCCATTACCTTCCGAATGCTAAGCAGACCGTGTTATCACTGGCCCACCAGCTTGGTTATATAAAGAGAAAAATGTTTAATAAATAGATAGGTAAATTGGCCAGGTAGGATGAATGTAAAATATATTACCTTATTACAACATAAAAATTTGCATTCGTGTATATGTTTAATTACTTACATGTGTTTTATATATTTAATATATCAGCAAATATGAATAAATATCTCTAACGCTACTGATTAATCCTTTTCCTATTTGTTCATTTGTACACCACGACATGGACATAAGTTATGCGCTAGCCATATCAGATTTTTTTAAGGTTCTATTTTAAAGTTTTATACATTTTTGGTTTCTCTTCTCTTTTAACGCAATGTATTGTATTTTGTAGAATTATCCACAAGTTAAGCGAATAATAAAAAGATTAGGTAATCATTTTATAGATTACAACTCTAACATTTTTACTTTCTTTAAATTATTATTAATATATTTCGGTTTGACTCAAATTAATATGCAACAATAATCTGTGGGGAAGCAAATATATTTAAGGCAACTTAGTTTTTTCTACTTTTTTCAAATATGCAAACAAATTTCCAAATTCTGATATACAGGGTGTTTTCTTGAAACAAATCACATTTCTTAATTCTTTTTAAGTCCTGATCTGGATTCCACTTTTATTTGTATTACATTCGGTGCCATATTGGACGAAGAATATATGTCGTGAATATAAAAAATGAATGGTTCGTAAGTTATCACGCATTAAAGAATTGGCAAAACTGATAAATCACACTATATTTTGGTTACAACGTTGAGCAAATTGACTTTAGTGTTCTGAATAAGGGGACAATAACAATTGTTAGTTTCCCGAAACGTACGTACAAATAAAATCTTAATGTCAGTTTCATGCAACTACATTTGTGCGTTTTCGACATTTCCTGTTCCAAAACGAAACGTTTTGTTAACTTTAATAATAAAAATTTATACAGTTCATTGAAAAAATTTTCATAATTGTTTTTGTTTTAAAACCAATTAAATTATTAAATATAGGTTATTTAGAACCACCTTGGTTACTCCTATCTATCCCTAACGTTGCGCATTTCCCAATGAAACAATCTCTATGAAGGTGTAGAGAATGAATAAAAAAAGTAAAAGATAATTATAGAAAAAATGTAACATTGTATTTTTTTTTTATTATTTCATTTAGACATTGTACATGAATTGCATCTAATCAGGCGCAAAATGCCCAGCAATACTATGTACCTAAACCGAAATATTAGTCATGACATTTTTATTTTTTTAAATTTTATAGAAAAATAGGATGTAACTTTGATATTTTTGAAAATAATTATATCAATGTTTATATCACTGGAAACATTGAAAACTGTAGAAACACCTAATGCGACTGAAGCCTACTTGTTCTGTTTAGAAACAGGCAATTTTATATCCTAAGAAGTTTTTAGGTATAAGCCATAAAACAAATAGAGAGGTGTATTTATATTTTTTGCAGTGTCTAATGAGTGAGCTATGAGGAATTTAAAATAACGTTAAAATTCACAATTCTGCAAAATTCTTTTGATTAAACCCATAAAACTGGAAATCTCTTCTTATTTAACAGACTGTTTATTATACTTTCCCAGACCAGATATATTTCTGTAACGTTCATAGGTTCATCACCCTGTATATATATAATATAGGTATACTATTATGACTTTAAATACCTTAATGTATAACTTTGTTTAATGGGGACATAAACATTGTGTTATTTATGCAGTGAAACTTGTAGTGACGTGCCAATATACACATTGTTCAACTACAAGGTAGCTATACGCTGAACTGTTTTGCTACCTCAATTAAAATTTATATTATTATGCATGTAAAAGCAGGCCTTTGGTTACAGTTTTTACATTATGATAAAGATAACTAACAAAAACAAAAAAATTAACACAAAAGTGTTAACCAATCAATTTAGATTGAAGTATGAACTGCAACATAATGGTAGGCCTAATTTCAGGCTATACAGGCTCCAGTGTAATTTAATTTACACCATCACCATAATATCCTGTACCATGGGAGTGATTAAAAATGTGTTAGTTGATTTTTAACGTGTTTGACAACATTCCAATACAAATTCTTGTAATTTATGAATTTACATCAGAGCACGAGAGTAGCATTGAAGTTTAATTGTATTACATACACACCCGATATCTTAAAAGTTAGCGTTAAAAACAAATTTGTTGTTTATACATTTTTTCCATTATCCATATCACAAATTTAGTCTTAGGGAGTAATATTGTCATAAATAAAATCATTTCAAAGCAGTTAGTTAGGCCTTATTTTAACACCGCCTTAACGTACTTCATACCTCGTCTACGTTATGCGACGGAAAGAACAATTCCAGTTTCTCTGCTCGTAAAAAAAACGATAACTAATATAAATTCTAAATGTACACCTTTCAAAATATAAAAATAAATACTGTTATAAAAAGTTAATTAACTGATAGACTCACTTAAAACAGAATCGTCTCTAATAAAATAAGAGGAATACGTATCCTTTCTTAATTTTAATATACGTATATAATCGTCGAGTCGACGAAGGTTGAGGTATTCTAAAATCGCAGTAGTTCTCTTTTTAGATCCGATTAATTAGTTTGTGTGTTGTGTAATAGTCCGTAACTTTCAAGTTGTAACAGCACGAAAAAGACGGATATGAGTTTACGTAAGTATAGATTAAAGAATTAGGACAAAAAATTAGGCCTAATTAAAAAAAAAACTTTTTACTTCGTCATTAATTAAGAAATGCACTTACAGCAAAATATAGCGTATATACGACGAATTTATAACTTTCTTAACGATATAACGTCGATCGATGCAGGAGAGAGCGTTGTCCTCTCGTGCATCCGTTGTTACGTAGTAGGGGCAAGCAGTTTTCGATTACATAGTCGATAAGATAAAATAATTTGTATCTGTATAAACGAATAGAAGCGAGTTGACAATAAAAAATTTGAGGCAACTATATTCGTCAGCTAAAGTATAACCGTAGACATTTCTAATATAGAAACCGTTACGAATCGCGCAAAACTGATCCTTAAAATATCTACCTATTACGACATTAATCAACGGAAATTTGTGGGCTAATCAAAAAACGTCTACAGCTATCCAATTATTTACAAAATGGATTCTGAGTTCGCCGACTTTAACCACATTCGCGAATGTTATTAATTAAAATTTACCACTACATTATATTAAGGTCAAACAAAGCCGACGCATATTTTAGTAAATTAGACTGTGAATACTTCATTCGTCTGGTACTAACACACTTACATTCTAATAATCAAACCAGTTGCAATGTTGTCCTCCGACATATCGACCACACCCGTTTGGTCAGTTTTCAGAAAAATGGACTCGTCCGGATTTAACACGGCCCCTTTCGTTCATGGCTGTCTGCGACAGTAGTACAGCGAAAATAGAAAGTGATCACTTACCGTTATGTATTCAATACCCCGAATTTTCTTAATATTCCAAATCGTTATTATTCCTTGAATTACAGCACTAAAATTGTTACTTTTTTTATAATTCAATACACACTACACTTTTCACCACGTAATCTCTAATCACTGATAAAAAAAAATCTTAAAGTTTGATTGTCTCTAGGTAGCATACGCGACTGGAAGTCTTTTCCCCATACAAAAGACCCTCTTGATGAGGAGAGCTAGGTCGTTGATTGGAAGATTCGGGAACCAGTAGCAAACTCCAACAACCTCGCTAAAGCAGGCGGTGCTTGTCAGTAGATTGAGGTTAGGTGGGGAGAAAAGAGGGGTTAATCTAATCTAAAAAAAATACATTGTGTGTTTATCCTGCCCTATCTTTATAAATATACCAGTTTTTAAAATTTTAGAATTATTATTTTATTCTGAAGCATTCTTTATGAAGTCACATTTTTTTTAGTAATTTTACTATGAATAGATTGGAGATTATAATTTGAAGGGAGGGAGTGCCAATCGTTGTATCACAAGAGAGATATTGTAGAAGTAAGGGGAAAACGGTATAGATCTATTGCGGGACTTTGAGCATGGCCGGTATGTAGTACACGCTTGCGCTTTAAGGCTTATACCAAGTGATTGGTGAATGTTATCCTGCACTCACTAGCTGATGTATTAACCGTTCTGTATATATTTTCTTCTTACCTAATGGCTGATTGGACGGATATCAGACGCCCTAGCTGTCGTTAAATTATCCCCCAAGTACTGCTACCCCACCTGACAACTCAAACAAGCTTTCTCCCTACTTGTCATACATGATAGGTGTTTGATTATGATTTGTTAATGAATAAGAGAAATGTTACTACGTAGTATGTTATATTTATTTTTTGCATACATTTTTACGTATCACATCTAAAATGTTCACATGACCTGCTTTTTTCACTTTATTGGTTTTGTTTTATTATCTAAATTCCAGAACACAAAGTATTAAACGCCTAAATGCGGGCAACCCGCAAACTTTAGTTGCACTTGCCAAATTACTGCTACTTAAAAAAACTTTTTATAGTTAATATACCTACGTATCTTTAATTTATACCATTATGTACATACGTCATTTTTTCCGTTAAATTGGGCAACAAATAAATTCTGGGTTTGCATTAATCGACCTATTAATGTAACGGGTAAATGAAGTAATCTTACGTCTACGTAATCGCATAAGTCACAAAATTATGTTTAGTGCAATCTACATTTTCAACTAAGTATATATGCAACTTAGTAAATATAGCAGTCAGCATTTTCTAAATATTTGTTGTTGAGTTTAAACGTAATGTTTATCTTTAAAAAAGAAACCATACATTACGTATTATGAAAGTGCAGATTAACGTGTAGGTACATCTTAATTTCGCGAAAACACTTTCAAAAACTTACAAACCACAACTTTTCGTGTAACTAAAGTTGAAATTAAGTCCACACAATCACACTGTTGCTCGGGCATATTAAAATGAAATGTAGGTAATATAGGTCCTAATTCGTATAGGTAGACAGACTATCGTAAAACATACAGCTATATCGAAAGTCATGAATCAATAAAAAAATACGAATTCTAAAATCTTTTGTTCACAATTTGCTGAATGACAACTCTTTACCACGTATTACGTATTCGTTATTCGTAACGGTAATGTGAACATTGGCCTAAATTAAAGTATTTCACCAAGTTGATCGAGCGTTTCGAATAGCTTTAGTTTGTTATCGAATGTTTGATGCTTTCTTATATTTTATTTCAATATATTGTACAATGTTCCGCAAGTGATCACATTATTTACACAAAGAACTTAAAAAAATGGGAAGTGACGTATGCACCACGCGACTTTCTCTTAACATTTACTCTGTCGAGCCGAATCATTAGTGATAAAAAATTAGGACGATTATGTCCCGTAACAATCTGTTCTTTACAAAATCAAATTGTTCAATCTGCATTAAACTAGCAAGATCAAGTAAATACATAAAAGTTGCGCTTAATCGAGTAATTCTATTTATCCCGATAGGTATCATAAAAAATTTGAAGAAAAACGCAAAGGTTTTCCGATGCAAAACAATAAACCGTTGAATATCTCAAACCATGCATTTTGCAAATAGGACCTTTTATTTAAGGATGGCAATATACTATAGAATATGTTACTAAGTTTTAGGTAAATAAACTTTGCTTATACAGTGTGAGTAAAAAATCTGGAATATTGTCTGTAATATAAACTATTAACTTTTAATAAAAGTCCAAAAACAGGCCAACTTTTATTTTTAATTTACTGGTTCTATAATGAAATATACAGGGTGGTCCATCTAAGAATAATAATGTCACTATCAAGTTTTTTAAATGACGGCTCCCAATTTTTATTTGTTATTTTAATAGCCAGTGCGATTGTCTAAATGACGGAATAAAATTTTTGCCTACTTTCATAAGGAAATTTTGGAGGAAATTAATTTTGAAAAATATAAACAGAATTTCAATTAATATTATCATGACCACAGAAGGTCTGACTTTTTATACGTAGTATCCTTAGAAATTTCGTTTATTACCAGGATACCATCGCAACGATGTCAGTAAATTGACTGGATTTTCAAAAGATGTTTACTATGGTCAAACGAAGCGAAAGAGAACGAATTGAAATATTAATAATCGGGATATGTCGATAGAAAAAGAACTCAAGATCATGTATGCCAGTTATTCACAATATTCACCCGGAAAGCGCGATAACTCAATCGATTGTTAGCAAAATTTAAAAAAACTTCAAGAGCTTGGTCATGTTAGAGACTTGCTAAGAACTGGGCCACCAGTAATAAATGAAGACACGCAGCTTAATATGCTACTCAACTGGATTTGCACAAAAATCCACATAAAGCAACTCGTGATGTTGCTGTGGATCATGAAATTATTCAAAAATTGGTGGTAAAACACATGAAGAAACAAAAGTAGCACCCGTATAAAATCTTTTTACTGCAAGAATTGAATGAAGACAATCCCAGCCGTCGAATGGAGTTTTGTGAAATTATGATATGTTACACGAGAAGGATATTATTTTCAGCTGAGCTATTTGAACGGCGCAGTCAACAGACAAAATTGTAGATATTGGGCAGGCCCAAATCCTCACTTGAATCGCGAGAAAAACACATTATCCCCAGAAATTAAACGTGTGGGCGGGAATTGTTGGTGACACGATAATAGTCCATATTTTCGTAACGATAACTTAACTGGGCCAATGCACCAAGAATTTTGGAAAACTAATTAATTCCTGCGTTAGCCGTTATTTTTCCAAATCCGGAGGATCCTGACATTCCGAATAATACGTTGTGGTATCAACAAGATGGAGCACCACCGCAGTATGCAAGACCAGTTCAGCAATACTTGAATAGATGGATTGGATGAAGATGTTCAGTGGAAGGGCCTGCAAGGTCTCTTGATCTCACACCTCTCAATTTTTTTTGTTGAGGTATGTGAAAAGTCAAGTTTACCGAGAGAAGCTAAACAATTTGGAACAATGAAAGGAACGGATAAGAAAGACAATTAGAGAGATACAACCGAATACTCTTCAAAACGTGCTACAAGAGTTTCAAAGTCGACTGGGATATTGTCAAGAAGTTGGGGAGGACATTTTGAACATTTGATTTGAGACGGTTTTGTTTGTTTTCATTTTCACTTGTTTTCTTGATTTTTTAGTTAAATAATATTATTATTATTGTAGCAAACGCAGTGGCGTAACTAAGGTGGGCTAAGCCCCTTGGCAAACATAGGCTGTACGTCGCCCCCCCCTCCTTCCAAACTAATAATTGTATAAAAAGAGTTTCTTTTACTAGACATTTTTAAAGAAAGGGTTGACTGTAAGTGTATATATTTGGTCCAGGATAAAACAAATAAAAATAAAACAATATAATTATTATAAGTTTTTGTTATGAACGAATAAGTTCTAAAGTAAAATAATAATTTTCATATTAATGTATACCTTATTTTTTTTACTTTATTTTCTTTATGTATCGTTAATCATGTTAATAAATTTTCTTAATATTAGAAATGTATTTTTTGAAATCCAATTTTAAATCTAAATTTTTTGAAAACAACGGAAATACGGAATTTTCATTACCACTAATCAATCCAAGGTATTATTGTTATTCTGCCTGTTCATTCCAATAATATTACCTTGTGATTGATTAGATGTAATGCGAATTTCTATTGAATATTAATAGCATAGGTACACTCTATACTAATTTAAAATTACCGCGTTTATTTAATTAGTATGTGTCCTAGTTGTAGGTGACGCTCAAAATCGTTTTGAAAAAGTATACAGAGTTGCCATTCTTAACGTATTTTTTTATCTATGACTGCTAAGACAATAACTGACTGTGACTGTGTGACTGACCCTGACAGATAAACAAAGGGTAGACAGAACAGCAGACACTCGGACAGGGCGACAGGGGCGCGCCTGGCGGTGATTCACAGCGACGATGCGACGTCACACCAACAAACACAGAAGAAAAATCTGTTCGTTGCATCACACATAGTTACCATAGATATAGAGAGACGTTGATACTTACTCTCTCACAGCTGTCTCTTTAGTTAACATTCATCAGTGTTTTTCATTTAAGATTTTCATTACTCTTATTTTTTGTTATGTCTTTTGCTGCGCCCCCTCCTGCTCTGCGCCCCTTTGCGCTGCCAAGGTCGCCAAGGCGTTATTTACGCCCCTGAGCAAACGTTAAAGTTAAAACTGCATTTTTTTTACTTTTTAAATTTTATACCATCATTCAGATTTTAGGCTATCGCACTGGCTATTAAAATAACAAATAAAAATTGGGAGTTGGCATTTAAAAAAGTTGACAGTGACATCATTATTCTTACATGGATCACGTTGTATATTTCATTACAGCACCAGTAAATGTGCAATTAAAAATAAAAGTTAACCTGTTTTTGGAATTTTCTCAAAAGTCAATAATCTGAATTTTACAGCCATTATTCCAGACTTTTACTTCTTACTATCGTGAGGTTAATTGAATTTAACGTCAAGCGGCCTTTGGAGAATAAAATTTATGTTTTAACTTAAATCATACAGTATTAACTAAATTCCAATCTGTTATCAAAATAACATAACCTATTATTGAAAGCATTAGTCGCTAACTTCGTTTTTACTTTTGCATCCTTTTTCTTTATTACTTTCATCCAACAGTTTTTTTCAAAATCCACTTTTGAATATTTACAATAGTGACAAGTGCCTTTTTTACCTTCCAAGCTACATATACGTATGTAGATATGAAAGGTTATGCAATCGATTTTTTTTCACTATCGCTAAATCGACTTATTAGCTAATTCAAAACGAAAACACCTACGTACTTAAAATTTTGTATTTAAGCTTGTTTTCACTTCGCTTAGAGCTGATTATATTTTCGGAGAAATTCAACGGCGGAGAGGGGGTTTATTAGGGGCAGTTATTGGTTTTTATCAAATATTTCTAAAATAGCTGCATATTTCAAATATATAAAAATACGTAAATATAGACCTTAAACATATCGATTAATTATGTTCTATGCAATGTTTTGATATGAAGCGTAATTCGGCGGCAAAAAAATTACTAAGGTAGAAGTGTTAGTAAACATTTTTGCATTATCTGAATAACGATTAATTTTATAAGAAAAAGTGTAGACGTATTTTTTAAAGAAAATTTAATTTTACATAAATTTTCTTTATAAAGTGTTTTAATGTAAAGCGAAATAAATGTAAAAATTAAATAAATATGATTGAAAATGTTGAAGCTGTACTATCGATATTTTTATAGAAATGGGCGGCTTTGGAATTTTTTTTACGTTAACATATATTTATGTCTATGAATCTATCTGACATGAAGTTTTAAATGTCATTCTGACATAGATCATTGTTTTTGTTTTGATAATGTTGCCTGTTGTATGTATATAAAAGAGGTTGCATAGTTATCCTAAAAAAATTGAAATTAAAATTATTTCATTTCTTTTAATTTAAGTTAGTATCTAGATCTCTGTTAACCTCCGTTTGTCATAAAGCTTTAAATATATCTTTGACGTAGATTATTGTTTTTGCGTTTACAATGTTGCATATTTTCGTAATGAACTTCTTAAAAAAGAGGTTGCATAATTATCCTTAAAAAAATGGTATTAAAATTATTTTATTTCTTTTAATTTCCATTTTGTAGGTTGAAGGTCGTGTGGTGTTCCACACCATATATTTATGTTTGCAATATTTAGTAAATGTAGAATTTGAGGTTGTCGAATATTCAATTTCCTACTTCTTTCACGTATGACAACAATGGTGTTTTCATAAGAACATATAACTTTTATGATCGAAGAATAAATACTTCAAGAATGCATCGAGAGTCAATGGAGTTTGGAAGTATTAAATTGCAGCTTTTATATTCATTTCGATGTGCAATTGAGTTTCTTGTGAAATTATTTCGTGCAACAGGTAGCATAAACTGAAAAGATAGTAGTGGAGCGAAGCATTTGTCTAAACAAATCTATTTTTTATCAAACATTTGTCGAACCTTATTGAAAAAAGATCAACGATTGTTTCTTTTCTACATACACGTACACTTATAGATAATTATTTTGTTACTTTCGTGGAATTCCATATTTAATAGCACTAATGTTTTAAACATAATATAATTCCACAATCACTTTACCCATTTATCTAGGCGCTTCAATACAATTGTATCATTATCAATAGAAAAATAACCTACATGTAGTTAGCGAAACAGCTTTAACTAGACAAATTTTAATTAGTGTCAATGTTAGTTGCTCCATAGTTGCCAATAAGTTACAAAAGAAAAAAAAATTATTGCAGGGTAAATAAAAAGATATAGGGTGTTTCGCTAACTTCATATGAACTTGGCGAAGCACACCCTCAAAAGTTGCATGATTCAGAAAAACCATGTAGCATTATCAATCCTTGCATAAAATTGCGCTTAAGTTACCAAATAAAACAGTCGGTAATTTCAATATTAAACGATATACAGGGTGTTCCGCTATCTTCGTTTGAACTTAGCGAAACTCGCCTTCAAAAGTTGCGTCATATAGGAAAATGATATACCTACCATTATTAAGTCTTACATAAATTGCTCTTGAGTTACTAAATAAAAAAAATCAATATTGACATCTTTTGAAATTACGTTATATGATTATTATAGAGGGTATGTAGAAATTGCCTCACCCTTACACGTGCCACATTATTTGCCACTTTCTAATCAACTTTTATACTTCCAAAGATTTTTCAATACTTATACGAAATTATTGCACATTAGTTGCCTTTTTAGTGAAATAGTTACGATTTAATTGACGTGCAGGTAGGAATTAAAGAGTAGAATAGTAGCTTGTTATGAACTATAATAATATATAATAATAAATATACACAACACAGTAATTGTAACATAATAATTGTAACAACAGAACGCGACAATTTCTAACAGAATTCAATTCACCGCGCCTGTTGTCCGATTAACATCAATTCGACATGACATGAGGAACTTTGGTCGATCAATTTGCTCTTACTTTTCAAATCGTCGTATTCAATCCAACGCAGATGTTTTTTCGCAATTCCAATGTAATGACCTATTGATGACAAATTCCTCGTTGTAACAGGGGTTCTTTATGCTCCAGTATTCCCAGTAAAGAATAATGAAGTAGTATTAGTGGTTTAGTACCTATCATTAACAGATTACGTTCCAGAGCCATATCACATTATCTCATGTTGCTTCATGAAGAGTGAAGTGATTTTTAATTGCTTCATCCAAAGGTTTCTGCAGCTCTCTGTCAATTATAGATATAGAGGGTATCGACGTTATTCGTTGAAAACAACCACCCGTACATTTCCCCTCTTCTATAAAACTACGAGCTCCCCTAAAAATGTAGTCCGCAAGTGACACAAAATTGCACGCCCCGTCAATTTCAGCGATTGTCCCTGGAATTAGAATCCTTTTCAAAAATCTCAATATTATTTCGGCTCTTTTTTGATAAATTGCACTAGTAATTTTCCGATTCATAACTCCGATTACCGTATTAAAAATTAGGCAGTTTTCATTGTTTACATCTAGGGAATCTTTGAGATCATCACTGTCCGATGCAGCTGGCAAAAGAACTTGAAAATGCTATCGAATGCACAAAGTGTTCTTCAATGAGAAGTTAGCGTCTTGGTGCGAAAACAGACTCAAACTGGTATCGTCTTCGTTTTTCAGTATCGGTAGCTTTTTACATTTAATGGTCAAATCGGTAGCTTTCTGGCTCTGCCGATGTAGGTAACCTAGCTGGGATTTGTCTCGCTTTTCCAAATTCGTTGAATGTTATTCTCTCATCCACTCGTGAATTCCCTATGCACTCATTGCATATCAGAGTATCTTTATCGTTTTCATCTAGTGCCATCGAATATTGCGGAATTGCGTTGGTGTGTCTTGTGCAATAAGATCATTGTACAAGACAAACCTATGAAAACAAAAAAAAAATCGCGAACTTTGCTTTCATGGCATAAAAAGCACACGACGTCTTGCAATAGCGCTTCTATGGGTTCGTCCATAGGCATCTCCCTGGATTCAGAGTTTTCCGGTCTGTCCAAGTCCCATTCTAAGCGCGGTTCTGGCGATTGTTCCGGTTCGTCTTTCTTGATCGCCTGTTTCCTGCAGTCGATGGTTTTCAATTTCCCGTTGTAATAATTGATCATAGTTTCAACTGCGCTATCAATTCTCACTGGCTGAGTAATGATTTCATTTTTTTAAATTTTAAATTCGGCTTCGACTCGAAGCCGGAACCCTACTAAAGCCGAATAAATTTCTAGTCAAGCAGGGCCATAATGCGATGGTTTTTAGTTCTTTAGGAAGGCGATTGGCAAGTTTTATATTGTATCGTGGATTTATGTTATCGCCTTCTTCTGCGAGTAGCGTGGTTTCTACCTCTGTTTTAATTTTCACTATCCGTTTCGTGGAGTAAATGATCAACACATTGGCCGTCTTCTATTAAAGAATCATGCAACTTTTGAGGGTGTGTTTCGCTAAGTTCATATGAAGTTAGCGAAACACCATACATCTTCTTTATTTATGCAGCAATAATTTTTTTCTTTAGTAACTTGTTGGCAACTATGGAGCAACTAACAGTGGTACCAATTAAAATTTTGTCAGATCGAGAAGTTTGCGTAAATTGTAAGACAAATGTTCAGTGAAAATACATTTAATCCACCTCTGTCCGCCTGGTAAGTCGAGCGCAGAGCCCATACAAGTTAAGATGACAACACTCTGTAGATTTCTTATTGCTCTAATTCTCATTTTTTCCCTCGGCAACTATTCAGCAATTAATGCAAGTATCGAAACTAACATATCGTTTTTCTAAACAACGCAAAATTAGAATATGTGTTTCGCCAACTTCATATAAAGATAGCGGAACACCCTGTATATGTAATATTGAAATCAACGACTGTTTTATTTGGTAACTTAAGCGCAATTTATGCAAGGATTGATAATGCTATAGGGTTTTTATGGATCACGTAACGTTTGAAGGTATGTTTTGCTAAGTTCACATGAAGTTAGAGAAACACCCTAAATCTTCTTTATTTATACAGCAATGAATTTTTTTTTTGGTAACTTGTTGGCAATTATGGGGCAACTAACAACTGTACTAATTAACACATTGTCAGATCAAGAAGTTTGCGTAAATTGTAAGTGAAATTATGTTTAATCCGCTTCCGTCCGCCTGGTAAGTCGAGCGCAGAGCCCATACAAGTTAAGATGACAACATTTTGTAGATTTCTTATTGCTCTAATTCTTATTTTTTCCTCGGTAACCATTCAGCACTTAATGCAAGTATCGAAAATAACGTATCGCTTTTCTAAATAACGCAAAATTAGAACATGTGTTTCGCTAATTTCATATGAACTTAGCGAAACACCCTGTATATTTTTCAATATTGAAATTACCGACTGTTTTATTTGGTAACTTAAGAGCAATTTATGCAAGGATTGATAATGCTACATCGTTTTTCTGAATGATACAACTTTTGAGGGTGTGTTTCGCCAAGTTTATATGAAGTTAGCGAAACATCCTGTATCTTCTTTATTTATGCAGCAATAAATTTATTTCTTTGGTAACCTACTGGCAACTATGAAGCAATTAACATTGGTACTAATTAAAATTTGTCTAGTTAAAGTTGTTTTATAAAAGACACTGACGTTGAAAGTGCATGGGTAAGATTGAAAAACTGTGTTGTCAATTGTTCGGTACACATTAAGAAACAAAGAAGACAGTGAGAATAAGTAAAGAGGAAGTGATGGCTATGGAAGAAGAAAAAATGCAGAATTATTTTGAGGCAAACAAAAAAAACTCTTCTGGAAATGAGTCAAAAATACAAAACGTGGTCCAAAACAGAACGCTGCAGGAGTGATGAATACGAGCAACGAAATATTATGGGACGATTGTGAAGTGAGGAAATGCTAGCAAGAATATTTCGAAAAGCTGTACAGTAGTGAGGAAAGTAAGTCTGAAGGGTTAAATAAGGAGAATGTAGAAGAAATGGTGAATGAAACTGAGGATATTGGGATAAATGAGGTAGAGAAAACGGTAGGAAGGTTGAAAAACGGCGAGGGAACAGGCGTAGATGGAATCACTGGTGAAATGCTAAAGTATGGGGGTGCAAAGCTTATACGAAGATTGTGTGAATTACTCAATGTATGTCTTATGTGTGGAAAAGTGCCGAGGGATTGGAAGACCGCGATCACTGTACCACTGTATAAGGGTAAGGAGAACAAGAGTGATTGCAAGAACTACAGAGGATTAAGTTTGCTCAACGTGCCTGGTAAAGTATTTGGAAAAATTCTGATTGATGGAGTACGAGAAACTACACAAACTACGATTTGGGATGTGCAGGTTGCCTTCATGCCAAGGAGAGGATGTGTCGATCAGATGGCGATCTAAACGTGTTTAAGGGTACAAAGGAATCTGTACTGTGCGTTTGTAGATCTGGAGAAAGCATACGACAGAGTGAATAGGGAAAAGCTGTGGGAAATATTAAATGAATATGGCGTAAATAAAGGTCTAATAAATGGAATAAGGGCAGTATACAACGGTAGCCGGGCATGTGTTCGGATGAGAGGAAGTGTGAGTGAATACTTTAATATTGAGCAAGTAGTGCGACAAGGCAGTGTGATGTCACTGTGGTTATTCAATGTATACACGGATAAATATGTTAGACAAGCATGTATCGATACAAATGGTGTAATGGTTGGTGACGTATATGTACGACTTCTCGTGTATGCAGATGACAGTCTTATTATGTTACAGTGCCGATGAGTTACAAACCGCTCTGAGTAAGTTTGATACAGTCTGTGAGAGCATGGACCTAAAGTAAAACGTGAACAAAACTAAGATTGTGGTGTTCAATCGGGGACGTGGAAAGGAGAGTAGAGTATTTACCCCGCAAGATGAAATTGTGGACCACGTGGACGAACTGGTATACCTGGGTAGAATGTTTACTGCAGATAGTACAATGGAGGGCGAGATTGGACGAAGGCTCAATGCTTGAAGGGAAGTGATTAGAAGTATGTGGACGATATTGAGAAACGAAAGCATGAGCCTAGCTGCGAAATGAGCAATCTATAATAGCGTGTTTATTCCATCAGTACTGTATGGAAGTGAGACATGGGTATGTCAAAAAAAGTACGAAAGAAAATTAATTACATGCTGTGGGTGGTATGAGATTCCTGAGAAGCGCATGTAGTAAAACGAGAAGGGACAAGATAAAGAATGAATTCATAATGACGGTGTGTGGGAGGAAAAGACGATGCTGGATGGATATAAAAGTAGTACATTACGTTGGTTTGGTCACATTGAGAGAATGAACAATACAAGATTAACGAAGCAAATATATGTGGGTGAGGTTATAGAAAGGCCGGGTCTGGCAGGCCGCGTAAAGCTTGGCTGAATGTAGTAGAATGTATGATAAAGTAAAGAAAGATAAGGGGTTTTAAAAACAAAAGGACACGTCAGAGACAATGTGTGAACCTTGCGGAAGCCAGGGAGGTATGCGGAGATAGGAAACCATGGAGAAAGATTGTGACTGAAAAATAAATAAGAGGCAGGGATTATTTTGTCTATCTCGCAAGGGAATGGCTTGAAGGTTATGTTATGTTATGTTATGTTATGTAAATATTTAATGTTGTTTTGTGAAGTCATAAGGTGATTATTTACTATTAAATGTTTAACATAATTTGATTTTTATAAACAATATAAATACATAAAAAAATTTAATTATGCCAAACATTTAATAGTAAATAATTACCTTATGAAATTAAATTTTTACATTTTTGGAATAAAGAAGAAAAAGTAAATGTTTTGGAAGCATTCGAAAATTATATATAAACAGAAAGTGGGATGGGGACGTTTCACCCCACCGTTTCGCTCCCGCCGTTTCGCCCCCACCGTTTGGTCCCCGCCGTTTCGCTTCCGATGCCGTTTCGCCCCCGGCCGTTTCGCCCCTAAATGTGTACTTCTACAAAAATTGAAAAAATTATGAGCAAAATCTTTTTTGTCGTTTTCTGAATGTGGGTTTGAGAAAACAATAAACAAGTAGGAAAAAATGAACAAATAATTGTGTATAAAATAATATTTAATATAATTAATATAATATTATAATATATTAGTATAATTTGGTTTTGTAAAATTAATTTAAAATTCTAAGTTTAAACTCTAATTGTTTTTCACTGACGCGACGTTATAATCCCGATTATATATTAAACGTTATTAGAATTGATCTTTCTAAGAATTTATGGATAAGTTCGTTAAATGTTTGTACCTACGTCAATTAGGTAGGTAATCTGGGTTAACCATTATTAATGGTAATTAGCATTTATCTTTCTAAGGAATAAAGAATATTGTTGAAAGTTATGGCAGAATAGATATTAATGATTATTTTTTAGGCATTGCCCATAATTTTGAATTTTAATATTTTGTGTATTAGGTACGTGTTATTTAATAAATATTAATCTCAAAATTTTCTATTATTTTCGAAGAAAAAAGGTCCCGGGGGGGAAACGTCCCGGGGGCGAAACGTCCCGGGGGTGAAGCGTCGGGAGGCGAAACGGTGGGCGAATCGGTGGGGTGAAACGGTGGGAGCGAAATGTCACATAACCACAGAAAGTACCAACCTTTAATGAACGTACTTATTTGTTGTTTTACTTATATATATTTTCTCTTGATAATGATACATGTTGAATTGAAACGTGTGTAGAAATAAATAATTATATAGAAGAAATTGTAAAATTATATTGTGTTTAAAACATTAGTGCTATTTTTCTGTTATAACTGTCAACGTTTACCTATCTATTTTTCCTGATTATCATTTTTTATTTTTACAATCTGCTAAAATGGATTGTAAAATCACAATATTATTTTAGACCATTAGAAGCAATCTGTAGCATAACAGGCAAGCTAGATTTTATTCAGACGTGTATTGCAGATATAGATGAACAAAATTATACATTTTACTGATATGTTTTAATTAACAATTTAACTCTGTATTTTAAAATAATTTTAACAAACAACTTTCATTTAAATTTATTAGGTTAGATTAGATAACCATTTCCCAGTTAATTTCATGTAATTGGCAATTCTGGAATAAGCATCGGACATATGTTTTGTAAAGTATACCACGCTTTGACGATCAATTGAATAAGTCTCACGATATAGGTTAAACGCACCAGTGAATGAACATTGCGGCATTTCTTGCTAATATTTAAGAATTACATGCGTTCAGCAACAATGACCCTTACAAAAACTGAATTCAGAGGTCATTTTCTCTCTTGTACATTCATTGGTTTGTAGTTGTCACGTGATAGTCCACTTAAAACATGGTATCTATGTAGCAGATGATGTAACGTGCATGCTTCAATTGTGTCCTAACAAGGTAAGTGTGAGTGATACTTGATGATCAATACATACCATTTCTAATTTAACACAATACAATTACGATTTAGTGTCGTTGGGCAGTATAGATACTAAATATTGATTTGAAATAATGAAACTAACCTAAAGGCGCTTTTTAGTTATAATTTATTAGGTGTTCATTCACTAGCTAGAACATTCATTTTACCAAAACACCAGTAAATAAATGTTTGTTCGTTCACTGGCGTTGTATGTTCTAGATACTCATATTACATACCACGATAATGGAAATTTCATTGTGAATGCATATGTGAACTCAAACCATGTATTTAACGGTCCTGTCCAGTAAGTAAACCTGGTGTTTACTTCGTGTTCATTCACTGGTGCAACTATAACTCAAATGTTAATCCAGTGAATAAACAATTATTATTCTTTTGAGTACATGGCAAGTAAGAAAAAATAGGTTTGGTTCCGCTACACAGAAGAAGATTTGGAATTGGCTGTCACTGATGTAAGAATATCTCAAAACGCCACGGCAATTAAATATGCCATTCCAAAATCAACTCTCAACACTAAAATTCGATGTAAGGTTCCTATTCTACGTAAAATGGGACCTAAGACTACTTTGTCTGAAGATGAAAAGAAAAGGCAATAAAACTGGATTATTGCGAAGGCAAAACTTGGATGCAAAGGTGCAAATGGTCGTGCACTCAATCCTTAAAGTAACTAAATGGGACAATCCATTTACTGAAGGCAGGAAGTGGGTGGAATTGTTCTTAAAACGATGACGAATCATAACCAAACGGAGTACAGATATTATTTCAAAAGTGCGAGCAGCCCTTACAGAAGAGTCTATTAGGTCTTGGTTCGATGAATTAAAGTGGTATTTACAAAGAGAGTGGTTTGAAGATGTCATCAAGGATCCAACTCGAGTATATAATGCAGACGAGACGAGCATGCAATGTTGTCCCAAAATAGGAAAACTCTTTGGACCTGAAAGTTATAAGAATTTTTATACCATCAGCAGTGGTCGCGAAAAGCAAAGCATGATCGTATTATGCAATTTCTCGGCTGCTGGTGCAGCAGTACCACCAATGTTGATAGTACCGTATAAGAGCGTTCCAAGAGATGTTGCGCGTTTTGTACCTGATTTCTATTTTCTGAGTAGATCAGATGGTATCTGAAACCTTTTAGGAATACATTACCAGCTGCTTCTACCCGTGGCTACAAGAGAATAAGATCCAATAACCGCTTGTCATGTTTCTAGATTTAACGTTGCATTATTTGAATTTTCTACGAATAAATTCTTTTGTATTGTCTACCTACAAATGCTACACACATAATTTAACCATGTGATGTATCTATATTTAAGCCCCTTAAATCTGCACGGAAGAAAGTTACACAAGAATACAAACATCAACAGATATATTTCCAAAGCGCCCTTCAAAAGGCATTCGACATTTCAATCAACCAGAAATGGTTTTCTCGCTTGTGGAATACACCTGTTAAATCCGTATGCAGTAAATTATGAAAAAACCATATCTGCTAGAAGAAATCAAATTTTCCATGACCGTCAAAGCAAGACTAATAAACTAACAACCACGCCTCCCAAGCTACCCTCAACGTCCTACAACATTTTTTCAGTGACATATCAGTTATGTATGTATGGCTGAGATGAAGAATACTTACTGAATCTAGTCATCATACAACACTGACGGAATCTATGATCAATTATATGCTACTCCAATTTGATGACATGACTTAAATATTCAAGGAAAATGAATCTGATGAAACAAATATTCCTGAAGACGGTGGAAATCAAACAGATATGAAATTGACTGAAACTGAATCAAATATTATTATTAGTAACGAAATAAACGACAATAGATTTGTAAAGAATGAAAAATTACAAGATGAAAATATTAAAGAAGATATGCGAGCTGAGACTAATTATTGTGACATTTCTGAAACTATCTGGGATAGATTTATTTGTGATACGCTCAACGAAACTATTGAAAATGAACAAGAAAATAGACCTAGAAGCGCCGATATTATGGAACATGAACTAGACATGTTATACGACTATAATGCATTAGATCATCACTTATGAGAGGTAAGAACAGAAACTAACTCCGTAAACACGAACAGAATGCGAATTAATACCTTATCTGATATAACGTTGAAGTCTAGTTCCAATACATACGGAACTAATTCTACAGAGATCTTTAACATTACAAAATTACAAATTGTGAAAAGTGAATCAAAAGTTATTTTACCTGCTAACCAATACGACTTCAGTAGCATTCGGGAATTCTTCAGAAAAAAGTGAAATTAACAGCACAAAACAAGGAGCTGGTGAAACGAAAACTGAAGATGTTTGGAAGACTTATTTACGTTGGCTAAAAATTGCACCAAATAAACAAGATACGTTCAATGCTTTCTGCTCTTGGGTATAAAGAGTGGAAAGAATTTTACGATTCAAAGGAAAGAGAAAAGGATATGAAACTAACATTAGCCAAACAGAAAAAACAAGATAGGAATACGAAACAAGAGAAAGAACAAGAGAAAGAACTAATCCGAGAATGCTGAAACTAAAAATAAAGGAAATACTAGATTGCGAACAGAATATGAAGAAGGACCAAAAGCAAAAGACAGAGAAGGTCAGTATGATGTAGAAGATTTTGAAGACAGAACAGAAGCAAAAGAAACAGAAGAAGGAAGATTTGATTCAGAAGAATTTGAGTATGGAACAGAAGCAAAAGTAACAGCAGAACCGAGTTTGACGTAGAAGAATCTGAAGAAGGAACGCAAGCAAAAGAAACAGAAGAAGAAAAGTTTAATATAGGTGATTTTGTGATAGCTAGATACGATGGGCAATATTTTCCTGGCAAAATAAAAACTCACGAAGACAACGATTTAGAAGTTATCATCATGCATCAGTCCAGTTGCGGAAAATTATGGAAATGGCCTAATCAACCATATATAATATGGTACAACAAAGATGTCCTGGAAAAAAATCCTCCACCAAAGAAGATTAATACAAGAGGTTTTTATTTGGTTGCTGCAATGAATAAAAATAACAAGAGTATTTAAAATATATGTTCATTCACTGGATGATTTATGTTTATTCACCAGAAAAAGGTTCATTTATTGGTGTTTTTCGAATATGACTTTCTTATTAAATAAATAGAAGTATAAGGTAAATTCATGACTTTGAATTCGTTTCTCTGATAATACTAACTATACTGACTTGCATAAAAATTGCAACACCTAGAATTTATTGAAATTTTCGTTAACGATGTCTTTCATTAGAACAAACAAACGATTAAAATTTGAAAACAAAAGAACAAAAACTAAAAATGTTTTTTTCAATAATGAATTGCTCCGCTACGATTTGCAATGCACTCATTTAGACGGCGTGGCATGCTATTAATCAAGTGATCTATAGCTGTGGTATACCAACCCAAGCTTCTTGATTCCGTAGCCGGAGATCGTGTCAGTTATCTGGAGAGTGTGGTAAATTACCCAGTCGCCTACCGACCTCACACCATACATGTTCAATGGGCGACAGATCAGGCGACCAAGCAGGCCATGGGAGGACGGCAATGTTAGCTTCTTCCAAAAAACGTGTTGTAGCCCTTGACGTATGAGGGCACGAATTATCCTGTTGGAAAATGAATTTTCCAGCCCCTGAAGATATGGTAGCGGCGTTTAAGTTGCCACCAATGAAGACCGAGGGTGATATGCTACCGTAACATATTGCACCCCATATAATCACTCCTTGTGTGAGGGCTGTGTTGCGTTCCACAAAAATGTTGGATTTTTACGTTTTGCACACATCCGTCTGACTTTCAGCAGGTTTATTTTCCAGTGACTAGGATCTCCAAAGTCTTAAGAAAAATGTGGTATATCATAGCTTCTGCTATCTTTCTCTAACGTTCGAGATATTTTTCAAAAAATGAATGCAAAATGCATTACATTAATATTAAATTTTGTTTGGTGACCTGATTATTAGGTATATAACTCAACAAATTTATAACTTTCAGGGAATTATGGCTTCAAAATTAATTTTGTCCGTAGCTAAAGTTATTGACAGTTAATTAACCTACAGTTTAAGAAACTTCAGTAACGCATATACTGGTTTTCTGAGTGGGATGCTGAAACCGAATTTTGGCCCATTTTCAAAGGTATTTTGGTATTTAGCAAACGGGCCTTCAATGTAGTACCACTACGCGCTGGATCTTGGATAGACGTAAGTTTGTCTGTGATATATTCCGTCTAAATAGAAAATAGTTTATATGTAGATAATGGTTATGTACTGATGTGTATGCATAAGTTTTTTCAGGTTTGACTAAGAGATGGCGCCAGCGAAAAGTACGTAGTGTATTAATTTGACAATACGTCATTTTGTTCGTCTGACTTTAAACTACAGACACACACTAGTTGAGCCCGCCAAAAACTAGCATCTTTGTTTTATCGTTCAGTGATCATGCCGGATTTTTTTACCTAAAAAAGAACATTTGCGGCACGCATTGCTTTTCTTATTTAATCAAAAGAAAAACAATTTAAAAGTGGTAATTTCAATGTGAAAGACAGTGAGTGCTCTGGTAGACCACAAAAGTGCGAAGACGAGCAATTGCAGGAGTTATTGGATGGTAACCCACCTCAAACTCAACAGCAATTGGCAAAAGCATGTGTCACAAGGAACAATCAGCAGATGTTTACGAGCAATGGGGAAGATCAATAAACTCGGTAAATGGGTCCCACACGATTTGAATGAACGTCAAATGCAAAATCGCAAAATCACTTGTGAAAAGCTGCTTCAACGCCATGAAAGAAAATCATGTTTGTATCGAATTGCGACGTGTGACGAAAAATATATTTATTTTGAAAACCTGAAGTGGAAAAAATCGTGGCTTTCACCTGGCGAAGCCGGTCCATCGACAATCGCTTCGGCAAGAAGACCATGCTTTGTGTCTGGTGGGACCAGAGCGGTATTGTGTATTATGAACTCTTGAAGCCCGGCGAAACCGTTAATGCATAACGCTATCGTTAACAAATGATTAATTTAAATCACGTATTGATCGAAAGACGACCGGAATGGGCCAGAAGACATGGAAAAGTGATTTTGTTAAACGACAATGCGCCGTCTCACACAGCAAAACCAGTGAAAGACACCTTGAAATCGCTTGGCTGGGACATCCTTCAGCACCAGTCGTACTCCCCAGACCTGGCGTCATCTGACTATCACCTATTCGCATTAATAGGGCACGCGCTTGCAGAGCAACAATTTTCAGAAAGTTGGAAAATGGCTCGACGAATGGTTTGCCGCAAAACACTAGCAGTTTTTCTGGCATGGTATTCATAAATTACCTGAAAGATGGGCGCAATGTGTAGAAGCCGATGGCCAATATTTTGAATAAAAAATTAATTTTCCTTGAAAATTATTTACCAAAAAAACTGGAAAGAACTTATGCACATGGTAAATGCTACACATCTGAAAATAGGGGTTGTAAGGACAATTACGTTGGGGGGCCTGCAGTCTCATCTTGATCATCATTGCTATGAGGCAGTGGGGATTTGCGTACGACGTAGATCTATCAATTTGAATACCTCGTAAACTTGCGCGTCCTTGCAAAAAAGACCATCTTCATAAAACGTCTTAATTTGTGAACTTATTAGCACTTCCAAAATATACAAACAAAATGTAGATGCATGGTTGTGCTATAAATACATTAGCACTGATTGACATAAGCTTCCTTTACAAAGCTTTTTTAATATCTTGTATGGAATTAACAGCAAATCCATATAATAGTGTTATTTTTGACAGAGACAGAACATGGTAAACGGTTTTGTCACTTTTCAATTCGTACTGAAATCTACACATTATTGATGTCTCGTCTTCACTCAAAACCGCTCTTGGAGGATATCGCCTTTTAATCAAGTATGTTTTTAACTCATCCATTTTTACAAATTCTTCCACTGTATTATATGACTTATGTGCATTGGGCACATTAATTTTAAGAGTTTCGTAAAGTAAGCCACCAGCTATGAAAATATAAAAGATAAATAGTTTCTAGGACTCATGAAATCTGTTGCCTTGCTTTAAGGTTTTGCGATTTTGCAACGCATGGTCCTTTAAAATCTCTAACCATCTACAAACCGATCTGCTACATTTAAGTTCTTTTGGATTGAATTTTTAAATATTCCATTTGAACTCAGATACTTTATTTTGTATTGGTGGGCGGAGATCTAGACAGAAAAGGAAATGTCAGGCATCTCTATGCGCATCGTTGTTAGCACTACCCGTCACTAGAATTCTAATCTACTTAAGGAATTCCACCTGTAGTGAGAATTCTTTAACGGTGTCAAACGTCGTATTGCTACGGGACCTACAGTTTTACTTCCTATCCGAGAAGAAGCAGTGCTTTGGTTTTTTCGGTTTTAGAAAAACGGCTACCTCGACCAGGTTTGAACCCGTGCCTCTTGGGCAAAGGGAAAGCACTCTAATCATTCCACCACCGAGGCCATATCCTTTTTTAATTGTGCTTTAGTTTTATCAATAACAGAATGACAGGTAGTTAGTTTGGTTGATTTTAGGAAAATTCACCGCCAGCAATTCACCGACAGCAATTCACCTCCAGCAATTCACCGCCTGCAATTCACCGTCTACGCTATTGATCGCCCCAACAATTAACCGCCAGCAATTCACCGTCGGAAAATTCATCGCTCCGTAACATTTATTTTTATTATTTGAAGATAGCCTGTTAGCGTTACCCAGGAGACACCACGTGGAGGTCGGCTTACTATAGTCTCCCTTTTTTTTTTAGTTTTCTATTCTGAAGAGATACTGAAATGTGTTTATGTTTAGAGCGTGGTGTTGTGAGCGATTTCACGTAGGTAATCGAAGATATTCATATCCGCATTGTGATATGTAAGTACCTGTATATTAATTGAATTTTCATTTACTTTTTCAATTGTTCTGTGATTAACCTACATTAACGACTAATTTAGAAACTTCCTTTGGTATGTCGTTAATGGCGTATTTGGGGATGGAATTCTTATAATTCATGAAGTTAAAAATAAACAAGTCATAGGAGATTAAATGTTAATTTAGAAAGTTGGATGGTCTAAACTTACATTTCATTTGAACTGCGACTGTTGACTTGTGAATCTCGTGGTTACTGCTTAAGCACGCTGTTCAAGTTGTCTTAGTATTTTTGAATACTCAAGGTTAAGTGAATTGTTAGTTCCAAAATGGCTCTCCAGTTTATTTCAACAGAAAATGGCAAAAGAAAATTGTGCGAAGGTGGTCACTGCTTCTTTAAGGATAAGGCGATTGACGAAAAAACACATTGGAGATGTGACAAATATCAGCAGACGAAGTGTCCAGCTCGCGTGACAACAGTGGGAGATGAAATCGTCAAACGCTGGAAAGAATATAATCACGCCGGTGATGCAGCTAAATTTGAAGCTGCTAAGATATTGGATGTTATTCGTGATTCTACGACCAATACAAGAGATACGCCCCGTTTTATTTTATCGTCTGCTTCTGTGGGATGTAGCCAAGCGGCTGCTGCAAAACTGCCAAGTGTAGATACCATCAAACGAACCGTAAGAAATATTAGGCAAAAAGATGACGGCCCTGTTATTCCGGGGCATCGTAGTAAAATTATATTTCCCGAAGACTACAAAATGTCCTTGAACGGAGAATAATTTTTGTTATTTGACTCCGGATACGGCGACGAGAATAGAATGTTAATTTTTTGCACTAGGCGTAATCTTCAACTTTTGGCACGGAGTGAGAATTGGTACGCTGATGGCACGTTCAAAACCGTTCCGCATTTATTTTACCAAGTTTTTATGCTTCATGGCTTTAAAAACAACCTTTCGTAACCTTTAGTCTATGCTTTGCTACCGAACAAAAGCGAAATAACGCACGCTACTTTCTTCAGAAAAATTAAAGAGTTGCAACCATCTGTATCACCTGCTACTATAACAACAGACTTTGAGAAGGCAATGATAAACGCTGTGAAAACAGAATTTCCACATATTAGACATCAAGGTTGCTTTTTTCATTTCTGCCAAAGTATTTTCAGAAATATTCAAACCAACGGTTTAAAACAACGCTACGAAACGGACGCTGATTTTGCTTTAAATCTTCGTTTTCTCTCTGCCTTGGCATTTGTTCCGGTCGACTCCGTTGTTCAAGTATTCGAAGAAATGTGCGACAATAATATATTTCCACCCGAAGCGCAAGACGTGGTCGATTATTTCGAAGACACGTGGATAGGCCGTCCGAATAGGCGTCAGCAGCGAAGACCACCGCACTTCGATCATGCCGTGTGGAATTGTTACGAAGCAGTTTTGCAAGGATTGCCTAAAACCAACAATTCGGTCGAAGGATGGCCTATGGCATTTGAGCAACAAGTTTCAGCACACCATCCAAACATATGGAAATTCATCTCGGCCATTAAACGAGAACAACGCTTAAATGAACTGCGCATTGAGCAGTATTTAAGTGGAGAAGAACCTCCAAGGTCTAAGAGAAAATACCCTGACTGCTCTCAATGGCTACAAAGAGTAGTAGGTACATATCACAGTGTAGATATGAATATTTTCGATTACCTGCGTGGAATCGCTCACAACGCCACTCTCTAAACATAAACACATTTCAGTATCTCTTCAGATTAGAAAACTAAAAAAAAAGGGAGACTATAGTAAGCCGACCTCCACGTGGTGTCCCCTGGGTAACGCTAACAGGCTATCTTCAAATAATAAAAATAAATATGTTACGGAGCGATGAATTTTCCGGCGGTGAATTGCTGGCGGTTAATTGTTGGGGCGATGAATTGCGTAGGCGGTGAATTGCTGGCGATGAACTGCTGGCGATGAACTGCTGGCGGTGAATTGCTGTCGGTGAATTGCTGGCGGTGAATTTTCCGGACACCAGTTTGGTTTCGCCTACGCTATAACCCATGTTAATGGGTTAAATGGTTTTCTAACATCCTTCTCTAGAATTCGCAAAAGCAATATTTTGGGACGTTTCTTCAGCAACCTTACTCGTAAAAAACAAATCCTTGTGAGCGTTGTGGGTTTCTTAAACTCCACCTCACCAGGGCTGTATAAACTGGGAGCGTCTTCCCCAGACGATCTCATATGTATAGGATGAAATATTTGGGTTTGAAGCAGTGTCTGAATTGGAAAATTCTGTGAATTTTTATTTTATTTTCCTGTTTCGTAGTCTTCTTATTCTTAAAACCTGTTAATGTGTTTATTATAATTTAAAATGGCCCATCTTATGCCATATTGAGTTTTCTGAGGTTAAATCATTGATTCCTTATTCAGTGTACGCAAAAAATCAGTACCTTTCTTTCTGTGTGAAGCCGGAAGCGATGATATTATTTCGTCATCTGCCAGACCTTTGCGTTTCGGTAAATCTCTAATATCATCAATATCACCGCTTTGTATAAAATCTAGAGGTAGAATAATAATCTTCTTCAGATTGTGGTCCATAGTTATTGAAACAAATTACCCAGAATTCCACCGAGTAATCGTCCTAACACGAATGGTAGAAATGCACCACCCTTCTGTACGAGAAACTGTTTCTTCTTCTTTATAGATTCGCCTATATGTGACAAGCGTCTTAAAGTGTGCTTATGTTGAGAGAGGCGTTGCTTATGATCACTTGACAGAGGTATACGACCTTTTAGAATGTTATGTACATACTCGCAGATACATTCCACCTGCTTACTATCCAGACATTTCAATAAAGCGTCACGTTGACTTTTACTTAATCTGGCTAATGCGTGCAGGATAGCGGTGTTTTCGATTAAAACGTCAACCATCATATATGATGTAATCTTTATGACAGTGAGGTTTAAACCCTTTTTTCGCTATATATACTTGGAAAATACCTTGAGGGCCGAATATGTTTGTTCTATAGCGTAGCACATCCGGTGTATTCTGTTTTAAATCGAACAATAAATATCCGTGGGGTTTGAAGTGGCATCCTGGTACGCAGCCTCTAAACATTTCGGGTTGTCAGGTGAAATCTGTCTTGCTAAATGCTGTATCTGAGCTCTGTCACGTGGGTTCTTAAACAAGATTATTTAGTGAGCGTTGAGAGAGATATTTCGCTGTCCACGTCCTTGATGAAATATGTTTTGCGTTAAGAAAAACACACTTAGGTTTCTATGATGATAACCCTTTGTAAAAATATCAACCACCGAACCGTTAGTTTCGTGCATTAGATCGTCAATTATTATTAAGACCGGTTTTTCACCGTCAAACTGCTCCATATCAGGTAAACCCTTCTGAGAGATCTTTGAAAAACGATTGCCACTCGCTGTAGGACCAGATAATTTTTTCAAAAATTGTATCGCAGACAGTTTCGATATTTTTAGAAATCCACGATAAAATACGATTTCCCACAACGCGATGGTCCCGCTACTATTGCTGAAGAGGGATGCTTAAACTGACCCTCCATGTCGAAACGCTGAACGATACTAAAGGGTACTCTGTCATCATCCTGGCTTAAATACTAGATGAAAAATCTGGAGTCACTGGTATATTCTACTTTTTATCGTACTTATCTTTAAATATCAAAAACGAGATTTGTTTTCTAGCATGTAAACATCGAAAATTGACAATGAAGGTCGCTTTAATCCTATTGTTTTCTTTTAAATATTTACTGAAAGCCAACACGTGTTTTAAAATCGTGCATTAACAATAATAGTTATAAATTTGATGTATATCTAATGATAATACCTAATTACTTAATTACTCATTTATTTTGAAAGTAATTTTTGTATACTGTTGTTGAAGGTTGACGCTCTCAAGGTGCAGTTTTGCATATATGTAAGGTGAAAATTATTTTAAAAGAATGTTGTAATTAATAAAAATCGTTTTTATAAATTCAGATAAGGTTGTGCACTAACGAGTCTAACTTAATGCAAAAAGGTAGATACAGAATTACAATAAGCGCAAGCGCGGTAATTAGGTTTCTGCTACTTGGGTCTAATTTCAAGTTTAGTTATTTGTTATTGCATTACATTGTATAAATTTAAGATAGCCGTTCATAGGTATCTCTTGGCAATTCAATATTCCCCTAAGTGTTCCTGAATGCTTTAGTACGGTAGGCCAAACTAAGCCGCTGCAGGATCACAATTAAAAAAAGACTAAAGGTACGCCGTTTTTCCGATTTAATTTCAGAATTACATATAAAAAATAAAATGACACTCCAAAATGTTCTGATTGGAAAAAACTAGGCGAGGGAAATAGCCAGTTCAAAACTGTGAAATTAATCTGGACTCTATATAACCTTCAATCTTTAATGTTAAATTTCGAAAGACCTTTTTAGTTTTTTATAAATTGATTTTTACTCATGTTACCAAAATAAATTTCTTTTCTCTCTTGAGCAAAAATCCATTATAAAACGTGAATCATTTTCTCATTTTTCCTCAAGGGAATTGTATTGATTGAATGATTGATTTACTAATATGTACTTTATCTCGCCCTACAGCAGTTCTGCTTATTTCCAATTGTGGTGTTTGCCATATGATACCGTATATAGTCAACCACGGATTCTAATAAGGACATTTGGATTGGACATTCGGGATCCACACAATGGCCCAAAATCCTCGTCAAAAACTATCTATCGAACTGAGTTTTCAACATAGACCTAGAATACAACATTTTTTATTTTCGATGAACATCTAGATTTTGACAAAGAGTCATTATGTAATTATGCCCCAATTTCGTTGGAAAAACGAATTGTATCGATGTCCAGTAAGTGAATTTTATACATTTACTGCAGTTACATTGAATTTCACAAAACTATGTTAAACCGTTACTTATGGACCAGTTTCGTAAGAGAAACTTGCCAATGCTTTGGATACATGCACTATTATTTCTAATGTTGCTTTAAAAAAGTACTTGTCCCCAGGAAGTTTTGTGTCTCAGGGAAATGCGCTCTATTTATATCAAAGCATAACCTAATTTAGCACTCCAAAAGATTATTCTTGTTTCTGATTTTATTCAATAGATATAACTAAGATGGAGCAGGGTGGTACAAATAGTGTAGAGTAAAATAGTACCCTTAGTTACCTTGACGTGCTGTGTTAACCCCTAATCAGCTTTCCATGCCAACTTGAGAACGGTCCACAAGGTAACCAATACTGGCGTCAGTGTTATAAATTGTGTGGCAAGTTAACGGAACTTAGAGAATTTAATAAAAGTTTTGTAAGGTTCTAAAAGTAAATTGCAGTAGTGTTAATTTAGCATTCCAAAAGTCATTGTTGTTTCTGATTTTCTTCAACAGCGGTAAGATATAAGTTAGAGCAGCTTATCTAAAGTAAAATGGTGTCTTTAGTATGATCACATTACCTTGCAGTGCTGTGTTAACCCATGATTGGTTTTCCATACTAACTTGAGTATAGTCCATAAGGGAACCAATACTGACGCAAGTTAGCGAAACTTGTAGAGAATTTGGAAGATCTGAAAAGTGAATTGCAGTGCAACGTTAACTTAGAATTTATTTATTAAATTATTTGTGTTGCTGATTTTATTCAACAAAGGTAAGATGGAGCAAGTTGAGTAACTTATGCAGGGTAAAAGGGCGCCCTTAATTTGATCGCATTACCTTGCAGTCATGTGTTAACCCTTCATGGGTTTTCCATGCTAACTAGAGAACGGGCCACAGGAACAAGATCACTGGTGCAAGGAGAATTAGGAGCGAGTTTTTCGAGTTTATAAGTGCAACTTGCAGTGCAGCGTTAACTTGGCGCCGCAACTATGATTTTTTTAATATTTTGGGTCCTAGTTTCGCGCAAGTAAGGCAAATTTTAGAACAATTTGGCGCAAGTGGAAAATAATTAGATCCTGAAAGCTCACATTGCCATGTACCGATACTACTGAAAAACCACTGTACCCGTTGTGACGTATAAACAATATTATTTCAATTATTTAGTGATATTTGTTAAATTAGTGGCTAATGTGCCTTTAAAAAATTTGTATTTTAGCGTGTAATAAATAACATTTTCGTACATGCGTTAAAAATTGTGCGGTTGATGTTGTATGAAACGTGCACACATCAGTACTACGCTACTTGCTAAAAAAAGCAAAATAGCAATCTTGTATTTATGCGGTGAACTGTTTAACTGAACATTTAAAATAAACTTGAGCCATTCTTGTACCCTCTAAAAATGTGTGCGTACTCCCCAAGGGGTACGCGTACTTCATTTTGAGAAACTCTGCCTCTAAAGAATTATTTTCGATAATTTTAAAAATTAAGGTTATATATTTTTTGTATTAACTTTTTCATATTGTACAGGTGGGTGTTTGCAAGAATATTTTCGTATTTGATTTCCAGTGTATTGTTGTTACAAAGGAAACTTTGTTGTTTTCAGAAAAGCGTACTAAATAACATCCAAGGTTTGTGCCGTATCCTGTCGTAACTATGGAGTGTTTACAAAAAAACTACCAGGTTTGAACAATTTGTATTTTAAGAGGTACTGTAAACAAAACACATGATACACTGAAAGAAACGGACAGTTTAAGTTGTTAATTTTCCTACATAAAAGGAAGTTCCTAGTACCTAGTGTAGTTAGAAACTCGTTTTGTGGTAAATATATTGCCCTACAACGTGTAGCATGGTATGACACTAAGCGAAGCATAAGACCTTGAAAAAAGTGTAGAAATAACGACGTCTCGCTATAAGTCGAAAACAAAAGAAGATATTAAATTTTCCATGTTGTCATGAAACCTAGGTCAACAAAATAGTACGTGAATGTAAAAACTGCAAAAAACTATCTTTGGTAATAATAAAGATATCTTTAAAAAACAGCTAAAACAACGAAATCGGGACACACGGTACATAATTTAGTCTTGCATGAACATAAACGTAAAATAAACATTTTAATTTTACATAATGAAATAACATATTTGAATGATACGTAATTTAATTGTTTTCAGAAAACTGAAGAAGAATTAAGAAGTTTTATTACAAAAGGAAGATAAGAAGCAAGATTAAACAACACATTTTTGTTTTGAAATTTAAGGTAGGTTTTTTTAATATCCCATAAGTAGCATTAATGGCCTAGTTATATAATTATCAGTAGCTTGTTTAAAATCCACGTAAGATGAATAACAGTATATTAAGAAACTAGTTCCATGAGAGGCGCTCATGTCGCACTAATGCCAGTTTGGAAAACGAGTCACGTAGTGTGTGGAATCTGATAACGCGTTTTATGAATAGAGTTTCGTACACTATTTTTTCTGTTGAGAATATATAGTTCAAAATGACATAACTTTTAACCAGTCTAGGGAATTTTTATAAATAAGTGCTGCACTAGTGAAATATGTATAGGTTGGTAGTGAGGTTTCACAAACATTTAGAAATTGACAATTTTTCACACAATCTTTAGAGTTTAGGGCTAACAGCTGTCTGGAAAACCTCCAAATCCAGGCCAATGCCATACATCGAAATACGCCAAAAACTGTAAAATAAAGTTTGCGTTATGCATTATTATCGTTCTGTTTTCACCCCAAACCAGAACGAAAATGTAAACTTTATGATACAGAATTAGAAAAATTTTATTAAGGTACAGAAATATTAACATATACAATATTAATTTAATTTAAATATAAAAGGTGGTTTTGCACAACAGCTTAGTAGTCTGAGACCTAAATTAAAATAGTTACTGTATATTGTAAATTGAGAACTCTTTCGTTTGTAAACAGGTGGTAATATTAATAGATACATCCACAGCTATAAATTACTTCTGCAGTTTTGGTGGGCATTACTTGTTTTTACTAAGTAATTAAACTACAAGAAAGTATCCCCTGGTGGCAGCCATTTTGTAGCCGTGGCTTGTCGCCCATATCGCCGGGTTCTGGAGGGAAATTTGAAATACTATTCTAAATGGTATTCTAATAAGACTATTGGCCTCCTGAACTTGTTCTTGGCTTGATTTAAGTTACAGCTACCAAAAACCAACTTTCAATTCAAAAATATTGATTTTATTTAAGTTACAGGTTGCAAAAACCAACTTTCAATTCAAAAATACTGATTTGATTTAACTTACAGATTGCAAAAACCAACTTTCAATTCTAAAAATGATGATTTGATGTAACTTACAGTTTGCAAAAACTAAGTCAGACAACGTGTGTTGTCATATATAGTTTAATTTGTCTCTTAATTTTCTATTTCAATACCGCATAAAAAAAAACAGAAATTTTACAATTAGCCAAAGTTGGTAACACTGTAACGCGATTCAGGCATTCTAAATTGCCTCTTACAGGTTAAGATGGTCGGCACACATCTGATTGATTGAGTAATCGTGTCCCGCTTTCGTGTACCACCAGTAATAGAAGTTTCGAACCACCACCGGTAGCAAACTAAACCTGAATAAGGTTTTCTATACGTCCCGCCGATGGATCACGTATTGTGCTTTGTGCTTTCTGATCTGTGCTTTGAGTTTTGTGACCACGCTCAAACAGACAGGTATATACAAAACTACCTACCGGTGGTGGTTCGCAAACCGTATTACCGGTGGTACACGAAAGCGGGGCAATCAGAGGTGTCCCGATCATCTTAACCTACACGAACCTATTTAGAATGCCTGCTTTGGCTAATTGTAAAATTTCTGTGTTTCTTAAATACAACACCTTATATATTATGCGGTATTCAAATAGAGGATTAAGAGACAAATTCAACTATATATGACAATATAGGGTTTTCCTGCACGTTGTCCGGCTTAGTTATTGCAAACTACAAATGAAATCAAATCATCATTTTTAGAATTGAAAGTTGCTTTTTGAAGCTGTAACTTAAATCAAGAAAATATTTTTGATTGAAAATTGCTTTGTACAAGTTGTAACTTAAATCAAGCTAGTGTTTTTGAATTGAAAGTTGGTTTTTGCAAGCTGTAACTTAAACCAAGCCAGTATTTTTGAATTGAAAACCTTATTAGAATACTATTTTAAATTTCCCACCATAAAAACTACAAAAATGGTCGACCAGATAGCAGAAAAGCAACGCCCAAAAAATGGTTTAGAAGATGGCTGACAAGATAACCGATGAAACATATCTACAAAATGGTCGCTAAAACGGACCAATCAGAAACCAGGGGCGCGCCACTTCCCTCCAACCACAACCTGAGGCTGCACAAAAATTCTTAGCCATAAAATCTAGGGCAAGTTCGTTAATGAATAAAATCCAACCAGTGGCGGGTCATTTTTAAGGGGTCGTAATTAAAAAAGTGAAACGGACCAATCAATAACCAGAGGCGTGTCACTTCTCTCCAATCACAGCCCCCAGCCTGAGGCTGTACAAAAATTCTTTGATATAAAATCTAGGTCAAGTTCGTTAATGAGCAAAATCCAACCAGAGGCGGGGTATTTTTTAGGGGTCATAACTTCTGGGTGGAGTCTATGGATCCCAACAATGGGCGAAGACCCGAGAACAAGTTCAGGATGCCTATAGTTATCTCATGAGATAGTATGTGGGCCCCTTATGAGAATACTATTTCAAATTTCCCGCTAAAACAAAAATGGCCAACAAGATGGCCGACAAGCTATGCCTTCAAAATGGGCGGCAAGATGGCCTATAAGCCACGCCCACAAAATCGCAAACACCAATCAGAAACCAGGTACACACTAGTGCCTCCAATCACAGCTTGAGGCTGTACAAACATTTTTACCGTGAAATCTAGGTCAAGTTCGTCAATGCGCAAAATCGAACCAGTGGCGATGCATATTTTAGGGGTCATAATTCAAACAAGCTGAAAGTGGGGTCATTCTACTAACAACACACGACCATACAACATATAAAGTGGACATTTAAAGAAATGAAATAATTTTAATAATAATTTTTTTTAGGATAATTATGCATTCCTTTCTTTAATACGTTCATAACGAAAATAGGCAACATTGTAAAAACAAAAACAATAAGCTGTCATATTAACATTTAAAACTTTACACCAGTTAATAGACATATACGTGCTAACTTAAAATATCTGGTGTGGAACACCACTCGAGCTTGGAAATGAAAAGAAATGAAATAATTTGAGTAACATTTTTGGGATAATTATGCAACATCTCTTCTAAGTTAATTCCGAAAATAGGCAACATTGTAAAAACGAAAACAATAATCTATGTCAAAGAGACGTTTAAAACTTCATGTCAGACTGAGGTTAATAGACATCTAGATGCTAACTTAAAAAATTAAAAAAAAAATAACTCTAATTAACTATTAACTATGCGACTTCTTTTATACGTTCATAACGAAAACAGGCAACATTGTGAAACAAAAAGATTATTATCTATGTCAGAATAACGGTTAAAACTTCATATCAGATAGAGATTAATAGACACTTCTTAACTTAAAAAAAATTTCAAAGCCGTCCGCTTCTATAAGACATCAATAATAGAGTTTAAACATTTTAAATCATATTATTTAATTACCTTCCAACCTACATATACATGTGTAGGTATAGAAGGGTACGCAATCGACCTCTTTTTCGCTAGGGGTAAATCGACTTATTAGTAATTTTTCCAACTTTTGGCCAAGTTTTCGTTAAGATCGGCCGTGATGTCTGTGTGTCAGCGTGTCTGTGTGTCTGTGTGTCTGTGTGTCTGTGTGTCTGTGTGTCTGTGTGTCTGTGTGTCTGTGCGTCTGTGCGTCTGTGCGTCTGTGCGTCTGTGCGTCTGTGCGTCTGTGTGTCTGTGTGTCTGTGTGTCTGTGTCTCTGGTGTCTGTGTGTCTGTGTCTGTGTGTCTGTGTGTCTGTGTGTCTGTGTGTCTGTGTGTCTGTGTGTCTGTGTGTCTGTGTGTCTGTGTGTCTGTGTGTCTGTGTGTCTGTGTGTCTGTGTGTCTGTGTGTCTGTGTGTCTGTGTGTCTTGTGTGTTGTGTCTGTGTGTCTGTGTGTCTGTGTGTCTGTGTGTCTGTGTGTCTGTGTGTCTGTGTGTCTGTGTGTCTGTGTGTCTGTGTGTCTGTGTGTCTGTGTATCTGTGTGTCTGTGTGTCTGTGTGTCCGTGTGTCCGTGTGTCCGTGTGTCCGTGTGTCCGTGTGTCCGTGTGTCCGTGTGTCCGTGTGTCCGTGTGTCTGTGTGTCTGTGTGTCTGTGTGTCTGTGTACTGTGTCTGTGTGTCTGTGTGTCTGTGTGTCTGTGTGTCTGTGTCTGTGTGTCTGTGTGTCTGTGTGTCTGTGTGTCTGTGTGTCTGTGTGTCTGTGTGTCTGTGTGTCTGTGTGTCTGTGTGTCTGTGTGCCTGTGTGTCTGTGCGTCTGTGCGTCTGTGCGTCTGTGCGTCTGTGCGTCTGTGTGTCTGTGTGTCTGTGTGTCTGTGTCTCTGGTGTCTGTGTGTCTGTGTCTGTGTGTATGTGTGTCTGTGTGTCTGTGTGTCTGTGTGTCTGTGTGTCTGTGTGTCTGTGTCTGTGTGTCTGTGTGTCTGTGTGTCTGTGTGTCTGTGTGTTGTGTGTCTGTGTGTCTGTGTGTCTGTGTGTCTGTGTGTCTGTGTGTCTGTGTGTCTGTGTGTCTGTGTGTCTGTGTGTCTGTGTGTCTGTGTGTCTGTGTGTCTGTGTGTCTGTGTGTCTGTGTTCTGTGTGTCTGTTGTCCGTGTGTCCGTGTGTCCGTGTGTCCGTGTGTCCGTGTGTCCGTGTGTCCGTGTGTCCGTGTGTCCGTGTGTCCGTGTGTCCGTGTGTCCGTGTGTCCGTGTGTCCGTGTGACTGTGTCTGTGTCTGTGTGTCTGTGTGTCTGTGTGTCTGTGTGTCTGTGTGTCTGTGTGTCTGTGTGTCTGTGTGTCTGTGTGTCTGTGTGTCTGTGTGTCTGTGCGTCTGTGCGTCTGTGCGTCTGTGCGTCTGTGCGTCTGTGCGTCTGTGCGTCTGTGCGTCTGTGCGTCTGTGCGTCTGTGCGTCTGTGCGTCTGTGCGTCTGTGCGTCTGTGCGTCTGTGCGTCTGTGCGTCTGTGCGTCTGTGCGTCTGTGCGTCTGTGCGTCTGTGCGTCTGTGCGTCTGTGCGTCTGTGCGTCTGTGCGTCTGTGTGTCTGTGCGTCTGTGCGTCTGTGTGTCTGTGTGTCTGTGTCTCTGGTGTCTGTGTGTCTGCGTGTCTGCGTGTCTGCGTGTCTGCGTGTCTGCGTGTCTGCGTGTCTGCGTGTCTGCGTGTCTGCGTGTCTGCGTGTCTGCGTGTCTGCGTGTCTGCGTGTCTGCGTGTGTGCGTGTGTGCGTGTGTGTGTCTGTGTGTGTGTCTGTGTGTCTGTGTGTCTGTGTGTCTGTGCGTCTGTGCGTCTGTGCGTCTGTGCGTCTGTGCGTCTGTGCGTCTGTGCGTCTGTGCGTCTGTGCGACTGCGCGTCTGCGCGTCTGCGTGCGCGTCTGCGCGTCTGCGCGTCTGCGCGTCTGCGCGTCTGCGCGTCTGCGCGTCTGCGCGTCTGCGCGTCTGCGCGTCTGCGCGTCTGCGCGTCTGCGCGTCTGTGCGTCTGTGCGTCTGTGCGTCTGTGCGTCTGTGCGTCTGTGCGTCTGTGCGTCTGTGCGTCTGTGCGTCTGTGCGTCTGTGCGTCTGTGCGTCTGGTGTCCGCGTGTCCGCGTGTCCGCGTGTCCGCGTGTCCGCGTGTCCGCGTGTCCGCGTGTCCTCGTGTCCGTGCGTCCGTGCGTCGGTGCGTCGGTGCGTCTGTGCGTCTGTGCGTCTGTGCGTCTGTGCGTCTGTGCGTCTGTGCGTCTGTGCGTCTGTGCGTCTGTGCGTCTGTGCGTCTGTGCGTCTGTGCGTCTGTGCGTCTGTGCGTCTGTGCGTCTGTGCGTCTGTGCGTCTGTGCGTCTGTGTGTCTGTGTGTCTGTGTGTCTGTGTGTCTGTGTGTCTGTGTGTCTGTGTGTCTGTGTGTCTGTGTGTCTGTGTGTCTGTGTGTCTGTGTCTGTATGTCTGTGTGTCTGTGTGTCTCTGTGTCTGTGTGTCTGTGTGTCTGTGTCTGCGTCCCTGCGTGCCTGCGTGTCTGCGTGCCTGCGTGCCTGCGTGTCCGCGTGCCCGCGTGTCCGCGTGCTCGCGTGTCCGCATGCCCGCGTGTCCGCGTGCCCGCGTGTTCGCGTGTCCGCGTGTCCCCGTGTCCGCGTGTCTGCGTGTCCGCGTGCCCGCGTGTTCGCGTGTCCGCGTGTCCGCGTGTCCTCGTGTCTGCGTGTCTGAGTGTCTGCGTGTCTGCGTGTCTGTGTGTCTGCATGCCTGCTTGCCTGCTTGTCTGCGTACCTGCGTGCCTGCGTACCTGCGTGCCTGCGTGTCTGCGGGCCTGCGTCTCTGCGTGTCTGCGTGTCTGCGTGCATGCGTGCCTGCATGTCTGAGTGTCTGCGCGTCTGCGAGTCTGCGCGTCTGCGAGTCTGCGCGTTTGTGCGTCCGCGCGTGTGCGTCTGCGCGTCTGCGCGTCTGCGAGCCTGCGCGCCTGCGCGTCTGTGATACATTGCTGAATTTGTAATAAAACCTTTCAAAATCAGTTTTGAAAACCTTATTAAAAAAAAGTAAGTTCATGATGTACATAAAAATAGGAAACTTCCGATTGAAAAAATGACTATTCCATATTAAAGTCTGTAACAATTTACCATGAAGAAATGTTTGAATTTTTGCTCTAGCATTTATGATAATGCCAGAAAAAAGTAAAATAGAAATTTCAAAAATTCGAACGTTTTCAAATATCTCAAATATAAAAAAATCACACCATCGTTTTGTGTCATTTTATTGGTCCCCCAATTAGACAACTTTTTCCCATTTAACTGGAGTTGTATCTATTACCATTTCTGAGATCCCCATAATCAGAAGCCTTATCTTGGACACAGTTTATACACGAAATTATATCGCAGTCTTAAATCAGAAGCTAAAGGGTTATCTAAAATCATCCCTGCACCTGCCCTGTCACGTGATCTATCAACACTGAGAAAAACTTTAGGTTTATTTGCACACTGTTTTAAGTGCATAGCAAAATTCTGTAAAAGTATGTTTCCTTTATCGCATACATACGTATTGTGAGAGATACAAGTGACATTCTTTGAACAGCTACAAAATTGGATATTTTGAGATGCGTGCACACTATCGAGGCCAGGGTGCTAATTGTATTAGAAATTAATGTATATGGACATACAATTTTCTAATATTTGTCAATGGAAAGAGGAAGCACTCCACAATAGTCAGGTATGAAAGGATTCAGAGCCATATTAATTTTAGATATAGTTAATAAAAGAGCTAGAGTGATGTATGTCATAAGATTGATGACGTTTTATCAAACAAAAATAATACGAATGTTCGTATATTCACTAAACGTACAGAATGAATTTAGGATTGGGGCTATGAAATAACTCTAATAATAATTTCTAAAAAGTATTAATTAGTGGGTATTAGTGCCCCATACGATGGACGGTAAATTGTATTGAAACAATGGACGATAAAGCTAATTATGATGTAACAGCTAATGTACGCCAACACGTTGTGCGTCAAATTGTAATGTATCGTTTTAGAAATTAAAGCTTAATGTGTTACTTGTAATCCGTCTCTAGTTCGGACTGTAATCGACCCGCTTCCTTGTTTATTGTTAAATTGATCTTTTTAATTATTTAATTGAAATGAACGTTAATAAAAAGTGATATGCCTCGACTAATAACTCAGCACAATGGGAAAACTCTACTCTTCAGGACCTCTGGGGTGTTTCAATGCATTTATGATAACAATAAATCCTTAATACATCTATTTAAAACAACAGACGAAACAATTTGAATCACCATTACAAAGAAAACCAGGATGCGTAAACTAAGTGCACGCCACTTTAAATCTACCTACTAAACATGCAATCGAAAGCTGACGTAACAATCCTCTAGATATCAATTCAATTCAATAATGGAGACACGTTTACTAAATTATTATATCACCTATCTAATTATTTAGCATTAAACAAAATATATGCAAAAACTTGTTTAAACTCGCGATCTTCTCTGTTCGCTTAAACAAATCCGTAGTACAAAGGGTGGCAGCTACCTATCTCGTTGCCGGACGCGACTCTACAAACCAAAATCAGTTGATACTACAAAAGCTAGGCGAATTAACGACAAAAGCTTCTTATAGTAAATGTAGATTGCAGTTTACTTCATCAAGGGAAGCAGCACACACTAATTTAAATATCGATTTTTTATAATTTTGATACCTTACATCATTTTAGTTCACTGTAGCATTTTAATGGCCATTATGAATAATTATTTATAGATGACTTGCAGCACTTGCTGGTACTTTGAAGGTTGACCAGCGTTCAATCTTTCGCTGTCAATCACCGAGTCTCCTTTTTTGCGCACACGTAACTTAATCTACATATAACTTAATACTACAAATACAAGGTAATTTTCATAAAAGCATTTATACAGGGTACTGCAGAGTAATACATCTCTTATACTGAATTGAAATAAAATTAAAATCTGTGCTTATTCACGAGCATTTTTTGTCACCACGTTGAAAGACAAATCGTAATGTTGTTTTATACGCGATTGTATAATGATTTAGTAAGATAAAATAAAATAATTATTATAATTTAGCCAGACTTGCTCTCTAATATACGAACGTCATGTAATTATAGTTTACATTCAATGTAAATTGTTAAACTTTGACAAGTAAGAATAATTCAATGGTTCTAAATTTATATCAGCAAGTTCAAAACTTATCTCCAATATCGAGTATTGATATATATATAAGCTAATTTCTAATCGAAACAAACCATCACTAACTCTGGGTAGGTATCTTAATTTGAATTGTTAGTCGAGCTTTATTAATATTAGTAATATTACTTAAGAATCAATGCAGCAATAAAACGAACTATATTGAATTTACTTCTAAATCATTCGATGTAATAATAGTACAATTGCCCAATCTACCTGTTAATATAAATATTGTGAAAAATTTGTCTCGGTTAGTTTAATTAAATTAAACTCTGACCTTTAGTCATAAATATTGATTTACATTTAAATTATTCATGGATTGAACTAATAATATACACTGGTTTGTTGTACGCTCGTTTTACTTAGGAAGAATGACAAAGAAATGTTGTTGTTTGATCACTTTAAAACTAAAACAGTTGAGGTATTGGAAATTTTATTTTGATCTCTTTTAAACTCACTGTCAAAAATAGAGAATTTCTATGCCACAATCAATTTAAGTTTCATTGAAAGCCTTATTCTCTACCACAAATTAAGTCAGTCCAAGTACTCTTTTCCAACCTAATATCGAGGTACTATCTACTTTAATGTGCATTAAATATAAGTGTAACAAATTTATTGTATAACGTCACAGACATACACATTGACATCCTTTATGTAAGCCTATGATCCCTGAATCCAGCTACTTAATCTATGTACATATAACATACAGGTTCACTGTTCGAGTTCTGATACAATATATTTACTCTATCAATCATTTTTATGAATCATAAAAAAATAAAATGAAATCTACTTTCAGAACGGACCATTAACATTTCAATGTTATGTAAAAATATATGGTACCTTCATGATTTGAGTAATAATCCACTGTTAGATATTCCTTTTCGTTCACTATATGTGCCAACACTAGTATGTACCCCAAGGTAAATGTGGTACTACAATGTTTCAAATACCTTGAACTACAATTGGTTTCTTGATAAACCAATTTTCCTTTCAATACTTCGACTCACAACTGTTTCTTACTGGAATCACTAATCATCCGTTTCACTTACATGTATAAAATAGGTTACGGTATATTTAACTACGTTATTTATTTTGGAAGACTATCCCAATTTAATATGCAATTATTTAAAACGTTTACATTCATCTACTTGTTTGTTAAGTTTCAAGCTTAAATACGGTTTAATAATCCTTTGGCCTTTCAAGTATAACCTAGTAACTGTGGAAAACATCAACTCGCCATTTACTTTTATATTATGAGTATAAATATGTTATTTTATTTACCAGTTCCTATGAAGGAAAGCCAGTATACAACACTCCATTGTTGGATACAACTCGTTTAACTTAAATGCACTATACACATTTGTATTTTTAACCAACTCTCACAATTTAACAGTTTGGACTTTTAAATCTAGTATATAGTCACAAATAGATTTCAGCAACCTTATGGTTAAATTATTGCTGACAGAAAACATTCAATTTTAATATTTGAAATTTTTGCAATTTCACATTACGATAATAAAAATCGTCGAAAAATTTAACGTTTCAACAATTCCGCATTGATTTATAATGTAGACTGACTGCAGACTAAATGTAAACTAACTCCCTTTCGTTCCTTAGTCCTATTTATAGATGTTCACCTTTAAAGGTGTAGGAATGTCTCCAATTACCAATGAAAACTCAATAAGGCAACTTTTTAGAAGGTCTTGATTAATTTCCTAGGTCGTGGTCTAAATTTATACGTAGAACCATCTGAAATTCTAAATAATTTGTTAGGACTACTTGTGAAGATTAGTTTTTTTTTCATTTTACTTCACTAATAACAAACAATAACTAAGTCCGTAAATTAATTAATTATGCACCGTCGAATATTGATAAGAGTAAAATTAAAAGATAGCCGTTAATTGTAAATAGAGATTTTTCTTTATTTCAAAATCAACTTATCTAGTACCATTCAACTTATTAATCAATGCTAGTACTATAAATAATTACACCGTTAATATAAATGCAAGTCTTCTTTTTGTTATACCGAAATTAAAACTTGATAAGTAGTAATTTAGTTTATATTCAAACGCACACGTTAAGTGGAAATTACATTCAAAACCTTTTATATTAATATTAGAGAATTATAAGAAACCAAAGCGTTCAAATAGACTTCGTTGTGAGCTAGCTTGCCAGCATCTGAAATCCCTTATATACTGTGATATTCCATTCTAATAATTTTTATATAATTTATACCGATATAAATGTACTAGGTTTTTTATAAATTGCATTTATAAAAATTTCCTTTGAATCCACCTTAAAAAACGTAGTCCCCATACACATTGTTGCTAAAATAACATAGTAGGTATCAGTTATGTGTAAGGGTAATATGCAATTCTGATTGACCAAAACATGATATTGCAAACGGCGTTTAACTTAATTTGTTTTATTTCTTAACAATCTTTGTTGAATTTAGTATAAAACAAGTTTCATCTGAATGCCTTAATTTGATCGATTCGATCGATTTGATCGATTTGATCGATTCGATCGATTTGTTCGATTTGATCGATTTGATCGATTTGATCGATTTGATCGATTTGATTGAATTGATCGATTTGATCGATTTGATCGATTTGATCGATTTGATCGATCTGATCGATTTGATCGATTTGATAGATTTTTTTTCGGTTTGATCGATTCGATCGATTCTATCGATTTGATCGATTTGATCGATTTGATAAATAATTACTTTATTTATTTACAAACTATACAAATATTCAAAGTAAACTAATAAAAGATTTAAATCTACTAGACACAAAATGACAAGCAACTTGTTACAAATTGGTCAATAGATATTGCGTATTAAAACAAACGTAATAGTACTCATTCAGATTGCTTACGCTCTTAATATATATATATATATATATATATATATATATATATATATATATATATATATATATATATACATACAGGTGTCCGGAAAAATGTGAAATCTCTTGAATTTAGATAGAAGAAAAAGAAAAATAACATGACAAGTTCCTATAAATTTTTTTCCTCCAGGCCCTCTCTACGAAGATATGACCCCTAAAGACGCCGCTGGAAATAAATTTTTCTTGAATAACTTTTAAAGTACTTGACGTAATTTAATAAAAAATCAGTATGATGGCCACTAGTAAGGGCCTCTTAAAATAGTATCCTTGAAACATATTTAGCTTGTTTAGTTTACCAGGGATGGACTAAGTTGTACACCTTAACGTTTAAAAATTTACCGCTCTGTATGATAAAGATCTAAACAAAATATTTTTGGGTAGTTTGAACCTTTCTCTAAAAAAAAAGGTATAATTGTTTAATATCGATAAAATTACCTGTTTTCGAGAAAAAAAATAATAAACGAATTTGTTTCATTTTAATTTAATTAAAAACTTCATAAGTGAGTTCAACATGGGCTCGGTGAAGTCTGATACACTCGCGAGCACGACGAATTGAGGACTGCTGTACCCGCCACAATAACCCCACATTGTTCCTTAGAATCACAATGAAACGTGATTCTCTGTAGAAGCTCCTCCCCAGTATCAACCGGACTGGAATACACCAACGTTTTTAGGTGTCCCCACAGTTAAAAATCCAAAGTCGTTAGGTCGGTTGATCTAGGAGGCCAGGCGATAGGTCCACCTCTACCTATCCAACGGTTTGGATAGGCGTTATTTAAGTGTTCCCCCACAGCAACGCTAAAATGAGGTGGTGCTCCATCGTGCATGAAGTACATGTTTCGACGCGTTTCAAGAGGTAAATGCTCTTTTAAATCTTGAAAAGCATTCTGGAGGAGCTCCAAATAAAGTTGTCCATTCAATCGCGCCGGCAATACAAATGGTCCAATGAAAAAATTCCCAATGACTCCTTCCCAGATATTAATTGATTGAAACTGATGTTGATGATGCGAAACAATTGTTGCATGAGGATTTTCATCAGCCCATACGTGTGAGTTGTGTAAATTCGTGATAAAAGCTGCTTCATCTGTAAAAAGAATAGTGCTAATGAAGTTTTTGATTATTTCGTTGCTGATCCAATAGCCTGTTTGCGAACTGCATTCTACGAGGAAAATCTTCACGAATCAATTCATGATCTTTTTGCAAATGATATTATTTTTTTCGGCTTATTAAATTGTGCGGCTAATTTGCGAGTGCTTGTTGAAGGAGTGTCATCTACAGCATTCAAAATATTTTCCTCTAATTCCACCATACGCACTGTTCTTGTCAGGCCAGCATCAGTACTTTTTTTCTTAAACATTCCTAAAGTTATAAAGAAAGTCAATATTATTACCTTAGTAACCGAAATCACTAACCATTCTCTCTTAGACGTTGATCAACTCGTTGAAATGTCTTTTGATCTGGAATAGTACGATTAGGACATCTCTCGTGATATAATCTTCTTGCTTCCAAAGCATTGCAAGAGGCAAGACCATACATGAGATGCAGATCTGCATATTCAATAAAAGTGAGTTCCATATTTACAATTCAAATCACCACGAAATCAAAAAATCAGTAAATTTAAAGTAAATTAGTGTCGATCAATGTATCAGCGAAGTGAGAAATGTCAAGTTCTAAAATGCAGGTTATTTATTTATTTTGTATCATAGGAATGTTTGACATATGTTTTTTTTGAGTGAAGATAAATAAAATGAACAAGAAATAAAATTATACCTCGTGGGTCAATAAACTCACTTAAGTTTGCAACATTTTTTAAATAATTAATATGTTTAATTTGGTTTCCCTAAGTTATTATTAAAATAGTGATTTCTCGTAAATATTCGAAAAAAACACTGGCTTAATTTTTTTTTATAATTTATTAATTATGAAACATTAATTCGTTTATTTTTTTTTCTCGAAAATAGTTCATTTTATCGATATTAAACAAGTATACCTTTTTTTAGGTAAAGGTTCAAGCTACCCAAAAATGATCTTTATCTTTATCATATAGGGTGTTAAAAATTCAGGCGTTAAGGTGTACAACTTCGTCCATCCCTGGTAAACTAAACAAGCTAAATATGTTTCAAGGATATTATTTTAAGAGGCCCTTACTAGAGGCCATCATACTGAATTTTTATTAAATTATGTCAAGTACTTTAAAAGTTATTCAAGAAAAACTTATTTCCAGCGGCGTCCGTTAGGGGCTCACATCTCCGTAGGGAGGGTCTGGAGGAAACAAATTTATAGGAACTTGTCATGTTATTCTTTCGTCTTCTATCTGAGGATTTCCACATTTTCCGGATACCTTATGTATATATATATATATATATATATATATATATATATATATATATATATATATATATATATATTATATAAACACAGGGTGTCCCGGATGCGATTTTCACAGTTTTATTATTTTTGCTCATGATATTGCCGCAAAAAATAGTAAACTCAAAAGTTGATACATCGTTGAAAAGCTTACTAAATGCAGTAGTTTTTGCCGAAAAAAACACGTCCTCGTTGACACATTTTGGGCGTTACCGCGAATAAGAAGATACGATTAGTTTTGCTCACTTCACAATTATTATATTTAACTTTTTACAGCACCTGGTATAGAAGATTTTTTAGCACCAATAAATACTTGTCTTATAGCAAATCTAACGCTCTTTCCGATGGTGTCTCTAAATAAAAGAATAACTATCAACTTTCCAAAAAATCTTATAAAATTATTTTGTTACAAATTAATTGTATAATAACCCTCTGAAGTTTGGCCATCAGCATCAGCATCCGCTACACCCTGTATATATACGAGGAGGGGGTGGAAGATTGTATAAAGACGAAATAAGTTAGAGAAATGATTTTTGGACCAAGGGTAGATATCAATAGGCACTACGTTTTAAAAATGTATTTGATCATACAGGGTGTTCCACGTTATTGGAGCAAACTAAACTTGTACTTTTTAAATGTAAATATTATTACAGTAAAATGGCAGAAAATTGTTTGTGGTTCTGTAGTATTTTGAAATGTCTTAATTTTCCGATTTTTTTAATAATTTACAGGGCGTGTCTCTGTTTGTAAATACAACTTTCTTTAATTTTTTTAAATGGGGGTGCCACCTCCATTCTGTTCATGTCATACGATACTTCGTTTGATATCCCTTCTTCATCATTGTACCAGACATACCGCACTGACTCTTCTTGGGAGTTAACTTTTGGAAACGAACGAATTTTGTCCCGGACTTGCGAAAAGGAGAGTGGAAGTTTGAAAATGAGAGAACCATTGGGATATTGGAGAACCGAGAACCAGTTGTACGATCTCGTTCAGATTTAAGTGACGAACAATTGCAAAAATTTAGTAGTGACTAGTGACACCCACACCCACCCACACACACACAAACAACTACACCACACACACCCACACACACCCACGCATCTCCTCACATACGCGCCCAGTCTCACACACCCACACACACACACACACACATATCCCCACATACCACACTACACCAACACACACACCCACACTAACACACACACGCACACCCACACACACTTCCACAAAAACCCACACATACCCACACTCACACACCCATACACACCCACAGACAGAAACACAAACCCACACATACACACATCCACACACGCACACAGCACACACACACACACACACACACACACACACACACACAACACACACACACACACACAGTACACGCACACGTCACGCATTGCATGCGTTAAGCACGGCGCACAACCACACACACACCGCACACACACTACACCCACACACCATACACACACACCATATTACTACACCCACACACGCACACACACACCACACACCACCACACCACCCACACACACACACACACACACACACACACACACACACACACACACACACACACACACACATACATACACACAAGACACTCGCATCACCGTGTGCGCAGGGCGCTAACAGAACCCCACACGACCCACTCACACACCTACTCATACCCACCCACCTAACACCCATACACGCCACGCACACACACACACCACGCACACCAACCACACACCACCCACCCAAATCACCCACCACCCATCACACACACACACCACACACCACACAGCCAGACACACTCACACACACGCACTACCACACGACACATGCACGACACACCCACACACCACAACACCACACACACCCACACCACACGAACCCACACCACCACAACACACCACATACACACACACACCACCATACACCACACACACACACATCGACACACACACCTAACACACCTACATACGCCACACCACAGACAATCACACACCCACACACAACACACACACGCATCCACGCGTACACGCACTCAGAAAACACGCTCACAAACACATCCACCATAAACACACACACACACCACACACTAGACACACACCCACAACCACGCACACCCACACACCACCCACACGCACCCACACACACCCACACACACAACACCCCAACACCCCACACACACCACAACACACCCACGCATACCGCCTGCACACGCCACGGCCACGCACCCACACACCACACACGCCACTGCAACACACCACACACACCCACCACACACACACCACACACACACACACACACACACACACACACACACACACACACACACACACACACACCACACTAACACACACAACACACACCACACACCCCACACACACACACCACCCACACCCACCACACTCACTCCACACCACACACACAACAACACACCTACATAACACTCCACACCACACACACACACATACACCATACACCCACACACTACCACACTCACCCACACACACACACACACACACACTACACACTTGCACACACCACACCACATACACACACACACCCACACATGCACACACACACACACACACCCACCGACACACACACATCCACCACTCCACAACTCACACACACGCAACACACCACACTGACATCATACACACACACCACACACACACCACACACACCACACACACCCACACCTACACACTTAAATAACACACCCAACAACACACACACACCCACACACACACACACACACGCCACACACACGACCACGCACACACGCACGCACACACCCACACACAGCACACACCACACAAACACACGCACACACGCACCACACCACACACGTACTCACGCACACAACACACAGCACAACACGCACCACACCACACACGCACAACAGCACACGCACACACGCAC
>JARFJB010001685.1:87500-90000 GCA_036346205.1 Vesta saturnalis | reverse complement strand
ACGACACAACACCACAAAACACCAAACACCACACACCAACAACCACCACCAACAAACACACACAAACACAACACACACCACACACCACACACGCACAAACCCAACACGACACACCATACCACACCACAAAAACACACCAATACCATACCCACAACGACAACCAAACACCAACAACCACAAAAACGCACCACGCAAACGCACAAACGCACACAGCACACACACACAAACAACACACACGCACCCACAAAACACCAAACAGGCACACCACGCAACCAACACAACACGAACAAACCCACGCACCATCCACAAGCACACCGCACACACAAAGCACACCGCACACACGCACACCACCAACACGACCACACGCACAACGCACACACGCACACAACCAACACCACAACCACACACACAACACACACATATACACACCGTACATGACAAACAACAGACACAAACGCACACCCAAACAACCTGTACACAAATACCCACATAAACACACCACAACACACAAACCCACAAACCCAATACACAACCACACCCACACAACAGCAACCACCAAACAAACAACACCAAACACACACACATAATACACACACACAACAACACACACACCCACACACCCACACACCCACACAACATACACACACACACAACACAATAATACACACATATACAAAAGAAACAACAACACAATAAAAAATACCACCAAGCCACACGCACAAACCACAAAACACACACAAACCACACACACGCACACAACTAAACACCACACAACCAAAACACACGCACAAACCAATAAACATTATTAACCAAAACATATAATACCACAACACACCTAATACACCAACAACAAACGACAACCATATTACAACACAACAAACACAACAACAACAAAAAAATAACACACTATATAAAAACAATATCACACCACATAAATTGTAACAACACACAATAATACAAACAAAAAATAAACACCCATAAAACCAAACACACAACACACAACACACCCACATAACAACACACACACACACACACACACACACACACACACAACACACCCACACACACACACACAATACACACACACAAAATAAAATAAAATAATAAATAAAAAATAAAAAAAATAAAATAATAAAAAAAAATAAAAAAAAAATAATATAAAAAAAAAAAAAATAAAAAATAAAAAAAAAAAAATAAATTAATATAATAAAATAATATAATATACAAATAATAAAATAATAAAATAATATATATAATATAATATATATATAAATATAATATAATAAATAATATATAAATATATTATATAAATATATATATAATATATATATATATATATATATATATATATATATATATATATATATATATATATATATATATATATATAATATATATATATATATATATATATATATATAATATATATATATATATATATATATATATATATATATATATATATATATATATATATATATATATATATATATATATATATATATATATATATATATATATATATATATATATATATATATATATATATATATATATATATATATATATATATATATATATATATATATATATATATATATATATATATATAATATATATATATATATATATATATATATATATATACATATATATATATATATATATATATATATATATATATATATATATATATATATATATATATATATATATATATATATATATATATATATATATATATATATATATATATATATATATATATATATATATATATATATATATATATATATATATATATATATATATATATATATATATATATATATATATATATATATATATATATATATATATATATATATATATATATATATATATATATATATATATATATAATATATATATATATATATATATAAATATATATATATATATATATATAATATATATATATATATATATATATATATATATAAATAAATATATATATATATATATATATATATATATATATATATATAATAATATATATACAATTACACATATAAATACCATACACATATATATATAATAAATTAATAATAATATATAATTATACATTATATATACATTATAATATATATATATAATATACCATTATATATAATATAATATAATATAATATAATAATTAAATATATAAAATAAATACAATAAATATAATAATAAAATATAATAAATATATATAAATATAAATAATAACAATAATAAATAATATAATATATATAATAATAATATATATAATATATATAATATATAATATAAATATAATTAAATTAATAATAATAATATAGACATAATAACCAATATATAATCACACATATACTACATACATACACATACGTACATACGACAACGCATAACGACAACGAACCATACGTACATAATACGTCATCATACGTACATACGCACATGCAACATTACTCATACGCACAACGCAACGTACATACGCATAC